>VDFB02281492.1:570719824-570744500 GCA_007258455.2 Sequoia sempervirens | reverse complement strand
TTAAGGGTTTAGGGTTTAGGGTTAATGGTAGAGGAGAGAGAGATAGAGGTAGTCAATGAAATAGAGGAAGGGAGGGATTGGGAGAGAGATAGAGGGTAGAGGGTTAAGGGGAGAGGGGAGAGAGATAGGAGTGATTGAGTGAGATACTTGAGAGAGAGGGAGGGAGTGGGAGAGAAATAGAGGGTAGAGGGTAGAGGGTTATGAGGGTTGATGGTTTAAGGATTAAGGGTTTAGGTTAAGGGTAGAGGGGAGGAAAGGGAGGAGTGGAGAGAGAAACCCGAGAGAGAGAGAGAGAGAGAGAGAGAGAGAGAGAGAGAGAGAGAGAGAGAGAGAGAGAGAGAGAGAGAGAGAGAGAGAGAGAGAGAGAGAGAGGGAGGAGACTTGAGGAGGGAGAGAAACAAATTAGAGGGAGGAGAGGAGATACAAAGGAGAGAGAGAGAGAGGAGGCAAGAGAGTGGGAGAGAGAGACAACCGAGATGGAGATGGAGGTGTGTGTGTGAGAGAGAGAGACAGACACCTAAGAGGGGAGAGAGAATTAAGAGATATGGAGAGAGAGAGAGAGAGAGAGAGAGAGAGAGAGAGAGAGAGAGAGAGAGAGAGAGAGAGAGAGAGAGAGAGAGAGAGAGAGAGAGAGAGGGGGGGAGGAGGTAGATGGAGAGGATGGAGATGGAGAGATGGACTGGTAGCCACCAGAGAGAGAGAGAGAGAGAGAGAGAGAGAGAGAGAGAGGAGAGGAGGAGGAGAGAGAGAGACCTTGAGAGGGAGAGAGGGAGATAGGAGGGAGGAGAGGGAGAGAATTGAGAGGGAGAGAGAGAGGGAGAGAGAGAGAGACCTAAGAGGGAGAGAGAGTGTGAGTGTGAGCGGAGGATTGGAGAGAGAGAGGGAGTGGGAGAGACTTGAGAGAGAGATACCTAGGAGGGAGAGAGGGAGTTAGAGAGACCTGAGAGAGAGACCTAAGAGGGAGAGAGACTTAAGAGGAAGAGAGACTTTAAGGGGAGGGAGAGATAGAGAGAGATGGAGAGGGGAGATGGAGAGTGAGAGGGAGAGAGAGAGGGAGAGGGAGTGAGAGGGACCTGAGAGAGAGAGAGAGAGATAGAGAGAGAGAGAGAGGAAGGATGGAGATAGAGGTAGAAAGATAGGTATAGAGCTCATGGAGAGAGAGTGAGAAAGATAGGTATAAATAGGGACAAAGAGAGAAGAAAGGAGGAAGGGATATGTCTAGAGCTTAAGGGGAGACATAGTGATATAGAGAGGTAGATAAAGGGATAGAGATATATGATGATTTATGAAGATTTGTTCATCTCCTTGCTAAAAAAAGTATAAATATTTAATTATTCATTACTATTTCTAATGTTTCAAGCATTTTGAGATGAGTGTTATAAAAAATTATGAAAAAAAGACTTTGCATGTGAAAGTAGTGAGCATTTGATGTTACAAAAATGAAATATGAAGTTCAAATGATTATAATTATTTTATTGTGTACAATATAGAAACACCACCTATTCCATTGTGTAGAGCTCTCAATCTACTTTCCAACACCTATAAAAAGTCAAAATTTTGATAAGAAATGCAAAAGTTATGCGCATTTTACTGAAGAGGGTTTTATATGTCTTCAAAACGGATATCAATGGATGTCCATTTTGTTTTTCAAAAAAATGGGTTCTGCTTTCCAAAACGGATATCCATTTTGAAAACAAAACGGATGTCCATTTTGAAAACAAAATGGATATCCATCTCAAAATGGATATCCGTTTTGGTTTGGTATTACCAAACCAAAATGGATATCCGTTTTGGTTTGGTATTAGCAAACCAAAATGGATATTGGCTTGGGATTTGGTTTGAGATTGCCTAACCTGGAAAGTCAACCTAAAAAACGTGTTTTGAAAAATTTGCTTAGTTTTTCGAAGTTCGCCCTTGTGGCTAACGACTTTTATTTTATTCAAATTTCATCAAACGAAAAGGGTTTATAGAAAAGATTGCCAGCTTTCTACCAATATAACTTTTGTCTTATTTTGAATTTAATAAATAATTATTATTGATTTTCTACCTACATTACATCTAAAGTCCTTATTTATAAGTTGATTGAAAAACTTCTATAACTTGCAAACTACTTAACATTTTTTGAATCTACAAGATGCACCACATTCTATGCTTCGCATACTATAGGATTAAAAAAGAAATGAATTTCATAAATTTTTGACCAAGTTATGGTGGTCAGACACATACATTTTAATAATTCTAAAAAGTTCTAATAAAAAAATCATAACTAATTATTTACATGGAAAAAAATTACAAAAAAAAATCCGACACATCCAGGCATGTGTCCTCTGCTTATATTGAAAAGTTCAAAAAAATATTTTTTTTTTTCTTGTACTTAGGGTGGTCAGACATACACCTGATTCTTATCTTTTTCTTGAAAATTTAGTACCACTGCATTGAAATTTCAAATTTTCTCAATTTTTTTTTTTCCAAAATAGGACTAGTAGCCTAGAAACTACATTCAATTTGCTACAAATTTTGTTCTTACATATTTTTCAAATTACGTTAATAACCTATTCAAATTTTTATGTCAAGTTGCCTAACTCTGATTTTTTGAATTTCATTGCCACTTAGAGGCTTAATTTGGACCCCCATGATCCTGTACATACCCTTATATAATAATATAATATTATAATATTATATAATATTATATTATTATTATATATAATATAATATAATATAAAATAATATTTATATTACAATATAATATAATATAATATTTATTACATTATAATAAATATTCTCTCTTATACATTTGTTAACTTTGGGCTCTCCTAGTTCCAGGATTGAGTTTTATAATAAACTGTTGTAATTCCTTTAAATAAATAAAATTTTAGTGGCTTAGCCAATTTTATCAATATATATATATATATAATATTTATATTATAATATAATATTATATTCTATAATATTATATTATAATATTATATAATATCATTTATATATATATATAGATAGTAGGAATCGGGCGAGTATGCATCCCCCTACAAACTGCAGTGTGCCTTGTAAACTTTTTTCACATGATTGGTGGCATTGGCGTGACATGCCCTCTGGTACCACAGGTTTGGGGGGAGACTAGACCTTGTGACCTCTTGCCTGCAACAGGATGCTTTAGCCAGTCAAGCTAGGCCCCCCACCCCATTATATAATATCATATTATAATATAATATATAATATAATATTTATATTATAATACAAAATTATATTATAATATAAATTATAATATTATATAACATTATATAATATATTTATAATAGTATAACATACTAATATTATATTATAAAAGCGAGAGTTTCAATTTTGAAATTCAAAAATAAAATGCATTTAAAAACAAATTCAAATGAAATAAAAGTGGGAAAAGATGATTTGAAACTTAGGATTTTGAAAAAAAATCAGGCAAAGGTGCTTTAACCTAAAAAAAATGTGAAAGCACTATATTTTTTCCATTGCAAAATAGCTCGGTGGAGGCTACGAAGTAGGGGAAGGGTTGCACAAAAGGTCGAAGCAAACTGTTTCTTGCAAATAAACCCTAAAGAGTTTGGAGGAGCCGAAACCAATAGCAGTGAGGAAAGTAGCAAAGAACGGCGATATAAGGTGATGCAAAGCATCTTTCATTTTCCATTTGGTTTTGTTTTTTTTTAGAGTAATTTTTTTCTTACTATTTTGTTATACTTCATGCTTAGTTCTCATGGACAAGCTCAATAGTTAGCATCTGTTGGGTTTGGCTGTTGGAAGGTGGGATGTGTATGTGGAAGGGAATGGATGCAAAAACAAGTGTGGAGGCTAAAAGATTTGATGTTGAAGAGAAAATAGGGGCTCATGCTTGTAGAGGTATTCAACAGTGGAGAGAAGATGTGTTGAAGTGTCGATGTTTAGTATGACTGGGAGGAAAGTAGAAGGATTGTGTAGTGTTGATAGGGAAATGTCGCTTGTCCGACCTGTGAAGGCCACATTGAATGTGTTATGTAAGCCCCTGTAGGATGTAATGAACACTAAAACTATGCTTAAACCTCAACAATGTGTTTTTGATTGATAGTAATCATACTATGTTTAAACCTAAAGTATTATAATGTGAAAATATTATGGTTTCCTATTTTCATCGATGTTAATTACTTGTAACCATAGAGTCATTGAAGAATTTAACTGCTATTTTTTTCTTCCTGTCTTTGGCTGTGATTGATCAATGATTTAGCCTATTGTTCCTAATTTCACCTATGAATTCCTTTGAGATAATTTGTAGAGAGTTGGTTTGAGAGTGTTAGATTACTCTGTGACTAGTGAGGCTCCCCATCATAAGGTAAGGGATTACATAATGTAAAAACCTAAATTTTCTTGGTTGTCATTTCATTTTAATATTTGTACTCTAAAACCCTCATTGAAACCTTATTTTTAGGTTGTAGCTCGCCAAATTGGAGAAGTGAAAGGTGAATACCAGTGAGGAAGAGTTTGGGGGAGCAGAAACCAATAGCAGACATCTGGACTTTTTCATTCTACACATGTTTTGAATGCAGGCTGAAAGGTTTTGGCTAGATGCTTCAAAAATGCTTTTGTTATAGAATGATTCTTTGTTTTTTATGCTTTTTTGAATTCTTCAATTCCTCAATAAATGTTGTAAAACAGTCAATGAGGCAAGTTTCCAGTGAGGCACATCATTTATATATAACCATTGGGGTTTTGATTTTCCATTGAGGCTTAATGAAGTAAATTTTTAGAGTAGCATAAATACTATGTTGTTGCATAAATAATGTGTTTGTGTTTGATCAATCATATTTTTTCAAGCATTTTACTCTTCATTTCATGGTGCTTCTTTTAACATTTGAATATCTATGATACTTAAGTTTATATGCATAAATTTGTGAAGATTAATTAAGTTAGATTTGATTTGTAACTTGAATCATTGATTCACCCAAATAAATGACTAAACCATGACTAAATAAATGACTACAATGACTAAAATAAATGACTATCATGAATAAATAAATGAGTAAAATGACTAAATAAATAACAACTATGATCAAATAAATGATTACAATGACTAAATAAATGACTACCATGGCTAAATAAATGACTACCATAAATAAATAAAGAATTACCATGACTAAATAAATGACTACTATGACTAAATAAATGACCAATTAACAACAATCAATTACCAAATCAACAAATAAATATACTACCAAATCAATCAATCAAAACAACCAGCGAATGACTAAAATTGGTTTATTTATAAATTTGGTCATGTTATAAATGACTAGAAATAAACTACAAATGGTCATGTGACCAAGCTAATGATCATGTGACCAATTTTTAGTAGTTTTTATAGTCATTTATTGCTATTTTTGTACTAGTGTTGGATTCAACTAAAAAACCTACCCCTTGAATATAGGGACCCATAAATCCTTGAATCCCAAAGTAACTCCATTAGCATATTCCAAAGAATTGATTCAAAGTTTTCCAAATATTCTTGTAAGCCACCTATAATTTGTGTCCTCTTGAATGCTAAAAAATATCTCCCAAAAGCCTTGGCCATCCACTATAAGAGAGGATTTTGAAAATAGTAGATTGAATTGGTGAATCCTATTTCTTTTTGTTCCTCCTCTCATTCACTTTCCTACCCAACCTAGAAATGCCTCAAAAAAATTCTTCTTTGTGTGTCCCTAACATCAAATCACGTTGCCCATGTCTCTCCTCCCAAAAATTTATCATTGCAAGCTTCCTCTTTGGACAAAATCCTAAACCCATCCCCACACCAACACCCTATTCTTCATAATTTCCAAACTCCTTCTCTGCCTCTTCCACTAGTCAAAATGTAGCCATGAAGTCAATGGGAGTGTCAAAGTAGAACAAACAAAAAGGAAATATAAATACTTGCAGGGAAAAAATTTCCATTCCACACAAGAGGTTTCTATTCAAACCCAAACCTAGGACCAACAAAGAGGAAACATCATTCAACCAAAATTTTCCCTTATATGGCTTTAGGAATTTTCTTGTTAGATTTAGCTAATAGAGCAAATGGCAAGCATGCTGCAGTAAAGGGTATCCATGCTGTCAAAGCATGGCAATAGAAAATCCACAACTCTGCCCAAGGTTACACTAGCCAATTGTCTTCGCTCACAAAGTCACCATCTCTTACCACTACCTCAAATAAAACCATGAAAGGTGTGTAGGATATGTATTATGTTGAGGTAGATTCTAGGTGCAAAAGTGGTAGTAGCAGTACACAAATTCTTAGTAGCTCGACCAAGGGTGGGTTGTCTAATGTGGAATTTTTTGTAGGGTAAGTCTAGTTAAATGAATCATAATCATCTCCAGTAGAACAAGGCCTTTCTAAGTCCCCCTCATGATTCAAAGGCCCCACAATGGCCTCTAGTAGTGGGAAGCCCATATAAAACCCATTCTCAACATCGATCACATTTAGCAGGTATTAGTAGCCATCACAAAGAACTACCAAAGGAAAATAACAAAATCTCTCAAGAAGGCCAAGAAATAATGAGAAAAGAGAAAATGACAGAAATGGTAAATCATCTTTTCTACAAGAAGGATCAATTTTTTTTTATCAATTGGTAGAGGAAGCATTAAACAAGAATTTGGATTATGATTTTTCACAAACCCTCTCCATTGCATAATTATTTAGGAAAGAACTACCAAAGGAAAATAACAAAATCTCTCAAGAAGGCCAAGAAATAATGAGAAAAGAGAAAATGACTGAAATGGTAAATCATCTTTTCTACGAGAAGGATCAATTTTTTTTTATCAATTGGTAGAGGAAGCATTAAACAAGAATTTGGATTATGATTTTTCACAAACCCTCTCCATTGCATAATTAGTTAGGCCATTGTATCACATGCCAACTACAACACCCTCAAACAGAGGAATGCCCCCTAAAAGCAAGAAAACCCAGGATGAAATAGGATCCAATCCACATTGGATAAAATCATTACACCGAGGAGAGCAATTTTCTCTCCTTAAGAGAAATGAATCTTATCGTGGAATGTTGGCCTGGGCCTGAACACCCATAACAAAATATGCTTAATAAAGCATCATTTAGAATTTTGGGAAGGAAATATCATCATGTTGTAAGAAAAAAAATTCATTGTTGATCAAGCGCAAGGTGTCCTTAGTAAATGGAAGAAATGGAAATTATTTCATTCTCTAGTGTAAGGAGCCTCAGGAGGCTTAGTTGTGTTATAGAATTACAGAAATACCCATGTTCAACTATTGCTCTCAACTCAACACTAGATCCTCATTTTGACCTATTCTTTTGGTTGATTAATATTTATGCACCCACATCAACAGTCAAGAAAAATATCCTTTGGGACACCATATCCCCCAACTATCAAACCTAAAAGAGGAAAAATTTCTTTTGATGGGTGATTTCAATATAATTCTACATCAGCATGAAAAAAGGGGGCATGATCCCCTCCAACGATAATGGAAGAATTATAGGAATTCATATAAAAAATAATATTTTAGATTTTCCTCCTCAAAATGGTATATTTAGATGGACAAACAGGTGAAAATAATTTTTCTTAAATGTACAACAGTTGGAAATATTCCTAATTTCTATAGAATGGTAAAAAAAAATAGCTCCTATTGATTCATCTATCCTTTCATTCTTTGGTTTAGATCACTACCCCATACAACTTTACCTAACTTCACAATCACCACATCCAATGTCATCCTTCATGTTTAAGGAAATGTGCTTTAAAATACCCCCATTTCCTACCTCAACTTAATAGTTGGTGGGAAAACACATCGTTTATTGCTAGATCCAAAATATTTTAGTTAGCAAAAAATTTAGCATATATCAAATATAACAAATCAAATCTTGAGATGAATAGCTATTCAAGAACATTATTACATAGAAAATAACACTTCAAACCCAAATTTATGAGATCAATGATCATATCATTAGAATTCACATGAATAAAACCACTTTCAATATGCATAGAAAATACAATCAGAACTAGAAGAAGTCCTGACAAGGGAAGAACTATACTGGAGATAAAAATCTAGAGATGTCTAGCTCAAAGGAGAGAAAAACACTAAATTATTCAACTTATCATAAAAATAAAAATAAAAATTGAATTCTATATTCAACACTAGCTCCCCCTCAGGTAGAAACTTGAAGGCGGAAAAATCCATCAGTCAAGAAGCAATTCACTTTTTCTCAAACTTACTGAGTGAGCCAACCTAGCAAACTGCACAAGAAAATAATATCATCTTTGATGATTTGTTCTAGCATATTCCCTTGCTAATCTCCACAAAAGATAATGACCTCTTGCTAAAACCTTTTACATTAGAAGAAATAAAAGAAGTGGTTTTCTCTATACCACCAAACAAATCCCTAGGCCTAGATGTGTTTACTACCATATTCTTCCAAAAAGGTTGGGAGTTCATGGGGCATGAAATCCTATTATATTTAGAGGAATCAAGGAGAAATGACAAGATATTAAAGGAACTAAATAACACATTCATAGCGTTAATCCCTAAAAAGTATAACCCCTCTACTTTTACTGATTTTAGGCCCATATTGTTGTGCAACAACAATTATATTTTTTCCAAAGCAATTACTATTAGAATCTCCAAGATCATTCCAAGAATTATATTGGATGAACAAGGTGGCTTTGTCATAGGAAAGGATTCAAAGGAAGGGGCCTTAATAGCCCATGAAACATTGTATTCCATCAAGGAAGGTAAAATCCCAACAATGATTATTAAAATTGACATGCTAAAGGCTATTATAGATTAAATTGGGATTCCCTTCTAAAATTGTTCAAAAAATTTGGCTTTTCTCATAAATGGTGTTGATGGCTTAGTTCATGTATATCACAAACCAAGTTTTCGGTCTTGGTAAATGACACTATGTTGTGGCAGAAAATGTATCCCTTTTCCTCACTTAATTTAAGAATAATTGAAAAAATGAGCTAAGTGATGCCTTAACTTGGTGTTGTAATATGTTTTACATGTTCACATTAAGTTTTGGGGCCCTTTCATTAAAATTTGGCTTCTTTATGCCTTAATTGGTCCTATTTTACATCCACAAGCCTTATTAAATGTATTTTCCTATGGATAATCCCAATATTTAACAAATGGAAAATCATAATTTAATGTTTGAGGTTATTGAAAGGTTGAATTTTGTTGCTTCGATGTTTTAGGACATAGAATAACACTCTTCACACTCTTTCATTCAAGGAAAACCCTAGAGATCTCAACCTAAGGTTCACAAAGGAGAAAGCGATCTTGCAATAGGGATATTCTAGGGTCTGATTATAAACTAAAGATGGGCTCACCACCAAGCTAGGGCTTGGAAAGGGTAATGAAATGCAAGATCTAATGCTTAACCATTTTACAATGCAATACTTTACTAAATGACCTAAAAATGCATATAAATCAAAATAGAAAGATGAGAGATGAAAGGTGTGCACCTAGAAACTTGAAGATAACTAGATGAAGGATTGAAATGCTAAAGAAACTGATTTTAAAGCCTGTTGGGACTCATACACTAGTTTGGGTTATTTAGTCCTAGATTAGGGTATTTGGGCATAAACTAAAATTTGGCAAAGAGGTGTTTGGAACTTTTGAAATCTACAAAATTGACCAAACTGGGACTCATACGCCAAAACTAGTGTATCAGTCTAGTTAGGGTTTTCTAAAAATTAAAGTCTAAAAATGCTCTTTTATGTCCTTTCCACTTGATTTCTAGATCTAAATCTTCAGTTTGCAACCTATAGGTGTTCTCCAATGATCTTCAATGCAAGGTGACAACTTTGAAAATTTTGAACACTTGACAACTTTCTCCAAACTCACTCTTTAACATGTCTTCATCCTAAATCTACAAATCACACACTAAAGAGAGGGAAAAATGTTGTTTTGTTAGTAGAAAGGGGCTTTCCTTGGTCAAACCCCGTTTTGGTAATCAAACCTTGAAATGAAATGAAATAGGAAAAGAAAATGATGAATGAACAAAATGTAATGTTGCAACTCACCAAACCATAGCAATAAAGTGCTACAAACATGTATGAAATGGCTCCAATGGATGTAGATATTGAATCTTGCTTGAAAGTGATAGATCTTGAATTGAATGCTATCTTGAATCATAAAAACCTACATCACAATTGTTAGCTCAAAAACAAACATGATGCATGGAGACTTTGACATGATGCTTGATACTTTATAATGCTCTAAAATACTTGACAATCAACCCTTGAAGACTCTTGAATGTTATTATAAATACTTGAATGATGTTGTGAACTTGAATTCACTATAATGCATGAATACTTGAAGGCTTAGGATGATCTCTTGAATTCTTAGGTGAAAATGAGTGAAATAACCTTGTATTTATACTTGTTTATGCCTAATTTCCTGAAATTAAAACACTACAAGCTGACATCAGATCTAGGAGGATAAAATCACACCAAGAAATTGAATTAAATTTAATTTTGGGCCACATGAGACTCATACACTAAAAGTAGCGTATAAGTCCCATTAGGAATAATTATGGGACAAATTTCAAAAATACTTAGAAAGGTATAAAATCCAAACCGAGACCCAAAACTCTAGGTGGGACTCATATGCCCAAGGTGGTGTATGATTCTCAGATTACAAAATTTGGGCCACACAACCTAAAAACACTTGAATTATGATTGGATGTTGGTTTATGTCAGGATCATCCTTGGAAAGATACATTAATTAAGGATTTTGGATGCAAAATAAGGCCAATTAAAGAATAAAGAATCCCAATTATTAATGAAAAACCTAGAAAATTTTAAAAGTGTGTTACAACACTTTACAACACTCTTGATAAGGTATGATTAAGTTCATTTAGTTCACAAGGGCCTAAGGCCTAATGTGAGTGTGTTATACACATTACAACACTAATTCAAGGCATCATTAAGCTAAATTTTAACAAGGACCTAAATAAGTGTGGAAATGTCATGGATGGCATTTCTCAACACTACATTTAGCCCCCACTTTAGTGAGAGGATGAACTTGCTTCAACCTCACACTAAAGTAGACAAACTCACTTCAAGAGGGGTCCAAGTGCACTAATTCCAGTAAGATAAGATGTAAAATATCAAGAGGGGTGATTAATCCCCTAGGATCAAGATGCCATTGAAAACCAACATAGGCACAAAATAACACACATGAAAATGATATAAAGAACATCATTAAGGCACAAGCATACACTGGAAAAGATAAAGAGAAGGATTAACAAAAAAAATGGGTGGATCAAGCTTCAACTATTTGTCCAACACAATAGGGAATAGATCTAGGTTGTTTCTTAGAAAATGCATGCTCACTTTGAGGCAACAAAACTTCAAGTTGTCAACTAGGTGAGGATCCAAAAGAGGTGAGACACATACACACATGGCCGGTATGCACTCACACACACATGTGCGAGTGGATAAGGGAAAGTCATGACTTAGATGGGCTTCTTGTCAAACCATACCAAAGTTATATGTCCTGATAACTTTGATGAGGCACCACATAATAATGATCTTCGAGCTTCATGAGGCAAGCAAATATTTGTATGCTTGGAAATCATGAACAAACAAGATGGCTCCATAAGAATGCAAAGTGTATTATGTAAGGTGGCCATATAACCAAATTTTCAAATGCAAAAATAATGTAAAGGACGTTCAAAGGAGTCTTGCTTAGTTCATGTAAGATCATAACTTAGGGAACATTGTGCCTAATGTCTCCAAGGGAGAACCAATCAAAGAATAAAATATTTGCAACTTAGGGGATGCAGTGTGTCACATCAAGCCACTAAGAGGAATATAATATGCTAAGATAGAACACGCTCTTGAAGGAAATCACACTTGATGTCACAAAAAAGTGAAATACACATCACATGAATCAAGAAGACTACACCATGATACATGAGAAAAGGAATAATACCAATGTATGCCCCCACTTAAAAGAAATTGCTAAACACCATGCCATGAGCAATTACTTTAAAGTAACACATGACTAATGCTAAGAATAAATAGGAAATGAGATTTTATTTGGAAATCCCTATTCCAAGTCATATGTTTCCAAATAAAGCTATGTCATGCAAAAGAAAAGAGAGGAGTTGCCCCCAAAAATGAAATTCCAAACGCATGAGGGATTTATGGATTTTGGGTTAGTATGTTCTTGCTACAATGTTTTTAGAGAGCTCAAAACTATCATCATTCCCCAAATACTCATAGAACTAGAAGAATGACATAAAGAGAGCGAAAAGTAAGAAAAACCTTTCGGGTCAACATGGAAGAGACGTGAATGTCTCGATGCCTTGCATCATCTCGAAAAGGAAAATACAAAACAAGTGAAAAAGATAAAGGAAAATATTTTGGGTTAACATGGAAGAGACATGAATGTCTTGACGCCTTGCGTCATCTCCAAAAGGAAAACACAAGACAAAGAAAAGATAAAGGAAAATGGTAAACTATTTACAACATAGAGAAGAATGAAGGTACAAATAGAGGAATGTCACCAAGAGAGAGATATATATATAAAATAATAATATGGGGGATCACATTATGCACGTACAAAAGAAAAACACACAAAAAAGAAATAATGTAAAATATTAGTAAGGAACATGCAAGTCAACCTATTAGTAGGTCGTCCACATCCCAATTGTGTTCAACGTATATAGAAGGTAGAAAACTAGCCAAATGGACAACAACAAATGCATTACTAGGAAAAGGCTATCTAATTCTTTCCCCCATGATGTGTAGGTTAAGAATGAGTTGAGGTAGGTGATGGGAAAGGGCTCCTTGCATTTAGAGATGGTTTGAAATAAATATATAATGTGTAATAGTGAGAATATTATCATTCTACAACTATTACATGGCAATGAGCGAAAGGGTATCATTTTAAGGGACTATTTATATGATATATAACTTTTTAAATATTTTCTTTAAGGCATGACACTCATCAGTACTATGTTTGAAAATTCTATGATATCTACAATGAGATGTATTTTTGTTTTCAGGATTTGAAAATCAAATTTTTGGCATGGGTGATAATGAAATAAGTCTTCGGTGCAGAAGTGTATAGGTGCAAATTTTCACCCCTTATGTAACTTCCCCTTTTACACTTCCTCACCTTAGAAAACCAAATCCGAAGGAGAAATTCCATATCAACCTATTGCCTTTGTTCCACTTGGCATCTATCCTTGGCATTGGTAGAAGAATATTTATCAAGGACACCCATGCATCGCACAGATGTCCATGTGGTGTGCTTATGTCCCTGACAGATTCCTACATCTAAAGCTAGTAGACGCATTACACTTCCAATTGGGGTCAATTTGTAATGTCCCTCTTTGACCAACTAACCCCGAAAATGGTAGATTATCTCCTTCTTCCTTCACAAACACTCTTCCTTCATTCATTTCATCTTCTACACACTCTCTTTTGGGTATTCTCAAGCATTCAACTCCATTCTCTTGGCATTCTCCATTCTCAATGGAATTCTAACACTTCACAACAACAACAACAACACTCCATCAACTCCATAAAGCAGGTGTGGAACAAGCCATTGTAGCAAGGGCTTGAGGTTTTACAACACCTCCCTTCATCATAGTTGAGATTGTGGTGATTGTTCAAGTCCTCTTTTCTCCTCCATTAGCTCGTGAGCTCTTAGTGGAGGTAGTAACATTTTCACTCTCCTTTATGATTTGGTTGAGTAGATCTTTACTATTTTGTAGTGTTACTTGCTTTTTCTCCTCCTTTACTTCTTTATCATATATTTCTCTATCATTGCTATCTTGGTTGTCCATGGAGGTGTAAACACCAAAATGAGGGTCTGAGTGAGGTACACCCCTATATAGTCCCCAACAATTTTCACTCTTTCTTGTGTGTAGGTGGACATGATTTTTGGAGCTAGTTGGTGAACAAGCATTTTGTGAGATTATCTTTGCCACCTTAGCCTTTTCCTAATCCAATTATGCACTATGATTAAGTGTCACTTTCCCAACTTAATTTTCTTCTCCATTTCTCAAGTATTGAAACTTCCTCTTCCAAAACTACCTTCCCATTTATCAATTCTCAAACATCCATTTGAAGAACCCTTAGCCTCTGCCCTTCTATGTCATTTTGCTCTTGGCAGTCTCTGTACTCACTCTCATGCTCTTTGGACTTTTCAAGCCAATGGTATGTGTCCTTACACTTACTAATTGCATCCCTTATTGATTCTTCACCTTGCCTCACCAAGTATTCTATCTAATCTTCAAACATGCTCAACTTATGTCAGAACACTTTAATAGCATCTACCTACTCCTCGAACATTAGCACTAGATTTTTTGGAAATTCAACCTGTGTTTGACTAGATTGGGCTAGTGATTTGATAAAATTCTCTAGGAAAGAAATCTATTTTTTTAATTCTCTTTTCTTTTTCTTTTTCTTCTTCACTCAGGAAACACTCATCTCTAAATTCACCTTCATCTCTTCTAACTCCTGCCCCCATGATGAATGTCCTACATCAATCATTTTCACCCTGTAATCCCTAGTTATCATTCCATGCTTGCTCTTCTCTCCTACCAGAGTAGCAATCTAGAGAGTTCTTCTTCCATCTGAATTCCACTTTATAACATACCTAGTCTTTTCTCTATCTCTAGGTTTAGGGGTTTCTATTTCTTGCATTAAACTTTCAAAATCGGGAGGTAACAATTCCACCTCCAAAGATAGAGCCAATGGCCTAACTAGCCAATTAGGTGCTTCTTCATTCTTTCCTACCTCTTTAGTATTACCTCATTCCTAATGATTAGAGTGTTCAGGAACTAATTTTCTTAAACCTTCAACATTGCTCGTCACAAGCTCTAGAATTTTGACATTTTCTATCCTCATTGGCAAGGATTCTAGATTACCTTTATTTGTCACTATCTCTTTCTCTCTAAGACTTACATTTTCCCGCCCCACCATGTTTTCAGCATTAGCCCTTGGAGTAATATTTTCTTGTTGTCTTGAAACATCAAGATTCTCATCATTTCCTATTTTATCACCCAAGGTCTATGAGGACTCTATACCACTTTTCTTATCCCAAATTTCTCCTGTTCTTTAGAATTTTGTGGTTGCTCAATAGTCTTCTCAGCCCTACCTTGCAGAGGTTGATCCTCAATTGAATGATTATCAATTACATCCTCTTCATCAATAATAGGAATAGGGCTCTGAACAATATTTCCCCCTATTTCTCTTACATCTATTTCCTTATTGTTTCTCACCTCTTGAGCAAGTGATCTTATTATAAATTATTCTTATATACTTTCAGGATATGACTCTATATTAGGCACTTATTCTACCACAGGATGCATCCTTAGATCTCCTTTAGATCGTTTCTCATTAACCTATTTATCCTAGCAATCCATTTCTTGAGTTTCTCCTCAACTTCTTCTTTAGTTAAGTCACGATCCTCCTCTACAATTATAGGAGTCCCTCCCAAACCTTGTCTCATTGTTCTAGTATTGATCAGGGGTGGAGAGGTAAAATGCAAACCTTGTCTTAGCATGTACCTATGTTCTCATTCCCACATATTTTTCAATCAAAGGTTGAGCTCTTGGTTCTGTCATGGAAGAAAATTCCACCTTTGGCATTTCGATTACATAGGCCTAAGCAACCACAGTTTCTTTGTGCAAGATAGATGCATGTGATTCCATTGAAATTCACTCACATGAAGTATCGAAAGCTTCCTTGCTACCTTGCTTAGATACCCTTGTTTCTAAAACCTTTATTTTCTTTTCAGCACCCCCACCATTCCCTAGCTCATTTACTAACTTTTTCTTTCTCTTAACATTGCACAAGTATGTGGGTTTTATCCCATCTTGCTTCATTATTCTAGAACATTATGGATTCTGAGAACCTTTATTTATTCTAATGATAATCTCTTATATGAACTTTCCCTACATCATGATCATCATCACAAATATGCTAGAAGTCCTCTAGATGATACACATGATTATACTTCTTTCTTATGTGCTTGGCAAGGCTATCCATCAGATCATAATTTTCCCTTCAGAATGTAAAGAACTCTAACCTATAGAATTTTAACTCATCCACACACATCTTGGAATTTTTGATTGCAATGCATTTGTAATTCCCAATAGTGATAGGGAATCTCACTGATCCTTTCTTATGTATTTGTCAAAAAAGAGCATGATATGGTTGCACCTGTCTCGAAAGTTTGAGCAACAACATCTTGTCTATTGGATACCCAAGTAGCATTAAGGGGTATTCTATAAAACCTTCCACCTTCATGCAGGTGAAAGTAGGAAACTGGATATACCAACCACCCAATAGATTGGATGAAACTTTGTGCTTCAAGAGATAGTCTCTTGGCTTTGTTTCCTTCCATCAACCTCACCAGTTTTGTAGAAAATAAATATTTACCCTCTGGTAATTGTCCAAGTACTAGTGAACAGTAATTTGGGGTAGATTGATATAAATCAAATCATTCCCTGGTTCTCTTTCCAAGGTACCTACTCTATTTAATCCTTGTATATTTTCCCTTAGGGCATATGAATAGATGGCATATGAAGACATGATGAATCACTCGGTGTCTGAGAATGTCTTTTTCTATTCATGTAGCTTATCGATGATAATATTTCCTTAATGAATCTACACAGGGGTTTCAATCATTTTCATCATAATCCTAAACATCCAAGGTTCGAATTCGCTAGCATCTTTGCATCCAACTATCTTGGTTAATAAGGTTATCATTTCTTGAACCTCTTAAATAAAAGATGGCCTCAAGATTTGCTTTTTCAACTTTGTCGACTTCTCTCAGAACCATGTCAAAATCATGAACTTCTTATTTTTCTCTCCTACGCTTAGGTACGATGTGGCAAGGACCTGCATATCTAATGTATTCATCCATTTTAATGTGGGTAGCCCAAATGTATGCACTATTCCCTCTATGGAGAGTTTTTTATATACTCTTCCTTCTTTCTCAATGACCCTCCTATTTGGGTCATACCATCTCATGCATTCCAATACTAACTCAGGGGCATCCATTGCCAATGAGAACCCTCATGCCAAGTGAAGTACACCTACAACAATATTTCTAGTGCACTGAGAGGTTCCTTCTTGTTGAATCCTTGTGGAAATTTCATATTCATGAAAGCCTCCTGGATGAGTTTATATAACTGTTTCATAAGCTGATACTACTTGCGAGGCAAGGAATTCAAACTTCTCATTTCATTTCTTCTTTCTTGAGGTGCTCATATCCTTCTAAATTTCTTGCCTTATTAGTAGATATGTGCTATGTGTGCAAGTTAGGGCTAATTCTAATCATACATTTGCAATAATTCCTAAAAATTCCTTACCTGGATAACATTTATAGTCTATAATTGGGTTAAATTCCTTAGAAATAATCAGTTATTTTATGACCTAACTAGAGGTAATGTTATTTAACTAGAGCCATGTATGCATAAATATTAAAAAAATTTAGCTGCAATAAAATTACTTGGTTCTACTGATAATGTGATTGAATAAACATAGGTTCAAACCCTTATAGACATGTTCTTCAACATTCTAAAACTTACTTTTATTTGTGCACCACTATCTTTGCTTTAATTCCTTAAAGTCCTTACAAATGAATGGTCAGGTGAGGTAGTGTGTTATGGAAGTAACATCATGCTCAAGATGGTGCCATGTACGTGTGTTGCTTTCCACCTTCATTAATTTCTCTTATTGTGCATTAATTACCTTGAACAAAGGTGCAATCATGGTAGATTAGGGTTCAAATTATGAACTCCTTTATTTCTATGTCAGGTCCACCTTTGAGAGGAAAGTAGCATAGGAATACAACATGGCACACTTACGTGTCACTTCAATTTTGATGGGGCAATGGCCTCAAAGGAATTGTACATCTTGGATGCTAAATGGATACCTAACAATAAAGTTTGAATCTTCTGACACCCGACTTCAAAGAATTACCATGGGTTAGGACTTTTTCTTACCGGGTGCAAAAGGAAACTAGAGATCAGGTAAAATGAAACCAATTTGGTTCAAAACAAGCTTCACTACATACTCTTTTGGTGTCTAGTTCTAAAGAAAAGAAATGTCACTATCGGGCTTAATCAGGAAAAAAAATTGATACACAAAAACTTGAGATAATTTTACCCTGGTGAAAAACTTACCAGGCACAGTGACTAGCTGGGAAAAAAAGAAAACTTTGTGAAAGATGCATTATCCTAAGAGAAACAATACCCGATTCCCAAAACCCAAGGATTCATATGGTTAATAATGCCAAGAAAAGAATTTTCAAACACTTCAAGTTTATTGAAATATCAACTTAAGAGGGAGACAAGAAAATTGGACCAAGACCTTCATTTTACCAATTCATCTAAAAGCAACACACCTAAGCAAGCAAAAAGCAAAGAAAAAGAAACAAAAAAAGAGGGGTCCACATTTTTCCAAGGGAAAAATGGGGGTGTTGTGAGACCACACAACAACTAGCAACCAACAAAGCCAAAAAAAAAAACAAAAAATCAATTCCAAAAATAAGAACCATACTTCAACTTTCTATAGTTCTCAAGTTATATATAGACAGACCCTCATTCTTGCATTATATTCACTTTAACCAGCATAATAAAATTAAATTTCACTAAGCTCATGTGTGTGCAAGTGCTTGGTCCTGCTACAGTAAATTCAAAGCATAACATGTGCTTAGATTGACCTACACAATTTTGTAATTTATTTTTAATCCAACCTTGGATAGAGCCTTGTTGCCAGTCAAGAATTTATAGCCTCGATAAGGTTATCTCTATAATTACCCCAAACATAGCTCTACTCCCAGTCAGGAATCTATAGCCCTGATAGAGATATTTGGATAACCTAAAGAGTTGAATTTTTTCTTTTGATATTACTTTGATATTCATTTTCATTTATTTTAATTTGATATTTCATTGTATCTCTTTTGCTTCAACTTGCGGGAAATGAAGCCCATTATTAGCTTGGGAATTACAGTGGTAGCAAAGGTTAAATTTTTATTTTTTACTCAATGCAAACAATTGCTATTCCAAATTTAGTAGAATTATTTAAGTGTGGGTGTTTGTAGCTCAATATCAACTGAATGATTTATGTGAACTAAATTGAATGAATCTGAATAATTCCCTAACTATCTATAATTAGGGAACTATTTTTGGTTAAAGCATGAATCACATTTCTAGAATTGACACTCTATAATTTTGACTACCTCTGAAGGTTGCTAACTATTTTCGCATCTCAACAAAAGAAAACCCCGAAAAGAAAATAAAACAAAGAAAAAGCACAAAACCCAAAAAAACTATTGACATATTTACAACGAAGAACAACAACCAACACTAAGCTTGAAAATAATGTTTCAGGAATTTTCCATTGATAGGAGATATAACATCTTCTTTGGTTAGGGTTTTGAGTTTGTAAGTTCTATCGCCTAAGATTTTAGATACCTGGTAAGGACCAGTCCACAACTTGTCAAACTTACCATGTTCACCCTTATGCTCATGGGCTCTATCCTAGGATAGGACTAAGTTAGATATCCTAAAACATTTTAGTCTAGCCCTTTTGTCAAACCAACATTTTACCACAGTTTGATGCTTGTCAAAATGATCTATTTCCCTCATACGATTTTCATCTAAATGCATCAGTTGTAACAACCAAGCTTCAATTTGGTAATCTAATCTAATGTATTATTGGAAAAATTTCGAAGTGGGGATCTTCAAATTCATAGGTAATATAGGATCTACCCCATAAACTAAATGGTAATTGGAATTCCCTAACATGGATTTCATCTGAGTTCAGTCAATCCAAATGGATAATTTCAATAGGGAATGTCATTCCTTAGGATTCTTTTCAATTAGCTTTCTAATTATGTCCAACAACTTCTTATTTGATGATTCTGCTAATCCATTTCCCTACGAGTAATAATTAGATGAAAATTTCAACATTATAACCTATTCAAATGCCCAATTAGAAAACTTTATTGAAGAAAAAGCAAGGCCATTACCTCATACCAATTCATACAATACTCCAAACCTGGTCATGGTGTTTTCCTCCAAAAATTTAATTTCCACTTCTGTGGTGTATTGTTTTATATGGCATGCTTCAGTCCATATAGTACAATAATCAGTGATAGTTAGTACATACCTATGGCTAGCAAATGATGGTAGGTTAATTATACCAATGAAATCCAACCCTAATTATAGAAAAGGGCGCATCTCCATCACAGGCTATAATGGCTATGCATTAAATCTTTCTTTGTCCGCAATAGTTTGGCATGTATAATAGTGTTTTACACACTCATATGTATCTTTGAAAATAGTCAGGCAATAGAAGCTGACTCTTAGAATGAGGTGTGAAGTGGCCAAGGGCACTCTGTGAGCTATGCCAAACCTATCATGTAATTCCTACAACACTCCACTTACTTCTCTCTTATTTAAGCATATCAAATAAATTCCCTCATGGTTTCTCTTGAACAAAACCCCTCCTTTAATCATGTAGCTTTGGGCCTTAATCTTCAAGGCTCTTCTTTGATGTCTCTACATGTGGTTAGAGAGTTATTATTAACTAAATAGTACCATATATCTGAGTACCAGTCATCTTGGTTTTCTACATCCAAGGTATAATGTTAGCTAGAGATCTATGGATCAATCTCAGTGTGTAATGCCCCGTCTTATAACCTAAAGAATGTTGCAATTGTGTATAAAGGTGTAATAAATTTTTTTAATAATGTTAATATTAACTTAATTAGTTGCATACATTCACTAAGTTACGTGACATTACACTACTTGAGTTTCCATAAACGAATTAGTATTTTGCATTGCATATATTTAATTAATCATAAACTTAAGAATAAACATTGCATAACATTTGAAATTCCATTCAAGATAGTATAAAGTACAAACATGATTTCTTACATTGCATTTGACAAGATATTACAATACTCATTCATCTGATGAGATAGATCAATAATAGTTACAATTACATTTCACAAATATTCACCTCATAAACAATTGAGGGATGTTTTCAAATACAAGATTTACAATTTACAATGAAGAAGTATACATATGTATCCAAGTACGAGCTCTCCATCCATGAAGCTATCGTTGCCATGATCATAAATTGGGGACCCAACGGAGTAAGGTGCACGTTCCACCCAACCATGTGGTATCCGTAGGTCCACCCCCCGTGCTAGGAGATAGTAATATGGTTACCTAGACGTAATCTATTCACCCTAGACACAAGTACATAACTAACTGATGGTTACATTTCTTCCAGATTTAAGACAATCAAATATACTAAGTACACAAGGTAAACTATTATTTTAGGTGGAGTGTCATCACAACGTTGCAAAGGTTACCCTGGTGTTTCTTCCTAGGTTTCGGCCCCCAACTTGGGTTACCTTGGTAACCTCTTACGAAACCTGGCCCCATTTGCAAACTATTGCGGAATCAAATATCTTTTAAGGTAACAAGATATTGATTTGCCATTCCAGGCCTTCTCATCTTATACTCAAGACTAAACTAGCTCTAGAGTCCATAAGTGAGGCATAATCATCTTATTAAGTATTTTAATCTAACTACTGTGTTATTTAGTTATCACTGACTTACTAACTCTTTGTAAGTTACCCTGGCACCACATTGTGTGCCGGCCCTTACACAGAGCCACTCCCCTAAACATAACAAAGGAATTCTAAGTTTTCTTACTAGGATAGACAGAGTGCACAAAAATCAACATATAATACCAGATATAGCACAATGGACATAACAACTTGTTCATTAAAAAACCAGGTGTCTATTAATCCAAACAAAATCAAGTGCACTACCCTAGTTTGTTCAAACACATGAAACCATTTTAAAATTTAACTCCCTTGAAGAGACTACAATTGGAAGACTTGAAATCACATAAAAATTCCCATTTGCTGAATTAAAGAAAACACAATTTTAAAACAGATTAAAACAAAATCAAGTGCACTACCCTAGTTTGTTCAAACACATGAAACCATTTTAAAATTTAACTCCCTTGAAGAGACTACAATTGGAAGACTTGAAATCACATAAAAATTCCCATTTGCTGAATTAAAGAAAACACAATTTTAAAACAGATTAAAATATTGGTATTCTACATTAGGATTTACTAAATCCAGTCAATCATTAACTTGAAGTAAAAATAATTAATCAAATAAAATATGCTCATCTTTACAACCATACATCATGACGACATTTTAATTCTTCTTCACATTTCATTTACAACAATATTGGAATGACATTTACTCGTTTATTTCAATTTCAAAAAAAATAATTAAATTATTCTCATATTTCACTACATAACACCTAAATATAAAAACAACTTGTTTCACTCTTTTATTAAAAATCATACCTCTAAAATGTATAATTACCATTTTATAATATATTATAATTAAATATAAAATTCTCCAATAATTATAAAATATATTTTTTTTAATAAATATATATATATTTATACATATGCTTTTATATATATAAATATATAATATTTATATTCGAATTTAACAAAATCGTAAAAATCCGAAACCCAAATGTAATAAAACAAAATTCATATGAGTTATGATTCGTAAACTTTAATCTAAAGCAACAAATTTTGGGGTTTATGGCTGTTTACACAGCCGGCCCTCATGGAGGCCACGGCTGTGTCGGCAGCCTAAGCGTTGCCCGTATGGGCGGCGCCGGCTGCCTCCACAGCTGTCGCCCTTCATGGGGCGGCTGTGGGGGTTCAGCCCCTACGACTCCATAACAGTTTCACAGTGTTTTTAAAATATTTAAAAATTTCTTTAAAATATCCGGTGATAATTAAATCACGTACGGTGAATTCAATATCGTTGAATGCAAATTTCAATGAAAATAATACAATATATATATGTATTTGTATAAGTATATGTTTATGTATGAATTAATACATATACTTATATAAATATATATATATATATATATATAATTGTTAAATAACAACAAAAAAAATCTGTAACTGTGCAAAAATTCTTAACAGAGTTTTCTACAGTAAATTATGAAAATTATCATTGTACATAATTATTTCCTCATAAAATTCTAAATTCAACCACAATAGGTTTCAATCCTATCTTAATAATAAACAATTTCCTCCGTAGATTAAAATACTCTAAAAATTATTTTCCTGTAAGATCTTTCAGAGGCTTCTTTTCTCCAAATATCAAAGAAATGTTATTTTACTAATCTACAGAGCATACATCTGTTTCCTTTTGAATTTCTTCTATTGTTTTCTCTATCCTTGTTTTCTTGAAATTTCTCACAAATAACAACAAGTTTTTTTACAGAAAGATTTCCGGCAAACAATTTATCGAGAAGAACAAGGTTTTAACAAATATTTCTTTTCAAAAGCAAACAAAACAAAAACACCAGGGAAATACCTGTTTCCTGTGGTTTGAAGAACTTAGTTGTTGGAGAGAATCTTCTGCCTGTAAAATGCAATCCTCTAAATCTTCTTCAAATCACCAAATCCAAAGAAAGCTATAACCAACCACAAAGATCTTCCAAGCAAAGGGATCTTCCACAAATATACAACCAAAACAGAGGAAATGACAATTTCTTTAAAAATAATTTTTTAAACAGCAAGCTATTCTTTCATTTCCCGTGTAGAAAAAAAATGATAACTCTTCTATATTTTCTAGATCCCAGATATCCTCCGAGAATTTCCTCAACCAAAAACAATAAATTCTAACTAGCACACTTGTCGAGAAGAACAAAATATCTTCAACAACTTCTCGGCAATCTTTCCTTTCAAGATTTGCATGCATTTATTTTATTTAATTTTCCAATTTCCAAAATACAAAATTTTATTTACAAATAAAAATGCCATTTCCAAAATAATAATTAATTTCAATAAAATCTATTCACACATTTAAAATAATTTTAATTTAATTAATTTATTTATTTAATTAAATAAATTTAATCTTTATGATCAAATTATTTAACCAAACAAACTAATTAATTAATTAAATAACATGTGAAACTTATTTCTTTAACATTTAAAATTAATTTAAATAACAATAAATTAAAGAATATTAGACTATCATTAAAATTGACAAAATTTACCTTTCAAGCAATTAATCCAAATAGGAAAAGACAAGACAATCTAAGACTCCAAACTAATCTGACGATGTACTATGACTGGGTTAAAAACTAGACTAGGGTGAACCATGCTACTACCTCCCAATCAACAATTCCGTTGAGTCTTGACACGCTCAGACCTGAGTAACTAGGTGGAGTCGGTGTCATGTACCTGCAATCCTGCAACCAAACAAATAACATGCATATACATATAATCCATAATACAGGCACACCGTGTGGAGAAAATCACAGACATCACAGGGCACTCGCAAGCGAGTGATGCGATTCCGTTCTCCACACCAATACACGTCACATCAGATTGATGAATTAAATAACAGTTAGTCCATCATAAACATATACATAGCAATAATCATCTAAAGGAAAACATCTACGCTATATCAAAGCATGTCAGAAATCAAATATCGCAATACAATGTATCATCATGTCACAAAGTGAATCCACTGTCGCTCAAAATCAGCGATCAAAATATCCAAACAAAGTACCAAAGTCTAACAGTGTGAAAACATATCAGCAGAAAACATAAGCATAAAT
>VDFB02281492.1:570674372-570719724 GCA_007258455.2 Sequoia sempervirens | reverse complement strand
ATTGCACCTAGAGGAAATTCCACATTTTTGCACTTTTTCCTAGCATTTATGACACCTTAGAGCATTAATGACAAAAATCCCATGAGATAGAATTTTGTAATTTTGACTCCATGTGGACTTGTGGCATAGCAACAAAATCCTAACAACACATTTCCCAAAAATCTAGGCTTTGGATGCCTACGCGGTGCACATATGTCTACGTGGCATGCTAGCATCCTAGCGATTTTCCAAGTTTGAAACAGGAAATCTATAATCTTGACTATCTCAACACATGTCCTAGAAGAAGTCAAATTTCAGATGTAATGGCTCTTTCCCACCCTTGCATGCATCAAAAACCCCTTCCTTTCTCTCATTTTGGGTTGGAAGTCATTCATTCAAGCTCTCTTAACATTTTGCTCCATCTTTGAGTTCTCTTCATCCTTGATAGCAACACTCTCACAAGTGAAGCCATGTCAGACTGAAGTACTTCCATCAACAACAACTCTCAAGTAAGCACTCAATGGTGTGTCCATGTGCTCTAGAGAGGGTCTAGGCCCGTGGGTAGTGCTCTCTCTCTCTCACTTTCCTTTCCTACTTGTTTATTTACTACTTTGTGGTGCAGGTTTTACTCCTAAAGTGGGTTTTTCTTTCATCACACACTTTGTTTACTTTGTTTGCACTCCTTCCCAACTTGGTTGTTCGTGGAGGTGGGAACACCAAAATTTGGGTCTAATTGAGGTAGACCCCTATACAGCCCCAACCTTTTCCCCTCGATCTTTTGTGTGTAGGTTGCAAAGCGGAGCTTGGAGTGAAGACTCAAACATCCAGTAAGAGGTAAGCTTTCTCTAAGTCCCCTTGTGTATATTATAGCTTTTGGCTTCCTGTTTTGTTATTTCGTTCAACATATCCTAGATCTAAGCCCAAAAGTGAAACTTGGTTCCGCCCGCTTGAGCTCCTAAGCCCTCCATTGCTTAGGATTCCAATGCGTCTTTTAGATGACAGCGCGCCACACTAGTGTCATGAAACCACGCTGTTGTCTTTTGGCTGAGAACTCACTCATCTGAGGCAGAAATTTCAAAGTTTCACTCTCTCATGATCTGAATTATTTTTCTCATAAACATAACTTGGGTATACTTCTTTACTGTTTCATCAATCTGCTTATATTGAGGTGTATAAGGGTAGTTCATTCCCTGGTGATCTATTGAGAACAAAGAGACCTATGTGTAGTGAATCCCTCTTATATCACATTCTAGTGAAGCTAACGTGAAGATGTTAGATCTATTTCCATGATGTTGTATGCTTATGATAATCCCTTTATTGAGGAATATTTTGATATGTTGGAAGACACTCTAGATGACTTCCTAGAAGTGCTCTCCCCTATCTACAAATCTTGCGAACAAAATCCCCCTCTACAAGCCTAGGAGTTAGTAAATGTGGTTGTGGTCTCTGTGGCTCCTCTGAGCCCTAAGAAACCCATTATCTACCTGACCTCGACTAACTCATCCTCTAGGGAGAATTTTTTTGTTTATGGGATTTGGTGTCATAGTGATTCATCAGACTTTTATTCAAGGTTCGTGAAAGCTACAGACTCCACTTCCTATAATTTTGTAGGGAACACATATAATACGAGGATAAATAAGAACTTGGATCAACAACCTTTTGTTCCTACATTACAACCCACTCAAGTTCCTACTTTTTTACCACCTTCTCAACCAAACCTTCCTTCAACACCTAAACCTACAATCAAAGCACCATGTGATTATGATCTTGTCGAGCACCTTTGTGTTACTCTGGCTAAGATCTCACTTTCGAATTTTCTTTAGAATGCTCCAGTTTACCAAGAGATGCTTCAGGAAGCTTTACAAAATATTCTCTTGCCTACCTCCTCTAGGCCCACAAATGTTAATGCACTATTAGGTCATATTCGAGTGGATTCTCTGAATATCACATTCGGTATGTAAGAACTCGCACCTCTAGATGTGTAGAAGCAAGTGGATCCCTTGATGGTTATAACTAACATTAATAATATCAGTATTAGGCATACTCTCGTTGACACTGGTTCGGCTCTCAACGTTTGTGATATCAACCTATTACCAAAAATTAAAGTTGATTCATCTTATTTAGCGGCTTCTTCCTTGTATATTCACAAGTTTGATAATGTTGGTTGTCAAGCTCTAGGTACAATAATACTACCTTTGCAGTCGGGTTTTGCTACCTTGCCTACCTTGGTTTATGTGATTCATGGCCTGTTACCATATATTCTTCTCTTGGGGAGACCCTCGATTCATGTTATGGGTGTTGTGACCTTTACTTTACACCATTCTTTAAAGTTCGTCACAAATAATCGGGTGGTTATGGTTAAAGTGTATCTAGAAGTTGTTCACCTTTGTGAGCTAGAAGTTTTCGGTCGTGCTTTAGTCATATCCACTCTCAATAATTGTATTTCATCCTTAACCGTTGTTGCTATGGCATGTTCTTCATCGATACCCTCTATGGAAGTCATTCCCAGAGTGAGTGTCATCAGAGACAAACCACCTAAAGCAGAGGACCCTGAGTCTCCCCCGTCTTCCCCTTCTTCCTCTCAATCGAATGCTTTCCTTGGTGATGATTGGGGCTCTTTGGAATTCTCTAAATTCTTTATTGCAGAATACAAGATGAGCCCCTCTTGTGTAGAATTTCCAGGTACTACTGACACAAAGATGGACAATACTCTCATCGAGGAAGAGAAGTGTGACCCTGTTAAGGAGACCACTCCTTCCTCTGTTGAGGAGATTAATCTCACTCCTACAAAGGGGTTTAATGTTTTCAAACCTAGTAAAGAAGATGGGAGTGCTCTTGTAGAGACATTCGACATCCATTGGTGGAATGAGACACTCTATGTGGAACCGCCACCTCCTGAAGTTTTACAAACTCATTATGGGTTTGGATATGAACTCGCCTCTCGATATGGCTATGGGAAGAAAGACCTAGGGTGTATCGAATAGGGAATCCAAGTACCTATTTAGTTTAAACCATGGAAGTTCTATTTGGATTTGAGATGCTCTATTGAATAGTCTAAGCAAAAAACTTGGTGAAGTGTTAACATGATTTCCACCAAGCCATTAAGCTTGGTCCATCCTGAATTGATAGAGGAGAGGGAGTAGGCCAAGAAAATCCCTTTAGAAATCTTCTCTTCAGATGAAGCACTGGAGGAATTCCTAGGTTCCCATTCTACATTTCCTTCTTTCCATCACAAGAGACGATTCTCGTATTGCCTACATAAACAAGCATACTTTAGAGAATCCTTCTTGAGTATTGATGAGGAAGACCCTCTATCTAACTTTAGTAATGATGTTCTGGTATCTCATCCTGAAGATCGTATTTCTCTCCTTAAGGGAGATACTACTAAAGTCTCTATGGATCCTAAGCCCTCAAAAAAATTAATTAAGATCAAGAAGTGTCTTTCTTCAAAGGAAGTAGACAAAAATTTTGATATCTTGCACTCTCATCCTGATATTTTCACTTGGATGTACAAGGATATGCCCAATATTGATGAGTTTATAGTGGTTCACAATATCATCCTCTGTCCTGACACTAAGCTCTGAAAGATCAATCCTAGGGAAGCGTTGATGGTCAAAATTGAGATAGAGAAGCTGTTGAAAGCAGCCTTTATCCGTCTGATTGACTACTCCCCTTGGATCTCGAATATAGTCGATGTTAGTAAGCCTGATGTTCGCATTTATATATATGTTGAATTTTGAGATCTTAATAAGGCCTCTCTTAAGGATGATTTTTTATTGCCTAATATAGATATGATTATGGATTCGACTGTAGGCCATGCATTTAAATTATCTTTTATGGTTGGCTTTTTGGGTTACAATCAAATCCATATTAACCTGGAGGATCAGTATAAGACAACCTTCACTACCCCTTGGGGTAATTTTTGTTACGTAGTCATGCCCTTTGGGTTGAAGAATGCGGGAGTGACTTACAAATGGGTGATGACCTTGATATTTCATGATTTTATCCATAAGATCTTAGAAGACTATGTTCGTGACATCTTGGAAAAATCGATAACCCATCAAGCTCATGTGAAGAAACTTCATCTTATCTTCGAAAGGCTTCAAATCTATAAGATGAGACTCAACCCCCATAAGTGTATCTTCCGTGTGGATGCCAACAAGCTTTTGGGGTTGATAGTTTCTCACCATGGAATCAAGGTTGACATAAATAAAATTGATGCCATTGTTAACATGCCTCCACTGAGGAATATTACTAAGTTACAAAGTTTACAAGGGAAGATTTAGGTGATTCATAGAATTATATCTCAAATGGCTGATCGTACCCTTCCTTTCACCTGTTTGTTGAAAAAATATGTTCGGTTCATGTGGGATGAGGAGTGATAGAAAGCCTTTGAGTCCATCTAATATTATTTGGCCAACCCTCCTATATTGATGCTAGCTATGCAAGATAAACCATTTTTGCTTGACCTTGCGACGTCACCATATGCCTTGGCAGCTTTGTTGGCTCATCATGATGACATAGGGAAATAAAAAGTGGTTTACTACATCAGTCCCATGCTAGTCGATTATGAAAATCGTTATTCCTCCATGGAGAAACAATGCCTCAGTCTTGTCTTCACTACACAGAAGTTGAGACACTATCTTCTCCATGCCGAAACCCATGTCATAGTAAAATTGGATCTCTTAAAGCATCTATTCTCTAGTGCTAACCTCATTGGGAGATTAACGAAATGGGTTATGTTTCTCTCTGAGTTTGATATAAAGTTCATTACTCAGTGAGTTTGATATAAAGTTCATTACTCAGAAGTCAATAAAGGGTCAAGCGGTTTCCGATCAATTGGTAGATGCTCTCGCATCCCATTCTTTCTTGAGGTTGGATTTGTTCCCTAATGAGAATATTTTTGTGGTTAATTATGACCTTGAATGGAAAATATATTTTGATGGATCAATGTGATAGATTGGTTCTAGAGTGGTTTCGGTCTTAATATCCCCCGAAGGTAAATTGGTCCCTCTATCCTTTCAATTATATTTTCCTTGCACCAATAACATCGCTGAGTATGAAGCTCTTATTGTTGGCTTGTGTGTCATGATTGCACTAAGAATCAAACATCTTCATGTACTAGGTGATTCTGAGCTCGTTGTGAATCAGATTACGAGAACCTATCAAGCTAAACAAAGTAAGCTATCCTGATACTGAGACCTTTCTTTGTCCTTGCTTAATCAGTTCTCCTCCTTCACGATAGACAGTGTCCCTAGGAGGGAAAATAGACATTTCGATGTTATTTCAAGTTTTTCTTCCTTAGTACCTTTAGAAGAGGATACAAAAGAATACCACTTTGTGGTTCAAGTCCTACAAACCCCTATGGTTTTCGATCAACCTGAATCGAAATACTTTGTTTTTTCTCATGTAGACTCAGGAGAATGGTTCTCTAGTATCTATAATTACTTAAAGACTAGAAACTTTCCCGATGATGTGACAAAAAATGATCCCACTCGTATATGAAAGCTTTCAACATGTTAAGTCATTTTATTTGATTTTCTTTATCAAAAATCCTATAACGGCTTGCTCCTCAAATGTATCACTAAAGAGAAAATATCCCTTGCCCTTAAGGAAGCCCATTCAGGCTCTAGGGGTGGATATTTTGGTGGTAGATCCCTGGCAAGAAGATTGGTACACATGGGGTACTGTTGGCAAACGATGGAACAATATTCCTTCAATTTTGTTAAAAAGTGCCTTCAATGTCAACAACACAGTCATCTTATTCACACACCTTCCCAAGATTTACAAAATCAAAGCTCTCCTTGTTCATTCACAAAGTGGGGGTTGGATATTATTAGAAAAATATTCCTCCTTCTTCTAAGGGACATACCTTTATTATTACCTCTATGGATTACTTCTCAAATGGGTCAAAGCTATTCCACTCTGATCCACAAACGCTAAAGCTATTTGTAGTTTTCTTGTGAACAACATTATATCTCATTTTGGATTTCCCGCTACACTTATTTCTAACAATAGCACACCATTCAAGAATAAGGAAGTAAAGCAGTTCTTAGAGAAATTTAATATCCAACATAGATTTTCTACACCATACTATCCGCAATCTAATGGCCAAGCAAAAGCGTCTAGCAAAATATTGAGCTCATTCTTTGTAAAACAATCAATAAGCATGGTAAGGGTTGTCATGTTCAATTAACGTACACTTTATGGGCTTATTGTATCAGTGTTCGCATGGCGATGGGAACAACACCTTAAAATATCATGTATGGTGTCGAAGCTATCATGCCTTTAGAGTTGGAAATTTTGTCTTTATGGGTTTCCCTTAAAGGGTTAATTGACAATGAAACCTACTAGGTCAATCATTTGCATCAGCTAGATATGCTCGATGAACACCGATTATAGGCCCTAAATCATCTCAAAGCTTATCAATGATTGCTATCAAGACAATATAATCAAAGTTTGCTTCCTAGGACCTTTAAACTCAAAGACCTAGTTCTCTATGAGAACCAAAGAAATGTAATTACGCTGCCTGATTAGAGAGGTAAATTTAGTCCTAATTAGTTACGCCCTTACATTGTGATCTTTGTGTATGGTTCGGGTGCCTATGGATTATGATCTATGGATGGAACAACTCAAAAAGAACTTGTTAATGCGATGCATCTCCATTGATACTATGTGTAATGTCCAACGTGTCATATGTATGGTGTTCTCTCTTTAAAATGGTAGTAACACTACGTGTGTTGACATTACTCATTAACACATTGTGAAAAATATTTGTGATGTGACCATGTGTGTGTGTGTGAACAATATAGATACATATGTCTTGTCACACTATGTATTCGTGCATCACATTACATCTTTTAAGGAAATTAGAGCATTCTAGTATTTTATTAACATATAACCATGTGTGTTTATTAAATCATATTAGCATCTAATTCAAACATACATCCATATGAGCTTGTAGTATCCATAGCATCAACATACATGAAAATAAAAAGCATACACATCAAAATAAACAATGACATGATATCAAAACTGATATGTCCATATATATACGCATGTATGTATTGAATGTCATGTACATGTATCGTGCCACTACTATAAAAAATGAGTGGATACTGAATATATGTCTATACAAAAGATCTACAAATATATGTGTATGTATCTCTTGCTATAAAAATTATATACAAAATGAAGAGCCCCTATGGCTACGATTCATGGTTCTCGAAGCCCTCTAGCTCTGGCAACTGTTGTTGTAGTCTGGGGAGAGGCTGCATGGTGGACATGGATCTAGATCGGTGTGTGTGTGATGCTAACAAAGCTACCAGCATCCCTCTGATCTCTACCCACAAGGTAACTGGAAAGATGACGTTTTGGCATCCCACCATTCCATCAATGTTGTAAGCTTCTGCTCATGATATTGCATCTTTGGCATGGTGAACACATGCCAGAGACTAACCCGATCTAGGTGTGTGACCTCGTCATCTGTGAGATGGTCCCTCTTCTCGTGAGTGAGTCAGAAAGCTCACCCTCTTGGATGCTCGTGAATATTTGGGTACTCCTGCAAAAGTGAAAAAAATAATAATTTAGAACATCAAATTTCATTATGACAACAAAAAAATTTCAAGACCTATGTGTGTTGTGTAGACGTCTATGTGCCGCACATGTGTCCCTATCTTCCATGGATGCCTCGAGGATGCCAGCGCGTCCCCTGAGATGCTAGCACAGGATCAGGACCTTGGCACATATTCTAGATTACAATGCACATTTTGGACATGAGCACCCAAAATAGACACCTTTGCACCTCTCCAAATAAAAAAATGCTTTAAAATGTCCTAAAATCATGAAAAACATAGCTTAGAGGCATACCTGGTCCACCTCGTGACCCTTAGCGATGTCATTGTTGGATGTTGTGGTTGTGTTGCTCATATGTGGTTGTCATTGATGTTGACACTATTAGCATTATTGTATTGAAGGCTATATATGTCGAGGATATTGGGAAAACTATTAAAGAAAGAGTTCTAGGTTCCCAGTGGAACTGTGAAGATCATGAAGGTGTCTTGTTTTGTACATTGAAGATCAACTGCTGTCGACTAAAGGGTTTATTGCCAAGTGTATCTAGTCCATCTATCAGAAGTTTTAGAGGCCTATGTGAAGATTTGTTCGAGTTATGAAGATCTTTGTTCTGACAGTATTTCTATGGGTTTTGTTAGTATTCTTGATTAAAGTTGGTATAATTCTAGTAATTCTAGTTGTTGCGGATGTTTCTATATTGTTTCTTGGTGCTCGTGGATGTTTCTAGATCGTGCTCTATCTTTGTTGCACATCTGCATTGATCGGTGTGCTCAAGGTCGAAGATTTTTCTTGATATGTTCGAGTTTTCATGTTCTTGGCTGACATGATGGTTGTGGCATGTTGTAGATCCTTGAAGATTTAATTTTGAATGTTTGGCACACTTGAAGATATTATTTTGGGTTGCTTCATGATATTAGTTGACGGTGGTTGATCCACATTGAAAGTTTTTTTGTAAAATTGGGCCGACATTGAAAATATGTCTTATATTTTGGTCGACAAGGTTGTTGATGTAATTCCATGTTGCAGATATATAAGAGCAATTGTTTGAGCAAAGTTAGTGTGTGCATAAGAGTGAATAATTTCCAAATAATTCGATTGTAGAGTAGAGTGAGAAGAATTTTGAGCGAAGTGTGAAGAAGGTTTTTTGTGCTTAACTGGAACTATAATCAGGCTTGTGAAGAAGCTATTTCCTCATTTCATACCCTTTGGATCTAATTCGTATTGCTGTGTATTGTTGGGCAGTGAGCCCTCTTGTATTTGAGTAGTGAGCTCTAGGCAGTGTGCTTGAATGCATGTGCATTCCCATTATTTTTCTTGTACTTTTAATAGGGTATAATATTGTGGACTAACATCCACTATGGTTTTGCCCCTAACAGGGTTTCCATGTAAAAATATTGGTGTTCTTTGTGCTTCTGATGTGTTGTGTGTTCATGGTTTACTGTTCATTCATCAGATCTGAGATTAAGTTAAGTAAACTTTGAAAAAATTTAAATATTCTGTGACAACTGATATATGGGGGGCTCTCAATTGTCTATCCTTGTTTTTCCAACAATTGGTATCAGAGCAGGTTCCTCTGAAGAAGTTTAAAAGCTTGAGGTGATCCGAGATGGCATCATACAAGAAGGAAAATCCTAGATTCGATGGAACAAACTACTCATTGTGGAAAACTAGGATGGAGTGTCATTTGAGGTATATTGGTGAACCCTTCTGGAAAATTACAAAGAACATATATGTTATTCCTCAGAATGTTCCTTCCATTGCTGATGAGATTAAAGAGGCTGAGAATAATGTTAGGGCTATGGAAGCTTTGTTGAGTGCTCTAACAAATTCAAAAATGACAAATGTGATAGGTCTAAAGAAAATTCATGAGATGTGGACGAAGCTAGAAACTTTGTATGAAGGAGATGTACATGTGAATATGGCTAAGCTACAGAGTTTGAAAGGAAAGTATAAAAATTTGAAGATGGTTGAAGATGAAAATATTTCTTCTTTTATGTAAAGAGTAAATGAAATAGTGATGGGTATTATATGTGTTGGTGGTACCTTGGAAGAGGAATAAATTGTTCCTAAAGTGCTCAGATCATTTCCTCCCTCCTACAAAGTGAAGTCTCATTCTATTGAACAAACTAGATCATTGATGAATGTGACAAGAGATACACTGGTTGGTAAACTTGTTGCCTTTGAGTTGAGCGAATTTAGCGAATCTGCTCCTAAGACTGAAACTGCATTCAAGGCTACTATATCTGGAAGAAACAAGCAAAGATATGATCTGGGAGAGAGTTCTAGAAATACATTCAAGTATGAGGAAGAAATGAAACAGCTTGAAGATGAAGAAAGAGAGGTAGAAGAGTTGGAAGCACTGATTGTGAAGAGAGAAGGTAGAGGACAAGGTAAGTATAAAGAAAGTTTCCGATCAAATGTTTTTCTTGTAGTAAAATAGGTCATTTTGCATCAAGGTGTCTTGAAAGAGTTCCTAGATCTAAGCCTTACAAATCTAGATTCCAAAAAAAATGCTACTTTGCTAAAGAAGGTGTGACTGATGAAGAGTTTGATAAAGAAAATGGAAATGAAGATGATTGTGTTTTCATTGCTATCAAGGAAAATAGTCCAGTGGCTACTGAATCTGCTAAAGTTGAGAAAGCTCTTGCAACCTGAATTGAAGAAAAGGATGAGTGGGTCATTGATAGTAGATGCTCACACCATATCACTAGTGACAAAAGAAAATTTTTAAATCTAGAGAAGTATGATGGTGGGATTGTAAGATTTGGAGATAAAAATGCTTGTGTGATTCATGGCAAAGGATCTATTTGTCTTGGTGGTAAGCATAACACTGATGATGTTCTTTATGTTGAAGGCTTGAAGCACAACCTGTTGAGTGTTGGATAGATGGTGGACAAGGGTTATGATCTTCAGTTCAAAGATGGAAGATGTAGGATATATGGAAGTTCTGGAAATATAATTGCTTCAGGTAAATATACAAAAGGTAATGTTTTTCACCTGAATGTTGCCAATGAAAATTTTTTTAATTGCTCAAGTAGATGAAATTTGGTTATGGCATAGGAGGCTGTGTCATGTGAATTTTGATAACATAGTCAAAGTAAGTTCCACTCAAGTAGTAATAGATTTACCTAAGCTAGTGAAGCCTACTAATACAATTTGCAAGGAGTGTCAGATGGGAAAATAGACTATAGTCTCTTTTCAGAGCAAACAACATCATTCAAATGGATTACTAGAGGTGGTGCATACTGATCTATGTGGTACCTCTAGAGTCAGAAGTCTCCATGGTTAAAGGTACTTTATGTTGCTTATTGATGATTATTCTAGAATGATATGGGTTGATTTCTTAAGAGAAAAATGTGAAGCATTAGAAAAGTTCAAGAGTTTCCAAGCTATGGAAGAAAATGAGAAAGGTCTGAAAAACAAATGCTTAAGGTTAGAAAGAGGTGGTGAGTTCACCTCGAGGGAGTTTAATTCTTTCTGTGAAGAGCATGGAATCAAAGGGCAGTTATCTACTCCCCGAACCCCTCAATAGAATGGAGTTGCAGAGAGGAAGAACAAAACAATTCTGGATGTTACTAGAACAATGATGATTGAAGGAAATGTGCCTCACATCTATTGTCAGAGTGAAGTTGTAAGCACTGTTGTGTACACTTTGAACTGAGTAAATGTAAATGGTAATTCCGGTAAGACTCCTTTTTAACTATGGTTTGGTTATAAGCCTACTGTTAAATACTTCAAGATCTTTGGAAGCAAGTGTTACATCAAGAGAGATGACGATATGGGCAAGTTTGATGCAAGAAGCGATGAAGGAATCTTTCTAGGTTATTCTACTAGAAGCAAGGCCTACCAGTGCTATAACAGAAGACTGAGAAAAATGGTTCAGAGTGCAAATGTCAGAGTTGATGAGAATTCTACTAGATCATCCAGATATTGTGGATATGATTTAGATGAAGACAACAAAAACAAAGGGAAGAATGTTTAGACACAAAATCAACTTCAAATTGTGCCATATGTTCCAGTAAGACAACTTCAATTTGTTCTGGTAAATCAAGATAGTCAGGAAGTAGAGACAAGTTCAAGTGCAAAAGAAAGAATAGAAGAATTAGAAGTTTGAGAGAATCCTAAAACTCTGAGGTATGTAAAGCTAAATCATTCTAAAAATCAAATTATAGGAGACAAGAATAAAGGTGTGCAAACTAGAAGAAAGATTGCAAAAGAGTATTGCCTGATTTCCAAGATTGAACCTAAAGATGTCAATGAAGCTTGCAATGATGAACACTGGCTAGAAGCTATGAAGGAAGAACTGATGCAGATTGAAAAGAATGATACATGGATACTTGTTCCCAGAACTAAAGATAAGAATGTGATTGGTACTAAATGGGTCTTTCAAAATAAGTTGAATGAACAAGGTGAAGTGGTCCGAAATAAAGAAAGACTGATATGTAAAGGGTATTCACAAATGGAAGGTATTTATTTTGAAGAAACCTTTTCCCTTGTTGCCAAAATTGAAGCTATAAGATTATTTCTTGCTTATGCTACATATAAAAATTATAAAGTCTATCAAATGGATGTGAAGTCATCTTTTCTGAATGGGGAGTTAGAAGAAGTATATATTAAACAACCTGATGGATTTCAACTGACTGACAAAGAAGATACGGTTTGTCGATTGAAGAAAGCTTTGTATGGACTCAACCAATCCCCTAGAGCCTGGTTGCTAGATTGGACAAATACTTATTGAAGTTTGGATTCAATAAAGGTACTACTAACAACAACTCATATTTCAAATTGGATCATGATAAAGAATTAATTATTGAGGTCCTTGTTGATGACATTATTTTTGGAGGAGATGACAATCTATGTATGAGGTTTGCTAATGAAATGAAGAGTGAATTTGAGATGAGTATGATTGGAGAGATGAAGTTCTTTCTAGGATTGCAATTTATTCAGTTAGACAAGGGGATCTTCATATCTTAGTCCAAATATGTGAGAGAGCTGCTAAAGAAGTTTGGTATGGATGATTCAAAACCTATTGGTACTCCCATGGTAACCGGATGTAAGTTAACACAAAATGATGATTCTCCTAAGGAAAATCAAACAAGATACATATCAATGATTGGTGGATTGCTCTATTTAACTCAAACCAAACTTGACATTATGAATGTTATATGTATGGTTGCTAAATTTCAAGCTGATCCAAAAGAGTCTCATGTGAATGCTATAAAGAGAATCTTCAGGTATCTAAAAGGAACAGTTGATTTTGCGCTTTGGTATCCTAAGAATGATGATCATACTTTGAATGCATATACTAATGCGGATTGGGCAGGAGATGTAGATAACAGGAAGAGTACTAGTGGTGGTTCCTTCTTCCTAGGGAAGAAGCTAGTGTCTTCGTTGAGCAAAAAGCATAATTCCATTTCTCTATCTACTGCTGAGGAAGAGTATATTGCTGCTGCAAATAATTGTACTCAAGTGATGTGGATGAAACAGATACTGAAAGATATCAGAGTAGTAAATGATGAGCCTATTGCCATATGCTATGACAACTCAAGTGCAATTAACATATCAAAGAATATGGTACTACACTCTAAGACCAAGCATATATCAATCAATTTTCACTTCTTAAGAGAAAAAGTGAGTGAGAGCTCGAAGTTAGATTGGAGTATGTTCCTACCAAAGAACAAATTGTAGAAATTTTCACTAAGCCATTGCCAAAGGATACTTTTGATTGTCTCAGAGGGATGCTAGGGGTGATTACCCCTCCTGATTTGAACTAAAGATGCATTTACTTGTATCAATTTGTGTGCTTCATGAATATTTCCTAATTCTGATTGATGTTTCCATGGCTGCTACTCAGGGGGAGTAGTCAGATGTATAGATATGTGGTTCAGATCTTCTATGTGGGAAGATAATGCTTATCTTTTCCATTGATGTCAAAGGGGGAGAAGAGTCATGTGAAAAAATGCTACTTATCTGGATTAAAGAGTCTTGTGGGGAGAAGATCATGCAGAAGAAGTCAAGGAAGAAGAGTCAAAATTTAAGGAGGACTAAGTGTTGATTGAGAGTTGGGTTGATGGTTTTTTTCACATCATGTGTTGCCATCAATGCCAAAGGGGGAGATTGTTGGATGTTGTGGTTGTGTTCCTAATATGTGGTTGTCATTGATGTCAACACTATTAGCATTATTGTATTGAAGGTTGTATATGTCGAGGATATTGGGAAAATTGTTAAGGAAAGAGTTCTAGGTTCCCAGTGGAACTATGAAGGTCATGAAGTTGTCTTGTTCAGTACATTGAAGATCAAATATTGTGGACTAAAGGGTTTATTACTGAGTGTATCTAGTCCATCCATCGGAAGTTTCAAAGGTCCACGTGAAGATTTTTTCGAGTTATGAAGATCTGTGTTATGATAATATTTTTGTGGGTTATGTTAGTGTTCTTGATTAAAGTTGGTAGAATTTTGGCAATTCTAGTTGTTGCGAATGTTTCTCTATTGTTTCTTGGTGCTCATGGATGTTTCTAGATTGTTCTCTATCTTTGTTGCACGTTTGCATTGATCAGTGTACTCATGGTCGAAGATTTTTTTCGTTATGTTCGAGTTTTCATGTTCTTTGCTGAAATGATGGTTGTGGCATGTTGTGGATCCTTCAAGATTTAAGTTTGAATGTTTGGCATGCTTGAAGATATTATTTTGGGTCGCTTCATGATATTAGCTAATGGTGGTTGATCTACATTGAATGTTTGTTTGTAAAATTGGGCCAACATTGAAAATATGTCTTATATTTTGGCCGACAAGGTTGTTGATGTAATTCCATGTTGCAAATATATAAGAGTAATTGTTTGAGTGAAGTTAGTGTGTGCATAAGAGTGAATTTATGCCAGAGAAAGTGCAGATGTGTGAATAGTATCCAAATAATTTGATTGCAGAGTAGAGTGAGAAGAGGTTTGAGCGAAGTGTGAAGAAGGTTTTCTGTGCTTAACTAGAACTGTAATCAGGCTTGTGAAGAAGCTATTTTTTCAGTTCATACCCTACGGATCTAATCTGTATTGCTATGTATTGTTGGGTAGCGAGCCCTCTTGTATTTGAGTAGTGAGCTCTAGGCAGTATGCCTAAATGCATGTGCATTCCCATTATTTTTCTTATAATTTTAATAGGGTATAATATTGTCGACTAACATCCACCATGGTTTTTCCCCTAATAGAGTTTCCACATAAAAATATTGGTGTTCTCTATGCTTCTGATGTGTTTTTTGTTCATGGTTTACTATTCATTCATCAAATATGAGATTAAGTTAAGTAAAGTTTGAAAAAATTTAAAAATTCTGTGACAACTAATTCACCCCCCTCTTAGTTGTATGTCCTTGTTTTGCCAATAGTTGTCACACAACTACTCCAATCTAGGCACCTTGTACTCCCTCCTGCTCAGTATTTTGCTAACTTTTCTCTCACAAAAGTCAATAATTTTCTCGTAGCGAATAGTGAAAATGACCCTTCTAGGGGCCCACCTAGGTATATATAGACCCCCCGGGGCCTATTTTTCCTAGAGCTTGGGGCTCCCCAATTTCTCCTTAATTTACCCCACCAAGCTGGGGGAAAACTTAGGAGGGGGAATATAGTAACCTCTTGACCATATTTTTCTTCCAAATCAATGACTTTTTCTTAACCATTCTTCTCGTCGTTGTAGCTTCTTCTGATTTTGAGGCTAACCTAAAATTTGAGTTTTGCAGGTTAAAGTCTTTAGCAAATTTTCACGACCCTTTTGTCATTGTTTGTTGAGCTTGGTTGCTAGGGGCACCTTCGATACCACTTAGCTCGACTGTGGTGGCCTCTCAGACCCCTTTTTCTTGGCACACAAATCCATAAAATTCAAAGTTCAGATGATTTTTTTTTCTTCTCTACTTTAGTGAGGCTAATTTTTTCAAAAATTGAGCACACTAAACTGGGGGGAAAATATAATGTCGCAAAATTGCAGCTAGGGGCAATTCCACATTTTTGTACTTTTTCCTAGCATTTATGACACCTTAGAGAATTAATGAAAAAAATCCCATGAGACAGAATTTTGTGATTCTGACTCCATGTGAACTAGTGGCAAAGCAACAAAATCTTGATGACACATTTCTCAAAAATCTAGGCTTTGGATACCTGCATGATGTGTGGACGTCTATGCAGTGTGCTAGCGTCTTGGTGGTTTTCCAAGTTTGAAACAAGGAATTTGGAATCTTGACTATCTTGAAACATGTCCTATCAGTCAGATTTCAGATGTAACGGCTCTTTGTCACCCTTGCATGCATCAAAAACCCCTTCCTTTCCCTCATTTTGGGTTGTAAGTCATTCATTCAAGCTCTCTTACTCTTAGCATTTTTCTCCATCTTTGAGTTCTCTTCATCCTTGATAGAAACACTCTCACAAGTGAAGTCATGCTAGACTAAGGTCCTTTAGGCAACAACAACTCTCAAGCAACCACTCAACAATGCGTTTGTGTGCTCTGGAGAGGGTCTAGGTCCATGGGTAGTGCTCTCTCTCTCACTTTCCTTTCCTACTTATTTATTTACTACTTCATGGTGCGGGTTCTACTCCTAAAGGGGGTTTTTATTTTACCACATGCTTTGTTTACTTTGTTTGCACTCCTTTCCAACTTGGCTATCTGTGGAGGTGGGAACACCAAAATGGGGTTTTGACTGAGGCAAACCCCTATAAATCCCCAACCTTTTCCCCTTGTTCTTCTATGTGTAGGTTGCAAAGCAAAGCTTGGAGTGAAGATCCGAATGTCCAGTAAGAGGTAAGCTTTCTCCAAGTCCCCTTGTGTTTATTATAGCTTATGGCTTCATGTTTGTTCATTTAGAACATCCTAGATCTGAGCACAGAAGTGAAACCTAGCTCCACCCGCATGAGCTCCCGAGCCCTCTATTGCTTAGGACACCAATGCATCATGCTAGCATCCTAAAACAACACTGTTGTCTTTTGGCCGAGAGCTCACTTATCTGAGGTAGAAATATTGGAGTTTCACTCTCTTAGGATTTGAAGTAGTTTTCTCATAAACATAACTTGGGTATAATTCTTTACCATTTTGTCAATCCGCTTATGCTGAGGTGTATAAGGGTAGTGTTGGTTCTCAGTTGTGATCTGTTTGTTTGTCCTTGATGTCAAAATTCACCTTTGAGTATCTTTCGGCATAACATACTCATTGTCTCACCAATCGAAGGAAAAGAAACATATCAGCAGGAGTTTGGTCTTTGGCATGTTGTTTCATCGAGCGCTCTGTGTCTTGCCGACCGGCACAAGAAAGAACATATCGACATGACATTGATCGTGGTCTTGGCGACAGTGGAAAGGGAATATCAGCAAAGGAATTCATCTTCGGTGTAATGTTTCATCGAATATGTCATGTCTTGCTGACCCACGTTTGGATAGGCATATCGGCATGAGTTTGGCCATCAGGCTGAGGTCTTAGTGATTTCAATAGGTCTCATCGAATAATTCATGAGGTGGTTTTTCGACGTAAGTAATCCTTCATCGGCATGTGTCTTGGCGAGTGTGAATTGTCTTACTGACTGGCGATAGAGGAGGCTTATCGGTGAGAGTTATAGATTCGATGAAATGTCATGGTGATCTCGTGGTGTCTTACTGACTTGGCACAAAAGGCTTATCAATAAGAGTTAGCAATATCAGTATGAGGTCTCGGTGAGTGACCTCGGTCTCGCCGATGGAAAACAAAAGGCCCCTTGTCAGCATAAAAAATGATTTGTCTCAGCGACTCAGAGTGGATGAGGTCTTTCGGTATGACTCAAGCATTCTATGAGAGGTCTCCCCGATAACAGTATGCTATAGTGACACACAAGTGGATGAAGACTTTCGAAAAGACATGGTGTGCTCTACAGGAGGTCTCCCCGATATCATAATGTTATAGCGAAGCACATAAGACAAAAGGTCTCTGTCGATATGAGAATTGATTTCTCTTGGTGATCTAAGGTGAATTCGGGGTGTTTTGGTATGACATAAAACAATCTACAAGATGTCTCCCCGATTGTTTGAAGTTACAACGATACACGAGATGGATGGGAGTATCGGTGAAACATAGAGCATTCTATATAGAATCTCCCCAACTTTGTATTGTCTCAGTGACACGAGGTGAAAGGATGAATTTCAGAAAAACAAAGTCTTATCTACGAAACGTCTCCCCGACGGTTGATGGTTACAGTGACACATAAGAGGGCTTTCGGTGAAACATCATGTGGTCTGCGAGAGGTCTTCCCGACATCGCTGGGTCACGGTGAAAGCATATGAGGAAAAGGCTATGGTGACAGTGAATGAAACAAAAGGGCGTCTCAGTGAGAAAGATTCTAACGTCTCAACGATTGGAAAGAACAAAACATATGAGCTCTCGGCGTGACATAATGTACTCGTTATGTCTTCTCCCCAACTCTGATGGGTTATGGCGAAAGCGATAACTAAAAGGAACGATCAATATTTTAATTTCCTTCGGCAGAACTATCTGTATGTCTCAGCGAATGGTTAACGAAGTCTCAAACTCTATGGCCATCATGGAAATTTTTAAATATAGTTGCAGGCCGACATCATTGATTGTATCAAATCTCAGAACTGTTACATGGCAGCATATTCATTGAGTTTCCTCTTTGAGCAGTTGCATTTTTGAAATAATGGATGATTTGCAGCTCTCTGGATAAGCATTACTCTTGATTTTTTCCATCATCTATAGACTATCATTATTCAACTAAAATTAGCATGTGAATTTCAAATTCTGGTGAAAAATGCAAGACCTTATTATTGACTGACATACTTGAAATTTATATAAAAATACCAGTGTTGAAAACTGTAAGTGTTGTTGGTTGTAATTCTGAGAGTATCATTCCTTGTCTGTATGGAAATGTATGAATGAACTCTGCAATAAAATAGAGAGATATGTGCTTAACTGAAAACAGAGAAATCCTCTGAGTCATTATTATTGTTCAAAACATAATTTGAGGGGTTGGTACTCCTTGAGATGGGTGTCTCAAAATGAGGGGCTAGTGCTCCTTGAGTGGGTGCTCAAAAATTAGCCTATAAGGCATTGTGAACTTTTGTTTAAAAGATTAAGCCTGGAAGGCATTTCAGGAGTGGTTTTTATACCCTAGGATGGTTTTCCACTCGGTAAAATCTTAAGTCTCCTTGTTCTTCTGAGTTCTCTCTGCTTTACTGTGTTGTTATTTTAGTTCACCGTTTGGTTATTACTTTTCTCAATTTTGTTTATGAATGATTACATTCAACTCACAAATGCATTAATCAGAGTATATTGAGATCAGATCTGAGCTATGTTTTTTTTTGAATTTGTGAAAATTGGTCAAATCTGTTAAGACACTAATTCAGCCCCCCTCTCAATGTCATTTTAACTCCAACAATTGGTATCATAGCATAGGGTCCTCTGATAGGTTTTAATCACCTTGGATTGATCTTGGTCTTGGAGTTTGTTTTTAATGGCACATTCTCAAGATGGTGCCTCTGTATCTAGAGCTTCATTATTTGATGGAACTGATTATGTGTTCTGGAGAATCAGAATGGAAGCTTTTCTTGTTTCTTTTGATGTTGATGTTTGGAGCATTGTTTTAAATGATTACAATGTACCAAAATCTATTCCCACTAATGCTGCTAAAAAAAAGAGGTATGAAACAAATGCCAGAGCTAAGCATGCCATCTTGTGTGGGTTAACTAAAGATGTGTTCATTAAAGTCATGCATTGCAAATCTGCTCATGGAATCTAAGAAAAACTTGAAACTATATATCAAGGGAATGAGAAAGTCAAACTGTCAAAAATCATTACACTCAAACATTAGTTTGAGGAGTTGAAAATGAAGGATGATGAAAAAGTGGCTGAATATTTCCTAAGAGTTGATGAAGTTGTCAATTCAATGAAAGGTCTAGGGCAAGAAGTTAATGAATTTGATGTGGTCACAAAGGTTGTTATAACCTTACCATCCAAATTTGAATCTAAGGTTTCAGCCCTAGAAGAAAAGAAACATTTTGATAAGCTTACCTTAGACAGCCTACAAGGAATACTTACTGCCTATGAAATGAGAACTAGCAAAAACAATTCAACAGGAAAAGAAACTGCCTTTAACATTGAAAAGAAAGAAAAAGTCGAAGTCTATTAATCAGAGTTGTATGATTCTAAAGAATCCCATTTTGTTAGAAAATTTAAAAAGGGATCAGGAAAATATAAGGGAAAACTTCCCTTTAAATGTTTTAACTGTGGCAAGATAGGTCACTTTGGTACAAAGTGTCCCTATGATGATCAAATCTGTGACAACGAGACAACTGAAAAATAGCCTATGAAGAAGGCCTTCAAACCTAATCAAAACTTCTATTTCAAAAAGAAGAAAAGTCTATTTAGTAAGGATGAATCTGATATTGAGTCTAAAGATTCATTAGCTGAAGAAGATGAAACCTTGTTCATGGCTGAAATTACTCAGCAAAATGATACAAACACCATTGACATTGAAGAAGGTGAAGTAGATCTTGAAAGTGAGCTGAAATGTGCTTTACAAGAGATCAAAAAACTCAAAAAACAAGTTCTTACTCAAGAACATAACCCAGATCAAGAAATGGTCTCTCTGAAAACTCAGCTTGAAGAAGCTAAAAGAGTTGAAGACTGCCTTCGAGAGATTGTAAGATGGAAAGATCAAGAAATTCAAAAACTGGAACAAGAAGTAGTCTGTCTTAGGAAGGAAATTGAAAAATATGAAAGCACTCTAAAACTAAATGAGATGCTCAGCAAGCAGAAGATGTACAAAGATAAAACTGGTGTTGGTTACGAAAAGGGTGAATGCTCTATTGACCATGCAAAACAAAACCCCTCTTCTGAAGTCAAAGGTTCAGGTTCAAATCACTCAGAATTTGGTAAGGATTATGTTCAGTCTTTAAGAGGTAATAGATCTTCATACAGAGTCAATCCTTTCTTCTATGGTTATTGTTTTTTTTGCAACAAATTTTGGCATAAGGTGAGCACTTGTAGGCTTATGAATTCTAGAATACCCAGGTTATAGTACAAAACTGGTCTGCAATCTAAACAACATAAAATTAAAAAGGTTTGGAAACCTAAGACTGTCAACAACATTGAGCAAACTATGTTGGTTCAAATAGCTTTTCATTCCAAGAAAAAGGACTTATGGGTCCTGGACAGTGGATGTTCTAACCATATGACTGGCGATAAGGATAAATTTATAAATCTTGAAGATTATGTAGGTGGATATGTTAAGTTTGGTGATAACTCTTGTATTCAAATTAAAGGTAGAGGTTCACTTCTTCTGAATGAAGACACTCCTATCTATAATGTGTACTATGTGGAAGGTCTCAAGCACAATCTTCTAAGTGTTAGTCAAATCTATGATAGTGGTTATCATGTTCTTTTCACTTCGCAGGGATGTGAGATTAAAAACAAGCTAGGAAAGGCTATTGCAGCTGGAAGGAGGACAAAAGGAAATGTGTACAATCTTCTCGACACATCAAGCAATGACAATAATCAAGGTATGTGTTTAATGAGCCAAATTGAAGAAAGTTGGTTATGGCATAAAAGATTAGGACACATAAACTTTGAAAATCTGGTTAGAATAAGTAAGAATCAGAATGTTAGAGGTTTACCAATCCTTAACAAGCCAGAAAATTTTGTGTGCAAAGAATGTCTAAGTGGTAAACAAACTAAAATCAGCTTCAAAACAAAAGAACATTCTTCTTCAAAACCTTTACAACTTGTGCACACTGATTTATGTGGACCAACCAGAACAAGGTCTATTAATGGTGAAAGGTACTTTATGTTGTTTGTGGATGATTATACTAGAATGGTTTGGGTCACATTTCTTAAGCACAAATCAGAAGCATTTGAAAGGTTTAAAATCTTTCGTAAATTGGTTGAGAAGGAATCTGATTTGAAACTTAAATGTCTGCGATTTAACAAAGGAGGTGAGTTCACCTCTCAAGAGTTTATTGATTGCTGTGAACAACATGGCATTCAAAGATAGTATGTTGCAACAAAACACCTCAACAAAATGAGGTAGTTGAACATAAGAATAGAACTATAAAAGAAATTGCTAGAACCATGCTAGATGAAGCTAAGTTGTCTGATATGTATTGGAAAGAAGTTGTTCATATAGCTATATACATTTTGAATAGAGTGCAGCTTAGGGTGAAATCTAAACACACTCCTTATGAACTTTGGTATGGAAAAACTGCTTCTGTCAAACACTTCAAAAATTTTGGAAGTAAGTGTTTTATCAAGAAAGATGATGATAACCTTGGGAGCTTTCAATCAAAGAGTGATGAGGGTATCTTTTTGGGATACTCAACTCACAGCAAAGCTTATAAATGCCTTAACAAAAGGCTTAATAAGATTGTTGAAGTTGTTAATGTAAAATTTGATGAAAGACCACATTTTTATGCTGAATCTTTGCAGGATAATGAGGAAGAAGAACTTGAACTAGAAATAATTTCAGAAGGAACTGATTCAACAAGCCCTAGAAATGAAATAGCAAGTCCTAAAGGGGTTGCATCAAAAGCCCTAGCTAAATATCACCCCAAAGATCAAATTATTGGGGATAAAAATGCAAGAGTTCAAACTAGAAGAAAGGCTGCAGAATGATGAAAAGGCACAAATAGCTTTCTGTCTAGTTACTCAGTTTGAGCCTAGAATTTTTAATGAAGCTATCACATACTCATGTTGGCTTAATGCTATGCAGGAAGAAATTGATCAAATTGAGAAAAATCAGACTTGGGAGTTAGTCCCAAGGCCAGATGACAAGAATGCCATTGGAGGCAAATGGATATATAGAAACAAGCTTGATGAAAATGGTAATTTTATTCGCAACAAAGCAAGATTTGTCTACAAAAGCTATGCTCAACAAGAAGGTATTGATTTTGGTGAAACCTTTGCACCCACTGCTAGATTAGAATCTATCAGAATATTCTTGGCTTATTCTATTTATAAAGACTTTACTGTTTATCAAATGGATGTCAAAACTTCTTTTTTAAATGGCTATTTAGATGAAGAGGTCTATGTTGAACAGCCTGAAGGATTTATGTGCAAAGATAAGCCTGATCATGTTTATAGACTGAAAAAGGCCCTCTATGGCTTAAAACAAGCACCTAGAGCTTGGTACTCTAGGCTGGACAGTCATTTTCTTTCAAATGGTTTTGTTAGAGGAGGTGTAGATAGCAATCTTTATGTTAAAACTAAAGGTTCTAATATTCTGGTTATTGAAATATACGTTGATGACACTATCTTTGGTTGCAACAATGTTACATTGAGTAAAAAATTCTCACAGCTAATGGAATCTGAATTTGAAATGTCATTATTAGGAGAATTAAATTTCTTCTTGGGTCTTCAAATCTCCAAACGTGAAAATGGAATATTTCTTTATCAAACCAAGTATGCTAGAGAGATGCTTAAGAAATTTTAGATGGATGAATGCCATCCAGTTAGCACTCCATTATTACTAGCATGAGTTTGGCCGTTGGGCTGAGGTCTTAGCGATTTCAATAGGTCTCACCGACTAATTCATGAGGTGGTTTTATGGCATAAGTAATCCTTCATTGGCATGTGTCTTGGCGAGTGTGAATTGTCTTATCGATTGGCGATAGAGGAGGCTTATCAGTGAGAGTCATAGCTTCGATGAAATGTCATGGCGATCTCATGGTGTCTTACCAACTTGGCACAAAAGGCTTATCGATAAGAGTTAGCGATATCGGTATGAGGTCTCGGCGAGTGACCTCGGTCTTGTTGATGGAAAAAAAAAGGCTCCTTGTCTGCATAAAAAATGATTTGTCTCAACGACTCAGAGTGGATGAGGTCTTTCGGTATGACTCAAGCATTCTATGAGAGGTCTCCCCGATAACGGTATGCTATAGCAACACACAAGTGGATGAAAACTTTCAGAAAGACATGGTGTGCTCTACAGGAGGTATCCCCGATATCATAATGTTATAGCGAAGCACATAAGAGAAAAGGTCTCTGTCGGTATGAGAATTGATTTCTCTTGGCAATCTAAGGTGAATTCGGGGTTTTTTGGTATGACATAAAACAATCTACAAGATGTCTCCCCAATTGTTTGAAGTTACAACGATACACGAGATGCATGGGAGTATCGGTGAAACATAGAGCATTCTATATAGCATCTCCCTGACTTCGTATTGTCTCAATGACACGAGGTGAAAGGATGACTTTCAGCAAAACAAAGTCTTATCTACAAAATGTCTCCCCGACGGTTGATGGTTCAGTGACACATAAGAGGGATTTTAGTGAAACATCATGTGGTCTATGAGAGGTCTTCTTGACATCACTGGTTCATGGCGAAAGCATATGAGGAAAAGGCTATAGTGACAGTGAATGAAACAAAAGGGCGTCTCAGTGAGAAAGATTCTAATGTCTCAGCGATTGGAAAGAACAAAACATATGAGCTCTCAGTGTGACATAATGTAGTCGTTATGTCTTCTCCCTGACTCTGATGGGTTATGGTGAAAGCGATAACTAAAAGGAACGATCAACATTTTAATTGCCTTCGGCAGAACTATCTGGATGTCTCAGCGAATGGTTAACGAAGTCTCAAACTCTATGGCCATCATGGAAATTTCTAAATATAGTTGCAGGCCGACATCATTGATTGCATCGAATCTCAGAACCGTTACATGGCAGCATATTCATTGAGTTTCCTCTTTGAGCAGTTGTGTATTTGAAATAATGGATGATTTGCAGCTCTCTAGATAAGCATTACTCTTGATTTTTTCCATCATCTACAAACTGTCATTATTCAGCTAAAATTAGCATGTGAATTTCAAATTCTGGTGAAAAATGCAAGACCTTATTATTGACTAACATACTTGAAATGTATATAAAAATACCAGTGTTGAAAACTGTAAGTGTTGTTGGTTGTAATTCTGAGAGTATCATTCCTTGTTTGTATGGAAATGTATGAATGAACTCTACAATAAAACAGAGAGATATGTGCTTAACTGAAAATACAGAAATCCTCTGAGTCATTATTATTGTTCAAAACATAATTTGAGGGGTTGGTACTCCTTGAGATGGGTGTCTCAAAATGAGGGGCTAGTGCTCCTTGAGTGGGTGCTCAAAAATCAACCTATAAGGCATTGTGAACTTTTGTTTAAAAGATTAAGCCTAGAAGGCATTTCGGGAGTGGTTTTTATACCCCAAGAGGGTTTTCCACTCGGTAAAATCTTAAGTCTCCTTGTTCTTCTGAGTTCTCTCTGTTTACTGTGTTGTTATTTTAGTTCACTGTTTGGTTATTACTTTTCTCAATTTTGTTTATGAATGATTACATTCAACTCATGAATGCATTAATCAGAGTATATTGAGATCAGATCTGAGCTATGTTTTTTTTTTAGTTTGTGAAAATTGGTCAAATCTATTAAGATACTGATTCACCCCCCCTCTCAGTGTCATTTTAACTCCAAGAGGTAGTTCATTCCCTGGTGATCTTTAAGAACAAAGAGACCTGTGTGCAGTGAATCCCTCTTATATCACAATCCCAAAATCCTCCAACTAAATTAATTAATTAATTCTCAATTAATAAACTAATTTAGGCTAATTAATTACCATTACCTTTTCCTCCATTATTTAATTCCACCTCACCATCAATCCTTGTCCACTCAATCCTAGCCCTTGAATCCATCTACATGGATCAAGATGTAAACATTTCACCATGTTACAAGTGTCCTAACCTACCTATCCTACCCCTTGCTCACACATGTGTGAGCATATCTCACACACATGTGAGGCCACCCTACCTCTTACACATGTCATAGACATTTCACTTTCCCAGATCACCCTACCTCTTACATATGTTATAGACATGTCTCTTTCATGGTTTTTCCAATGTGTGCTCACACATTTGTGAGCACACCTTGATCTTACACATCCTTTCCTCTTATGACACTTGTAACAAGACTAAGACTTCACCATATCATTCAATCGTGACCCTCCATTTAGTCAATGCATTTTGGCATTTGATTTCACCCATAAAAATCTATAAATTGAGGCATTTTCTCTCACTTTGATAAATCAAACTTCATTCAATTTTATGATGTGGACATACTTATATTGAATCATCTTTATCCTATCATCATGTTGTTGGTTTGATAAGCAAGCAAATTTCATTTATTAAGAGCATATCAATAGGACTTAGGTGCATCCTGTAGACACATAAAATTGTCCTAGGCTTGCAACTCTTAGATTATTCAACATTGCCCCTTTCATTCTTAATAATTAACTAATTTTTAATTATTTGATTATTTTCTAAAGTCATAATTCTTCTATTAATTAAATAATTTTAATTATTTAATTAATTCATTTTTATCTTTATTCTCCCTTGATTAATTAAATAAATTTTATTTATTTAATTACGTCACTAAGCAAGTCCCCTTCTTTTAAAAATTAAATAGATTCTAATTTATTTGATTTTTGTCCATTTTCTACTATAATTAAATAATTATTTTAATTATTTAATTATTCATTAGTCTTTTCTCTCATTAATTAAATAAATTTTATTTATTTAATTTAGTCCACTCTCTTGAATTTTGAATTAAATCATCATTTAATTCAAAATAATTCTTTGTCACATTCCTCCATAATTAAATAATATCTTTATTATTCAATTATTTACTGGTCCCTGAGTAAATAAATTTTATTATTTAATTTCTCCAGCAACCTCTTTTGTGCCTTATATATTCCAATTTAATTCTTGACTTTTGACTTCTCATTTAATTTCGACCCTTGATTGAATTATCTTATAATTCAATCTTGGCCCTTCATCCTTATCATTTGCCCTAATTTTGACCTAACCCTAATTCTTATTGCAACATTCAATCTTGATCTTTGATTCTAGGGTTTTTTGTCATCTCCTCATCCTGGCCACACATTCAAAATTGCAATTTTTATAAAATGGCAATTTTGTTCTCATTTTCGACCTGGCTCTCAGCTCTCTTGACTTCTTGCCCTCTTAGTCTCTCATGTTTAGATTTCAATTTATGCTACTAGTCTTACAGTCATAGTCACTTACAATCATAGGCATTTTAGTCCATTGTAGGGACATTTTATTTTCTGCAAATCCTTCAACACTTGCATAGGGCTTAGTCTTTAGTCATAGTTGCTCACATAAATCTGAGGGCATTTTATTTATCTGCAAGCTCGGAGGTGTAACAAAGGTTAATCATGGAAGGTGAAGACTTAGGGTAACTTCATCCCTTTTGTCTTCACATTACTTCCTTTGTACTTTGTTACTTTATAGGAATTTTATTGTTATTGTGCTAACCCCACTTAATAATAATTTTAGGATTTTCCCTTGATTACACATCCTATTCTAGCTCAATCATGGAGTTTGAAGGTGATTTGGGGTAAATATTTATGTATTTATGAATTTATATTATCTCTTTTACTTGATTTCATTTTCTTACCATTAGATATTATTATTTTTAACCAAATTAATAGAATCACAACACTATGAAAAAAATTGAGTAAACTATGAAAATGTAACGAGAGCGAGAGTGAAACCCTAATGTGAATTTTTCAAATTTCCACCTTAGAAATAAACAAAAATCTTCCCTCTCATGGTTTCAGGGTAGCTCAATACCTCTAGATGAGTAGAAAGGTACTTCAAATTCAAGGAAAAAAGGAACTCAATGGACTTTCCAAGATGGAAGTCATGATCATGGCCTACAATGGTCCTTAAGAGGGCATATTGAAATTCATGCATTGGTGGTATGTGATCTTTACATGGCTTAATGGGCCTCTCTATGTTCCCACATGCTTCCCTATCTCACCAATTCTTTACTACTTCATCTTCCTCTTAGTATGGGAAACAAGACTTTGTGTCACTTTTCCCAACACTATCATTGGGCTCAAAGCCCTACAGGTAGAGTCCATGAGAAAACACAACCCATCATTGTATAGCTAGATTTATTCCTTGACAATATAGAAGAGGAACATCCAAAGCAACCTGGCTCCCAAAGCATCTAACTCAAACTACTCCTTAGTTGGTTGAACTAGTATACAAGGTGCATATCTCTTAATATTTGTTGATTCCCTCCATGTTCATCCTCAAAATCCATGCAATCATATGTATGATATTTAACTGTACCCCATCCATTAATATTCTAGAGGGATGGGTTCATGATCAGTGGTCAAAGACCTTTGAAGTTTTCTGCATTCATGAGGAAATGGGATACTTTGCTATTATTTTCAATTTTAGATTAGACTAGGATAAATCCCTCAAAGGAAAAACATAGTTTTTTAATAGGTAAGGTTTATACCTCCAACCCTAGACCCACAATTTCAAAGTTTGGTATAACTTCAATATATACCATTTTGCACTAGTATAATTTGGTAAATAAATGACTACGTGACTAACACTTTTAGTCACAACAACTAAAGATGACTCATTTTTTGCAACACAACTATAAACATTTGACTAAATAAATGACTAATTTGATCATTGGGTAAAAAATGACTAGTCACACAAATAAAAATGACTAAATAATTAATCACACATAAAAATTGGACTATGACAATCATCCAAAAAGTGGCAATGGGAAAAAAAGGTGTTTTTAACACATCCAGAAATGTGGAATTCACGCCTTTGACTTTTTTCAGGCTTGGGTACAATATCCGTTTTGGAAAGCGGGAACCCATTTTTTTGAAAAAACATGGATATCCGTTTTGAAAACCTAAAAAAACCCTCTTTAGTAAAATGGGCATAACTTTTGCGTTTCTTATCAAAATTTCAACTTTTTACAGGTGTTGGAAAGGTGATTGAGAGCTCTACACAATGGAATAGGTTGTGTTTCTATATTATACACCAAACAATACTTATAATCATTTGAACTTCATATTTCATTTTTGAAACATCAAATGCTCACTACTTTCACATGCAAAGTCTTTTTTTCATGATTTTTTTGTAACACTCATCTCAAAATACTTGAAACATTAGAAAAAGTAATGAATAATGAAATATTTATATTTTTGTAGCAAGGAGATGAACAAATCTTCTTAAATCATCATATCTCACTATCCCTTTCTCTACCTCTCTATCTATCACTATGTCTCCCTTTAAGTCTAAACCTATCTCTCCCTCCTTTCTTCTCTCTTTATCCCTCTTTATACCTATATTTCTCACTCTCTCTCCTTGACCTCTAGACATATCTCTCTACCTCTCTCCCCATCCTTCATTGCTTCTCTCTCCCTCTCACTCCCTCTCTCTCTCAGGTCCTTCCCACTCCATCTCCCTCTCTCTCTTTATCCCTCTCCCTCTCCCTCTCCATCTCCCCTCTCCCTCTCCCTCTCTCTCTCTCTCCCTCCCTTTCAAGTCTATATTCATCTTGAGTCTCTCTCCCTCTTAGGTATATCTCTCAACTCTTTCCCACTCCCTCCATCTTAGGTCTCTCTCTCAAGTCTCTTCCACTCCCTCTCTCTCTTTGTTCTCTCCCACTCCCTCTCTCTCTCAATGTCTCACTCACACTCACACTCTCACCCTCTCAAGTCTCTCTCTCTTCCACTCTCTCTTCCTCTCTCCCTCTCAAGTATCTCTCCCTCTCCCTCCCTCTATCTCCCTCTCTCTCTCTCTCTATCTATCTATCTATCTATCTATCTCACTCTCCATCTCCCTCTCAAGGGAATGTGCAAGATCATGATGGGCCAAAAAGTAGTGATATGAAAAAAGTATTTTACATTCACCAAAAAATGTGAAAAATCTTGAGTTGACATTTTTTGATGGGTTGGGTGTCGGTACATTGCTCCAAAGAAATGCCCAAGCCAAAGTAGCACAAATCGGATATACAATTTGTGCTACTTTGAAAATGTATTGTAAAAATAATATTTTAGTGTTATAAATTAGATATCTGATTTTTGCACACATAGACCCAAGAGAGAGAGAGGGTTGAGGGTAGAGGGATTAAGGGTTTTGGGTTTGTCGAACCCCAATCCAAATACCTGCAAAACACAATGAACAAACACATTAGGATATCAAATGCAAGTAAGAACAAGGATTCCCCATGAAATCCATTAGCAAAGTTTAAAATAGGAAATGAAACAAGAATGAAATGAAAGAGCAATAAAGCAAGCTAAATCCTATTGAAGACAATGCAAACTCTTGATCCCATGGGGGAATTGGTGCCAATTTCATATGAAAATTGGCCCTTTCCCAACTCCTATGATGCAAACTTGATGAATGTTGGTGAATGATCCACTTTGATGAAGAATGACAAGTGCTTCAAGACCAAAATCTACATAACCTAGCTACAAATTCAAAAATGTGTATGGAGATTGTTAAATATTTGAGCATAGTAAGTTTACTCAAATTGTGGATGTTCAAATGAGGAGTTTAGCCTCTTATTTATAGAATGAGAAGATGGATGAATTTCAAAATAGAGCAATGTAGGACTAAGAATTAGCCAATGGAAAAGTGCCACTTGTCAACCTATGAGTGGATGGAGGATGTGCAATTTTTGAGGATTGTTCCAATAAATGCATATTTTTGAATTTTGAATTTGTTGAAATGATATGCAAGAGGGAAGGAAGAATGCATTGAATGCCACTTGGCTCAAGGTAAAGGACATGTAAGAGAGAGTAAATGCCTTGTTGGATGTACATGTCAACTTGGATTTTGAATTGAAACTTGAAGAATATTCCTTAAAAGATGCATTGTTGAAGAAAATGGAGATTTAATAAATCGATTAAATCTATTTTCATGTGCAAGTGGTAAAAGCTAGAGGATGGGACATGAGAGGAGATTAAATTAATCAAAGTTAATTAATTTAATGAAGGGATTAAATGATGTGCCCTATTTGACTTAAATTTATGGATTTATTTAAATCAAATATGAGAAGAATGTGAAGGGATTAATTAAATAAAGATTTTGATTCATTTAATTAAAAGAGATGATGTTAGATTAAAGTAAATAAGGTTTTAATTTATTTAATTTAATAGATATACTTAAGAGATTTAATCAAATAAAATTAATTATTTAATTAAATATGATAATTAGATAAAAAAAAATGGTTAATTTAATTATCGAGAAAGGGTGACTTAATTAGATAACTGATTTATTTAATTAAGAGAGGAATATTGATGAATTTAATTAGATAATGATATTTGATTAAATGGTTAGACCGAAGGATGATTAGGATGAAATGATGTTAGTGGTCAGGATCAGATGCACAATGTCAATCAGTACATTTTACATGTCTACATTTTGCCCCTCTTTGAAGCAATGCACTCGTTGTGTTGGTTCAAAGAATAAATGATCTTGATCAAAGCCAAAAAAAAATTATTTTCAAAATCTTGCCCCACTGCTTCTCGGTGAGAGAAAACATGCCAATATATTTCCCCCCTCGAGAGATTGGATGAAAATTTCAATTTTTGGGCGATCTTGCAAAAAAAGAGGACAAGGTGCCTAACAGGTCCAAAAAGGCTCCAGGAGGCCAAAAACGTGTCTAAACACAATAAAACGATGTAAAACAGGCCTCAACTAGACAAAATAGGTTCAAGGGTCCAAAACCCTAGCAGGATAGCTAAATAGGGTGAAAAAACCCTAATTTTCAAGCTTAAAAAGGCTTTGAGGGGTCACTTTCAATTCATTTTCACACACAACCATCTAACAACCTTGAGATTTGAGCTCTGACCTCCTGATGATATGGTGCAATGACAGCTCCTGATGCATATTTCTAACTGAGTCCATACGTACCAGCGGCCACCCGGCATTGGGGCACCCGTAAGTGATCCTTGAGCTTTATTTCTCATTTTTAGCATTCATTTTTAGCATTTTAAATTAGCTTTTCTGCCACTCAAAAATCAAACTGTGTCGCTCAGTGTCAGATTGAGTCGTGGTAGTGAAGTTTGGAGTTTGGAAATAAACTCCAAACTCTGACGCTGATGTCATGGCTCGTGGGGTCATTTCCAAAGTGCGCAACGGTGGTGTTTTATCGACGAGAATCTTTGCAAACTGCACCGCTCAGAAGAAAAGTGCACCATGGTGGTGCGATTTGGAATTTTATGCCCCAGTGTCGTAGTTTGATAAAAAATCAAACTATGATGCCTTCATGGATAGCGACGCTGGAGTGATTTTTTGGACACTCTGCATGAGATTTTTTCAAAAATTTTAACATGATGACCCTTCCTGATGTAGGATGCAGTGAGGGAGTTGTATTCCCAAGAGCACAGGTCATGGGATCTCCTCGACTATTTGTGAGACCTCAGTGACAAAGAGCAGGATCAGTTACGAGACATGGGGTTTTGGTTCATTGCATACGTAGCGCTCATGCATACTCATCTTGGGATGATGTCAGCGCTTGTCGAGAGATGGCATAGCGAGACCTCATCTTTCTGCCTTCCCACAGGCGAGGCCACCATCACCTTGGAGGACGTGTGGTGCATCCTGAGATTGTTGATTCATAATCACCACATTATTTTTGACTAGATGTCAGGTGGGATGCCTATCACACAGTCCTTGCCATAGAGGACATTATCATTTGTGAGAGTTAGATTGAGCTTGAGTGCCATAGGGTTCTCGCCTCCCCCTTCTGCTTAGTTTTTGCGGCCATCATTTAAGGTATCGTTGCTCCAAATCAACGAGGTCGGTACTTCAGTCCTAGTTGGGGACTCTACTGGGAGTGCATGGTGATGCGTGACAGGCCTACTTGTTTTGCTTAAGGGCTTGTCCTTCCTTCTTCACTATACAAAGATCTACACAAGTATGTCTACCTTGATGGCAGAGGACTCAGGGCAGGGGTGAAAATTCTCCATGTATGGGTGTGGGAGCACATCGTTGTTTTTTGGCCACTGGTTGTTGCAGTACCAATGGGGCCTAGACAAGATGCAAACTTTTACATGGCGCCTGTACCTTGGTCGGCCCGGATGAGCCGATGATGCAGATCATATTTTCTTTGCCCACCAGAACCGGATTATGCAAGGGCGGGAGCATACCATGGTGGAGAGATATCTACCCAGGCGCATTCAGCGACAGTTTGGCGAGCCACAGGACCGGCCAAACGATGATTATGTGGCTATATTTTCTCGCACCATGTCACAGGCTTCATGGGGCCCATACATTCCTACTTCAGAGATCGTTGACAACTTTAGATAGTTGGTGGCCTAGCCTTGGCTTTATGATTAGGGGCCTACGGATCTAGGCATCACATAGGCATATAGAGACTGGTTTCGGCCTCCCCTACAATTGACAGTTCTAGGAGTGGTCCCCATTCGGTGGAGGACTAGAGGCAAAGGGGGAGGACAAGGACGGAGGGACGACGCATGGCAAGATCAGCCAATCAGGCCTCTAGTTCATCCAGTTTAGCCAGGTTAGGCTGATGTGCAGATGCAAGATCAATAGTAGGTGCCAGCTAGGCAGCAGGAGTAGGCAGGTGCACCACCATGAGCTGGGGGTGAGGATCAACCTCAGGTATAGCCTCCACGAGCACAACTAGCAGGGCAGGTGGATCCTCGAGATGCATTGATTGCGCAGTTGTAGGCCCAGGTTCAAACCATGACAGCCCAAAGGGATTAGGCCAGGACCGAGAGAGATTAGGCCAGGGCCAAGAGAGACTAGGCTATTTTGCAAAGGTAGGCCATAGAGCTATAGGCGGCTGTAGAGATGGGTCGGAAACAGTAGTTGGAGAGCATGGCAGCCTCCTCTCAGAGCATAGTGTCCATTCGGTCTTACAGGGAGGTCGTCCTGGAGGCAGATTATTACCGCATGCATTATCATTAGATCATGCCTAGAGCAGAGTGGGCCCTAGACTACTCGCAACAGACCAGCCATAGACCAATAGAGGGTCACGGTAACAGAGGTGAGGGTAGCAGAAAAAATGGGTAGACCTTGTTTTGATCGAAATGATACTTTTTGTGCCTTATGGGCTCCTTTTTGATAGCCCGATGGGCCTTTTTGTAATTATTGACACACATGTACAGTGATCTGATTATTTTGTACTATGATAGTTACTCGATGATGATATATACGAGATGACAATTTTGATATGATGTTATGTGTACCACTTATTTATGCATTTTATGGATGATTCTATTTTTATATGCTATTGCAATGATGTTTATGATGTGATGCAATGGATGCATTTCTTTTCTGATGATGTATGCATTATGACTAGATCTTATATTATGTTGTTCTATTCATGATATGCAGATGCATTTATGTGATGCAAATGGATGATGATGATTTATATGATGATCTATTTATGTTGATGCAAATGATATGTGATATGAAATGTAATATGTAAAATGATATGGAAATTATCTATTGGTGAATGCGTGAAATGATATGTGAACTGTGCTTATAAAATGATTATGGATGGATGTACACTTTTCATGCAATGGATTTTTATGTTCCTATTTATGCTTATAATGATGTGGAATGATTTATGCAATGAAATGTAAAAAAATGATTGTGATGCCATTTATGAGATGATATGGATGATTAATGGATAATATAATGTAATGCAAATGCAATGGTTGTGTTTTATATGATATGTATTGATGATGCAAATGAGATGGTTTTAAGATGCTTAGAATAACAAATATATTATCCTAAACATGTAATGTATGTGATGCATTTACTGTGATGTGATGTAATATATGCAAAGTGGTATGATGATGTTTTAATGCAGAATGAACGTAATGTGGGAGATGACTTTATAATGTTTATGTGATGTGAATATGCAATGGATTATCTATAATGCTTGTGTACCTATTATGTTTGATTATGCAGTAGGTGTTAATGTGAAATTATTATGAAATGTTTATGCACATGAATGTTATGCGATAGTTTATGTGATGAATGCAATGTGATGCAAAAAATGGATGCAATGTTAATGAGAAATGGATGTGCTAATTTATGGAAAATGATTATAATAATATGTTTATATGATGATGACAATGCAATGCATGTGCTTCCTATATGATATGTTGATGCAATATGCTTACGATTTGTGGATGTAGGATCGATGACGACGATGATGATGATGATGATCAACTGTCATAGTACCTTGTTAGTGTGATGAGCAAGAAGGGATGAAAGATAAGAAGTCATGTCAACAAGACGTAAGATGATGAATATGCAAATGATGATGAATACTTGCCGAGGAGTTGGGATTTTCAAATGGCCAATTTTCTTATGTTTGATAACACACATGGTACAATGCATCAAGGTATAGAGAACTAGGATGGCATTGTACCCAATGTGATGAACTTTGACCTGACAATCAGATAGGAGTATCCTTGTTCAGACTTGACATACGAAAAACTTGCTAGGATGCACTTTAGAAGTTTCAAACACCTTGGACCAAAACATAGAAAGGTACAACCTATCAATGCAATAGTCAACAAGCTGCCCAAAACCTCCTCCATACATACCTAACAAAGCAAGTATTCACCAAGTTATATTACAAGAACATCCAACAAGCACAACAGACAAAAGGTAATGATCATTGCCCCATTCCTATTTCTCTAAATCCTCTATTCAGATATCATCGAGAAGTCCTTGGAATGAGCACAATAAGATAAGTCGAAAGACAGAGATAAAGTAAACAAACAAGCTGATGTTCTTCAATACCACTAATCAAAAGGAAATGTGTTTTTAAGGATAAGAACCGAAACTATTGCCAAAAGATAATTCCCATTGTAAGAGGGATACATCCTAGGACATGTTAGTGGATGGCGGCACGCCATTTCGTTTATCCTAAGTGTTCTTTCAAATGATTGATATGGGACCTATTGGATGATAGGTTATCAACACAAAGAGTTGACCAACTTGCTTACGTACTGACTTAGACCTGAGACTTGATGTTTTGAGTTTTCACTTTTTACCTGCTAGACTTGTTTCTGATTGTTTCACCAAAGGTTGAGGATGACGAACGTTTATTATGAGTGATGTTATTGAGGGTGAAAGCGAGATGAGACAGATGGATTTTTTCAAATATTTGGATGTTTTTGGGGTTTTGCAATGTTTTGAGGCTGTTTTTGTATTTTTGAGATTTTCAAATGTTTTGATTTTCGGTTTTCCAATGTTTTGGGGTTTTTTGAGATTTTGACCAAGAGACTAACCTAAAGACCTATCCTAAGGGCCTCGAGGGTTGATTAATAGATTAGCCTTGCCTACGTTATATACGTAGAGACCACGTAGTTCAAATAACGACTTGACCGATTTACGGATGATGATATACATGATGAAATGTCAGTTTATTATGACAGACTCCTAAAAGACTGACATAAGTGTCTCGGGGGATGATCAAAGATCAACCTTGCCTATTTTCAAGGCTCAGAGACCTGTAGTTCGACAAGACGACTTTATTTTTACTTTTTGACTGACTTTTTGACTTGTTTTTGAATTTTGATGTGTTTTGAATGTTTTTGGATTTTGTGCTTTTTTGATGTTTTTAGATTTTTAGATCTTTTGATGTTTTTGGATTTTCTGATGTTTTGATGTTTTTGGATTTTTTGATGTTTTTGATGTTTTTGGATTTTCTGATGTTTTGATGTTTTTGGATTTTCTGATTTTTTGGGACTTCAAGAATATACACGAATCCAATTTGATAAGAACATGCCCCCAGCATGATGCAATAGACTTCTCCGATAAAGGCAAGACAAACTGGCCTTGAGAATGGGCCGAGTAGTACTAGGAAGGATCATGATACGAAAACAAGACCAAGCTATGATGCAAATGTGGGTATATGAGTGATGGATGCAGACCCGAATGCGATGGATGATGGAAACGTAATGGATGGATGATGCAGAATAAGCTGATAGGATCTTGGTGGATGGAAAGTGCTTATTTACACAAGGTGCCTATTTTCGAGGTTTTCACGAAGGTACTTGTCCAAAGTGCCACCGAAGTGGTTTTCACTAGAGAACGATTTTTTTCTTTACTGTTTTCAATCTTTTTTCTGATTTTTTTTTTTGGATTTTTTGCTTTTTTTGTTTTTTTGTTGTCACCAAGATGCCCGTTTGCCAGGTTTTTGCCAAAGTAACCATTTTTCAAGACATTTTCTGATTTTTTTTAATTTTTTGGTTCTATACCTTGAAATATTTAGTCATAATTTTTTCTGAGATGGGAGCTATTCATGGGCTCTTGCAGAGGTTCCTCTTGATGGTAAAAACAACACAACAACATTAAACAAAATATTTCTATTATATTTCTCCTGAAAGAGAAAGATAACACATGGAGATCTAACTCCCAAGGTCCTGGTAATTGGTTCTCAATTATGCTGACTTCACTCAGTGGTTGATATAACTATAATGTTCAAGGGGCCTTTGCTAGTAACAAAGAACAAGAATGCATAGCATCAAGTAGTCTACGTTTGGGTGGTTTTAAATAGAAGAAAAAGATAAAATAGAGCTTTAAGTCAAAGAAACGTGAGTAAAATTCTTACATATCCAGACATGCATATCAATAATGAGTGTTTATTCCACCTAACCACAACTATAGCAAGATGCAATCCATAGAATAAACTATGCTACTGCATACATCCATAATGCTAATTCAGATACCATCAATAATCACTAAACTTACTTCAAACAAATGAACCAATCATCATCCAAAACACAGATCAAATGAATACAATAACAATTTAATTCATAGATAATCCAATGATATGATCTTGAATCCAGTTCCTTCTATTAACTTTCATCAAATAAGGAATAATTAAGCATAGCAAAATCACTGGCATATGGATTGATCATGTACCATTAACCTTATCAAAATGGATCCAAACTTTAAAATCATGACATGAAAATGTATGAAAACTATAAAATAATCAAGCCTTTTTACTAAACTTTTTAGAGTAACTTTCTAAAACATTGAAATCCTAGATCTAGTTTCTATCTTCTATCCTTAGGTGGCTGATCTTTCTTCAATTAGTTGACCTTTACAAAGTAGATTCTAAAAATACATATAGGGTGCCATATGCACGAGTTTCTCAATTATCAATCAAGATCCACAGTTCATGGAGTTGAAACTGAACACAGAAGTAGACTCAGGAACCCCTGTTTCAAGGCTGATCACTCTGTTGCATAAAAAGAAAATCTAATACTCCAAGAAGAAAGTGAAACCCACGGATCAAACTCAAAGTTGAACTTTTATCTAAACCCACAAAAAGAGGAGAAGAGTAGATAGAGCATGATGAAAAGAGTCAGTCACGTTTGCACTGAATGCTCAAGAATGTACTCATCAAAACTAAAGAACATTTGTTGAAGAGTACCCAAATCTGGCCCATCCAACCAATCACCTTCAAATTTGATTCTTTCAAATTCTGCAGAAACCAACCTTTGCATCTCCTTTAACTTGATTAGCTCCTTTCTAGCAACTCTTACCTCTTCCCAGATATCCATAAACTAATCTAACAATAAATTATCCCCATCATCTCCCTTTTGCATGATTTCCTCAAACCTACTCCTCTATCTCTCCCTTAGTTTATCCAACGACATGCCTTCTTTATTGGAGGAATCTAAGTTGATTAAAATGGCCACAAACTACCCTGTAAACCAATCAATCTGCTGATCGACAGCCTTTGAGCTGATTTTTTCTATTTTTGAGGCTTCACTTATGATGCTTCTTCGAGGTGCTCAATAGTGGCCTTCATTATTTCCAGTCAAGAATCCAAAATATTCTAGCGAAAGTGACTTAGGCTTTGGTTAATATCTAGCCTGCTGGAGTGGTAATGAAGATTTTCCTATGAGCATCATGCAGCGAGAAATCAAGATGCATATTATCAAGAAGAAGTCCGAGAAATGAGTTGAGGCGGCTATTCATTGTTATTATTTATGTAACTGTTTAAGCGTGAAAACTCGCCAGCTGGAAAAGTCTCAAGAGATAACTGATCTATCAGCAAATTGCAGGCAGCCAATCTTAGACCCTTCGTCAATCCTAAGGATGCCGCTTTGAGGTGGTTTTTGATTTTTTCTCCCATTTTGTTCTTTATGAAGAGCCAGCCATGATTCCCGGAGGGTTTTGTTCTTTTTCTTTATTTTGTTTTTCCGCTTTGTTTGTATTGAAGTGGTTTGAAAGTTACATATGTTTTCTCTTTGTTCTTATTTTCGCTTCTGCTCTATTTTGTTACAGTTTTGTCTTCTCCATTTGTCATTATTTTGTTTTGTTGTTTGTTCTGCTGTCACTTTCATGACAGGTCCATTTTTTCGTGCTCTGGTTTTGACTAGGGTTTCTATTTTGAGGGGGTTTCCTTGCTTGGGTGATGAATTTCGTTTTGAGACCCTATTCTAGTTTTCTCACGTTGGTTTTGGGTTGTTCGTACGGGTTTCTCGTTGTGCCCTAGTTTTTGGAAATGATGTATCGAGTGAATTAGGGTTTTGCAATATAACCTTTTTCATGTTTTTAATGACTTTTGTACAGAGGAGCTGTAGGAGGGATAAAATTATGCTATTTCTAGTTTCCTTTGGGGCCCATGTGACCTAGGTTTTATGGGTCCATATGACCATACCTTGTTTGAAATACTCTCCATTTGCTGGAATTATTCCACTTCCCTTCATTATTATGATGTTACTATATCTTTACTCTTGGTCGGAACCGGATCCGAAGGGGAAGTTGAACTTGGTAGCTAACATTCGTTTCTAGTTCGATTCACGTTTCAGTCTTGCCTCTGACCATGTTTTGGTTCTGGTCCGGTTCCCATCCCGCCTCCGACCCTATTTTGTTCTTTGTCTGGTTCCCGTCCCAACCCTGCCGTGTGATAAGAGATATTTTTTATGCCTAATACTTCTATGGTTCTGCCTCCAATAAAGGCATAGTTTGACCAAGTAAATATTATTTTGAGGATGATGGAGGAGGGATTATATGATGGACTAACTTAAATGATTTTTTCATCTAATATATGGAATTGCTACAGGTATTAAGAAATGTTGGGAGCATCAGATGAGGCCTCTCAGAGGAGCCAGCCAGGTGAAACTTTATGGCAAGGAGTTAGGCCGAAGAAGATCAAAGTGGAATAGCTCCCGTATACCTTGAGATGTAAGCATAGGGAGGTTGTCCTCACAGCTAGCAAAATTGATTCTGACTGGACTGATATTACTGACACCAATTTGGTTCCTTTTAATTATGAAGAATTGCATGTGGAGACATTCACTGAAGAGGAGGTCACGAGAAGGATAGAAAGGATTGTTCAATCCGGGCTAGCACATGTTGCACTCTTCCCCCTATCTGTCCAATGTCCGGAGTTGATTCTTGCAATAGTTGGAGCATATAACCCTGCTACTAGGTAGTGTGTGGATGTAAAGGGTAATGTCATTATTGAATTCACGCCTCCAATGATCAAATTCCTGTTTCATATACCTAATCCCAAGAATCCTAAGCAATTGAATGAGGCGGAAGCTTTGAAGCTTTATAGTGATAATAAGGAGAGGAATATTTTTAACACGAATAAGACTTGGATGAGGGTGGAGAAGAAGTCTCTGACCAAGCTTCCAGACTAGCCTAAGAGGGCGGACTTTAGTAAATAAATTGCAGATATAATCATGTTCCTTTGTAGGGTGTTTGGTAAAAAGGATGATTCGCTATTTAAAGAATGGATGTTTCCTTTCATTCAAACTATTTTGGATGGGAGGAAACAATTTGACTAGTCAATGATAGTATCAGACAACATTCACAATTAGATGATAAAAGTGAGAGAAACCAAGAATTTTAAGAACACCTCCTGCCATGAAGCCTCTAAGTGATTTTCCCGACTTCCGCCAGAGGTATATTTCGTGGGTCAAGTGACATGGAGTGGCATTATCATCATCTCACCTTGTGGTAACCAAAGCAGCTACTAAGTGCTACCGATTCCTCTTTATGTCGCCTTAGTGTTTAATTGTAGATGTTGTATAGCTTCTAGTATAGAGGCAATGATAGAACAATGGAAAATGGTTTATCCAAGACTCTACATTCACCTATTTTATTTGTAGGCTTTTAATAACACCCCTACTTGCTACCTATAGATGCTGGTAGATAGACTATTTTAAATGGTCATCTATCAAGCCTTGGCTGTAATTTAATTTTAGCACACAAGACTAAAGCCATAAGCTCAACAGTTGGGGCCTTGGGTCACATTCAAGCAGCTGCTGTCAGAAGGAATTAGTTTATTTGAAGTTGGGCCTGTACACTGCAAGGAAATACTATGACCCCAAGCACAAGATGAGGGCTTTGCTTCCTAGTGTCTTTGAGAAACACTTTAATCTATTGGAGGATTTTTGGGAAGACTTGCAGGATGAGTATGATCTTAGGAAGAAGAATTATGAAAGGATACCTATCCCACTTATGGCTGAGTTTGGGATAAAAGAAGACATTCCAGACACATTGTCTGATGATGGGATAGTTTTGGATCCCAGGTATGATGCAGGAAAGATTGGTACTAAAGATCTTGATCCAATATATTGGAATGTTGAGGAGACAATCAACATAAAGCAGATTGCAAGACCAGTGCTGGACAAGAGTATTCAATGGGTGAGTTTGAGGACTAATTAGGCCGAGGATACATCATCTAAGAAGAGGAAGGTTGCAGGTACCACCCAAGGATATAAAAGGGAAAAGAGAAGGATGGAACCTAAGGAACCTTTAGAGTTTATGCCTTCTATTGCACAAGAAGAGGAAGTGGTTCCTCAAGATCTTCCAGAGGTATAGGAAGATGAAACAACTATAGAGGTGGGTGCTTCTGCATCTGCTGTAGGGGAGGCATCTACTCAGCCTTCTGATGCACAAGAATTAGGCCAAGAATCACCAAAGGGAGCCCTCCATGATGAAGCAGAGGTCTTAAAGAAAATGGAGGATGAAATTGAGGTACATAATATAGAAATAAATTCAGAAAAGACTCCCTATGATAAAGAGCATCATGTATCAACATCTTTGGATGTGACAGATGATGTAGGCACTGAACATATATTGACTGAGGAAGATCAGTGGGAACTCTTTAACGATGCAAAAAGAGAAGTTGATGCTAAGGCACAAGCTGAGGCATCAGCTAAGCAACAAGAGGAGGGGGCCAAGGCACAATCTGAGTTGGCAGTTAAGCAAAAGGAGTTGGAAGATAAGGTCAAGGCCAATGAATTAGCTCAATAGCAACAACAAAAGGAGCAGGAGCTCAAGATTCAAGAGGAGAGGGATAAGTTGATAATGTAACAAAAAATTCATAAGCTTGAAGAAGAAAAGTCCCAACAAAGAAGAGAAAAATAAGCTATTGAAGCTAAGCTCAAAGCACAAGAAGAGGCTTATAGGCAAAAGGAAGAGCAAGAGCGTTTGAAAAGGGAAAGAGAGGCTACTGAGATTGTTGAACATGAAAAGAAGTCCAAGGAGGCATGGGACTATGTTGAATAATTGAAGAAGCAACGAGATCAAATGTTAGAAAAGAACAAAATAGAAGAGGAATGCTTAAAGCAGGAGCTGGAGGCTAAAAGGCTGCAAGAGAAAAAGGCAAAAGAGTACGGCAAAGGTTGGGTTACAGAAAGCAGCGTGGTTAAAAGCGGGATCGCAGAGGTTGATTCTCAAATGGGGCCTGGCGAGATTTCTGGCACCCTCTGTCTCCCAATATTGCTTTCGTTTCTTCAGCCACTACCCATTGTTCTGCTACGTGGCTGCAAAACCATTCCGAAGCGAAAGTTATCCAAACAGCAAATTGAATTGGGAAGAAATGATGAAAGAAATTGGGAAAGAGAAACCTAAAAAGAAGGCCCAGGTTCTTCATTCTACTAGGCTCACTGATGCTAGAGAAATTGTTGCTGAATGTGCCATTCTCGTAATGGAGAAGAGCCATGATGATATGCAAATCACTGATTATCAGTTGGGGTGAATTTGGGGAAGTTTCAAGAAACAGGTTAGATGAGTTTGATTGATATTATGGATTCTTCAACTAAATCCTGAATGATTAAAGATAAAAAAAGAAAGGATGAGGTTAAGGCTCAATTGGATCAGCTCCATGGTTTTTTGAAAGATGTTTCAAGTCCCATTTCTCAACAAGCTACTCTTCCTAAATCCCCAGTTTTGTTAACAAAGAGGGAAGCCGATGATTTGATTCAAATGAAAAGAAAGGTGCGGATGATGGATAAATGGTTGGATAAGCTCAACTAGGAGGTTTATGATGTTCTTGTTGAAGGTTCTAAAATTCATAAAGCTGCTCTTGAATTAGCAAAAGATCTAGACCAGTAGGCTAAGGATATGGATAAGCAGGATGATGAATACAAGGAATATGTTAAAAGGCTTGAGGATATTAGCAAAATTCCCAAGTCCACTTTGCTGGAATATTCAGTTCTTGAGTAGGGTAATGAAGATTTTGTGGAGAAAACTATGAGCATCATAAGGTATAAATCAAGAGCTATGCATGGACATCAAGAAGAAGTCTGAGAAATGAGTAAAGACTTGAATCAACAAATGATTGAGTTAGAGGCGGTTGTGGCCATTTTAATCAACTTAGATTCCTCCAATAAAGAAGGCCTGTCGTTGGATAAACTAAGGGAGAGATGGAGGAGTAGGTTTGAGGAAATCATGCAAAAGGGAGATGATGGGGAGAATTTATTGTTAGATCAGTTTATAGATATCTGGGAAGAGGTAAGAGTTGCTAGAAAGGAGCTAATTAAGTTAAAGGAGATGCAAAGGTTGGTTTCCACAGAATTTGAAAGAATCAAATTTGAAGGTGATTGGTTGGATGGGCCAAATTTGGGTACTCTTCAACAGATTTTCTCCAGTTTTGATGAGTACATTCTTGAGCATTCAGTGCAAACGTGATTGACTCTTTTCATCATGCTCTCCTCTTCTCCTCTTTTTGTGGGTTTGGACATAAGTTCAACTTTGAGTTTGATATGTGGGTTTCACTTTCTTCTTGGAGTATTAGATTTTCTTTTTATGCAACAGAGTGATTAGCTTTGAAAGAGGGGTTCCTGAGTCTACTTATGTGTTCAGTTTTGACTCCATGAATTGTGGATCTTGATTGATAATTAAGAAACTTGTGCATATGGCACCCTATATGTATTTTTAGAATCTAATTTATAAAGGTTGGTTAATTGAAGAAAGATCAGCCACCTGAGGATAAAAGAGAGAAACTAGATCTAGGATTTCAATTTTTTAGAAAGATACTCTAAAAAGTTTAGTAAAAAGGCTTGATTATTTTATAGTTTTCATACATTTTCATGTCATGATTTTAAAGTTTGGATCCATTTTGATAAGGTTAATGGTACATGATCAATCCATATGCCATTGATTTTGCTATGCTTAATTGTTCCTTATTTGATGAAAGTTAATAGAAGGAACTGGATTCAAGATCATATCATTGGATTATCTGTGAATTAAATTTTTATTGTATTCATTTCATTTGTGTTTTGGATGATGAGTGGGTGATTTGTTTGAAGTAAGTTTAGTGATTATTGATGGTATTTGAATTAGCATTATGGATGTATGTAGTAGCATAGTTTAGTTTATGGATTGCATCTTGTTATAGTTGTGGTTAGGTGGAATAAACACTCATTATTGATATGCATGTCTGGATATGTAAAAAATTTACTCACGTTTCTTTGACTTAAAACTCTGTTTTATCTTTTTCTTTTCTTTAAAACCCCCCAAACGTAGACTACTTGATGCTATGCATTCTTGTTCTTTGTTACTAGCAAAGGCCCCTTGAACATTATAGTTATATCAACCACTGAGTGAAGTCATCATAATTGAGAACCAATTACCAGGACCTTGGGAGTTAGATCTCCATGTGTTATCTTTCTCTTTTAGAAGAAATAGAATAGTAATATTATGTTTAATGTTGTTGTGTTGTTTTGACCATCAACAATTCCCCTTCGGGTGTTGATAACTAATATGCCCCTGACTTATAACTTGTTGTGATAACGAATGGTCCCAACCAATTGGGTTCAAATTTTCTTTTGCTGCTTGGGTTTGGGACATTCTTTTGATTCTCCTTTAATACCAGTTCTCCGACTTGGAAAGTCTTGCTTCTGATTTTCTTATTGCAGCTCATTTTGATTCTATTCTAGTAGACTTGCAAATGATTCAAAGCATCTATACACTACTCATCCAGTAGCTCAAGCTCATTTAGTATTGATACCTGGTACTCTTCATCTGTGATGAGGTTTTGTAGTGATATTTTGAGTGATGGGAGCTCGATCTCAATGGGGAGTACTGATTTTGATTCGTAGACTAGGGAGAAAGGGGTGGCGCTGGTGGGTGTGTGGATGCTGGTTCAGTAGGCCTAGAGGGTGAGATTAAGCTGCAAATGCCAGTCACGACCTGTGTCATTGACTGTTTTCTTGAGGATTTTTAAAATGGTTTTATTAGTGGATTCTACTTGGCCATTGCCTTGGGAATAGTATGGGGTAGAGAAGCGATGTTGGATTTTAAATTTTTCGCATAAGTCACAGACATCCTGATTTTTGAATGGTGTCCCATTATATGAGATAATGGCTTGTGGAACACCGTAGCGGCAAATGAGATAGTTCAGGATGAACTTTGATATCTGATTCTCGGTTATATACATCATGGGTATGGCTTCCACCCACTTAGTAAAGTACTTTGTGGCGTTTATGATGAACATGTGGCCGTTAGATGAAGTGGGCATGATTTTTCCAATGAGATTGAGTCCCCACTGCGGAAAGGGCCATGGTGTGATGATGGGATGAAGTCCTTGAGTTGGCGCATGGATGAGGTCCCCATGCTGCTGACATTGTAGACACCTTCTGACATAGTCATGTGCCTCTCTTTCCATTGTAGGCCAATAATACCTCATCCTCAGCAATTTCTTGGCTATAGTCATTCCACTCGAGTGTGAAC
>VDFB02281492.1:570631574-570674272 GCA_007258455.2 Sequoia sempervirens | reverse complement strand
GAGAGAATTGAGAGGGAGAGAGAGAGGGAGAGAGAGAGAGACCTAAGAGGGAGAGAGTGTGAGTGTGAGTGAGAGATTGAGAGAGAGAGGGAGTGGGAGAGACTTGAGAGAGAGATACCTAGGAGGGAGAGAGGGAGTTAGAGAGACCTGAGAGAGAGACCTAAGAGGGAGAGATACTTAAGAGGAAGAGATACTTTAAGGGGAGGGAGAGATAGAGAGAGATGGAGAGGGGAGATGGAGAGTGAGAGGGAGAGAGAGAGGGAGAGGGAGTGAGAGGGACCTGAGAGAGAGAGAGGTAGAGAGAGAGAGAGAGAAAGGATGGAGATAGAGGTAGAAAGATAGGTATAGAGCTCATGGAGAGAGAGTGAGAAAGATAGGTATAAATAGGGACAAAGAGAGAAGAAAGGAGGAAGGGATATGTCTAGAGCTTAAGGGGAGACATAGTGATATAGAGAGGTAGATAAAGGGATAGAGATATATGATGATTTATGAAGATTTTTTCATCTCCTTGCTAAAAAAAGTATAAATATTTAATTATTCATTACTATTTCTAATGTTTCAAGTATTTTGAGATGAGTGTTATAAAAAATTATGAAAAAAGACTTTGCATGTGAAAGTAGTGAGCATTTGATGTTACAAAAATGAAATATGAAGTTCAAATGATTATAATTATTTTATTGTGTACAATATAGAAACACCACATATTCCATTGTGTAGAGCTCTCAATCTACTTTCCAACACCTATAAAAAGTTAAAATTTTGATAAGAAATGCAAAAGTTATGCGCATTTTACTGAAGAGGGTTTTATATGTCTTCAAAACGGATATCAATGGATATCCATTTTGTTTTTCAAAAAAATGGGTTCTGCTTTCCAAAACGGATATCCATTTTGAAAACAAAACAGATGTCTATTTTGAAAACAAAATGGATATCCATCTCAAAATGGATATCTATTTTGGTTTGGTATTACCAAACCAAAACGGATATTGGCTTGGGATTTGGTTTGAGATTGCCTAACCTGGAAAGTCAACCTAAAAAACGTGTTTTGAAAAATTTGCTTAGTTTTTCAAAGTTCGCCCTTGTGGCTAACGACTTTTATTTTATTCAAATTTCATCAAACGAAAAGGGTTTATAGAAAAGATTGCCAGCTTTCTACCAATATAACTTTTGTCTTATTTTGAATTTAATAAATTATTATTATTGATTTTCTACCTACATTACATCTAAAGTCCTGATTTATAAGTTGATTGAAAAACTTCTATAACTTTCAAACTACTTAACATTTTTCGAATCTACAAGATGCACCACATTCTATGCTTCACATACTATAGGATTAAAAAAGAAATGAATTTCATAAATTTTTGACCAAGTTATGGTGGTCAGATACATACATTTTAATAATTCTAAAAATTTCTAATAAAAAAATCATAACTAATTATTTACATGGAAAAAAATTACAAAAAAAAATCCGACACATCCAGGCATGTGTCCTCTGCTTATATTGAAAAGTTCAAAAAAAATTCTTGTACTTAGGGTGGTCAGACATACACCTAATTCTTATCTTTTTCTTGAAAATTTAGTACCACTGCATTGAAATGTCAAATTTTCTCAATTTTTTTTTTTTTTTCCAAAATAGGACTAGTAGCCTAGAAACTACATTCAATTTGCTACAACTTTTGTTCTTACATATTTTTCAAATTACGTTAATAACCTATTCAAATTTTTATGTCAAGTTGCCTAACTCTGATTTTTTGAATTTTCATTGCCACTTAGAGGCTTAATTTGGACCCCCATGATCCTGCACATACCCTTATATAATAATATAATATTATAATATTATATAATATTATATTATTATTATATATAATATAATATAATATAAAATAATATTTATATTACAATATAATATAATATAATATTTATTACATTATAATAATTATTCTCTCTTATACATTTGTTAACTTTGGGCTCTCCTAGTTCCAGGATTGAGTTTTATAATAAACTGTTGTAATTCCTTTAAATAAATAAAATTTTAGTGGCTTAGCCAATTTTATCAATATATATATAATATTTATATTATAATATAATATTATATTCTATAATATTATATTATAATATTATATAATATCATTTATATATATATAGACAGTAGGAATCGGGCGAGTATGCAACCCCCTACAAACTGCAATGTGCCTTGTAAACTTTTTTCACATGATTGGTGGCATTGGCGTGACATGCCCTCTGGTACCACAGGTTTGGGGGGAGACTAGACCTTGTGACCTCTTGCCTGCAACAGGATGCTTTAGCCAGTCAAGCTAGGCCCCCCACCCCATTATATAATATCATATTATAATATAATATATAATATAATATTTATATTATAATACAAAATTATATTATAATATAAATTATAATATTATATAACATTATATAATATATTTATAATAGTATAACATACTAATATTATATTATAAAAGCGAGAGTTTCAATTTTGAAATTCAAAAATAAAATGCATTTAAAAACAAATTCAAATGAAATAAAAGTGGGAAAAGATGATTTGAAACTTAGGATTTTGAAAAAAAATCAGGCAAAGGTGCTTTAACCTAAAAAAAATGTGAAAGCACTATATTTTTTCCATTGCAAAATAGCTCGGTGGAGGCTACGAAGTAGGGGAAGGGTTGCACAAAAGGTCGAAGCAAACTGTTTCTTGCAAATAAACCCTAAAGAGTTTGGAGGAGCCGAAACCAATAGCAGTGAGGAAAGTAGCAAAGAACGGCGATATAAGGTGATGCAAAGCATCTTTCATTTTCCATTTGGTTTTTTTTTTTTTTAGAGTAATTTTTTTCTTACTATTTTGTTATACTTCATGCTTAGTTCTCATGGACAAGCTCAATAGTTAGCATCTATTGGGTTTGGCTGTTGGAAGGTGGGATGTGTATGTGGAAGGGAATGGATGCAAAAACAAGTGTGGAGGCTAAAATATTTGATGCTGAAGAGAAAATAGGGGCTCATGCTTGTAGAGGCATTCAACAGTGGAGAGAAGATGTGTTGAAGTGTCGATGTTTAGTATGACTGGGAGGAAAGTAGAAGGATTGTGTAGTGTCGATAGGGAAATGTCGCTTGTCCGACCTGTGAAGGCCACATTGAATGTGTTATGTAAGCCCCTATAGGATGTAATGAACGCTAAAACTATGTTTAAACCTCAACAATGTGTTTTTGATTGATAGTAATCATACTATGTTTAAACCTAAAGTATTATAATGTGAAAATATTGCGGTTTCCTATTTTCATCGATGTTAATTACTTGTAACCATAGAGTCATTGAAGAATTTAACTGCTATTTTTTTCTTCCTATCTTTGGCTGTGATTGATCAATGATTTAGCCTATTGTTCCTAATTTCACCTATGAATTCCTTTGAGATACTTTGTAGAGAGTTGGTTTGAGAGTGTTAGATTACTCTGTGACTAGTGAGGCTCCCCATCATAAGGTAAGGGATTACATAATGTAAAAACCTAAATTTTCTTGGTTGTCATTTCATTTTAATATTTGTACTCTAAAACCCTCATTGAAACCTTATTTTTAGGTTGTAGCTCGCCAAATTGGAGAAGTGAAAGGTGAATACCAGTGAGGAAGAGTTTGGGGGAGCAGAAACCAATAGCAGACATCTGGACTTTTTCATTCTACACATGTTTTGAATGCAGGCTGAAAGGTTTTGGCTAGATGCTTCAAAAATGCTTTTGTTATAGAATGATTCTTTGTTTTTTATGCTTTTTTGAATTCTTCAATTCCTCAATAAATGTTGTAAAACAGTCAATGAGGCAAGTTTCCAGTGAGGCACATCATTTATATATAACCATTGGGGTTTTGATTTTCCATTGAGGCTTAATGAAGTAAATTTTTAGAGTAGCATAAATACTATGTTGTTGCATAAATAATGTGTTTGTGTTTGATCAATCATATTTTTTCAAGCATTTTACTCTTCATTTCATGGTGCTTCTTTTAACATTTGAATATCTATGATACTTAAGTTTATATGCATAAATTTGTGAAGATTAATTAAGTTAGATTTGATTTGTAACTTGAATCATTGATTCACCCAAATAAATGACTAAACCATGACTAAATAAATGACTACAATGACTAAAATAAATGACTATCATGAATAAATAAATGAGTAAAATGACTAAATAAATAACAACTATGATCAAATAAATGATTACAATGACTAAATAAATGACTACCATGGCTAAATAAATGACTACCATAAATAAATAAAGAATTACCATGACTAAATAAATGACTACTATGACTAAATAAATGACCAATTAACAACAATCAATTACCAAATCAACAAATAAATATACTACCAAATCAATCAATCAAAACAACCAGCGAATGACTAAAATTGGTTTATTTATAAATTTGGTCATGTTATAAATGACTAGAAATAAACTACAAATGGTCATGTGACCAAGCTAATGATCATGTGACCAATTTTTAGTAGTTTTTATAGTCATTTATTGCTATTTTTGTACTAGTGTTGGATTCAACTAAAAAACCTACCCCTTGAATATAGGGACCCATAAATCCTTGAATCCCAAAGTAACTCCATTAGCATATTCCAAAGAATTGATTCAAAGTTTTCCAAATATTCTTGTAAGCCACCTATAATTTGTGTCCTCTTGAATGCTAAAAAATATCTCCCAAAAGCCTTGGCCATCCACTATAAGAGAGGATTTTGAAAATAGTAGATTGAATTGGTGAATCCTATTTCTTTTTGTTCCTCCTCTCATTCACTTTCCTACCCAACCTAGAAATGCCTCAAAAAAATTCTTCTTTGTGTGTCCCTAACATCAAATCACGTTGCCCATGTCTCTCCTCCCAAAAATTTATCATTGCAAGCTTCCTCTTTGGACAAAATCCTAAACCCATCCCCACACCAACACCCTATTCTTCATAATTTCCAAACTCCTTCTCTGCCTCTTCCACTAGTCAAAATGTAGCCATGAAGTCAATGGGAGTGTCAAAGTAGAACAAACAAAAAGGAAATATAAATACTTGCAGGGAAAAAATTTCCATTCCACACAAGAGGTTTCTATTCAAACCCAAACCTAGGACCAACAAAGAGGAAACATCATTCAACCAAAATTTTCCCTTATATGGCTTTAGGAATTTTCTTGTTAGATTTAGCTAATAGAGCAAATGGCAAGCATGCTGCAGTAAAGGGTATCCATGCTGTCAAAGCATGGCAATAGAAAATCCACAACTCTGCCCAAGGTTACACTAGCCAATTGTCTTCGCTCACAAAGTCACCATCTCTTACCACTACCTCAAATAAAACCATGAAAGGTGTGTAGGATATGTATTATGTTGAGGTAGATTCTAGGTGCAAAAGTGGTAGTAGCAGTACACAAATTCTTAGTAGCTCGACCAAGGGTGGGTTGTCTAATGTGGAATTTTTTGTAGGGTAAGTCTAGTTAAATGAATCATAATCATCTCCAGTAGAACAAGGCCTTTCTAAGTCCCCCTCATGATTCAAAGGCCCCACAATGGCCTCTAGTAGTGGGAAGCCCATATAAAACCCATTCTCAACATCGATCACATTTAGCAGGTATTAGTAGCCATCACAAAGAACTACCAAAGGAAAATAACAAAATCTCTCAAGAAGGCCAAGAAATAATGAGAAAAGAGAAAATGACAGAAATGGTAAATCATCTTTTCTACAAGAAGGATCAATTTTTTTTTATCAATTGGTAGAGGAAGCATTAAACAAGAATTTGGATTATGATTTTTCACAAACCCTCGCCATTGCATAATTAGTTAGGAAAGAACTACCAAAGGAAAATAACAAAATCTCTCAAGAAGGCCAAGAAATAATGAGAAAAGAGAAAATGACTGAAATGGTAAATCATCTTTTCTACAAGAAGGATCAATTTTTTTTTATCAATTGGTAGAGGAAGCATTAAACAAGAATTTGGATTATGATTTTTCACAAACCCTCTCCATTGCATAATTAGTTAGGCCATTCTATCACATGCCAACTACAACACCCTCAAACAGAGGCATGCCCCCTAAAAGCAAGAAAACCCAGGATGAAATAGGATCCAATCCACATTGGATAAAATCATTATACCGAGGAGAGCAATTTTCTCTCCTTAAGAGAAATGAATCTTATCGTGGAATGTTGGCCTGGGCCTGAACACCCATAACAAAATATGCTTAATAAAGCATCATTTAGAATTTTGGGAAGGAAATATCATCATGTTGTAAGAAAAAAAATTCATTGTTGATCAAGCGCAAGGTGTCCTTAGTAAATGGAAGAAATGGAAATTATTTCATTCTCTAGTGTAAGGAGCCTCAGGAGGCTTAGTTGTGTTATAGAATCACAGAAATACCCATGTTCAACTATTGCTCTCAACTCAACACTAGATCCTCATTTTGACCTATTCTTTTGGTTGATTAATATTTATGCACCCACATCAACAATCAAGAAAAATATCCTTTGGGACACCATATCCCCCAACTATCAAACCTAAAAGAAGAAAAATTTCTTTTTATGGGTGATTTCAATATAATTCTACATCAGCATGAAAAAAGGGGGCATGATCCCCTCCAACGATAATGGAAGAATTATAGGAATTCATATAAAAAATAATATTTTAGATTTTCCTCCTCAAAATGGTATATTTAGATGGACAAACAGGTGAAAATATTTTTTCTTAAATGTACAACAGTTGGAAAGATTCCTAATTTCTACAGAATGGTAAAAAAAAATAGCTCCTATTGATTAATCTATCCTTTCATTCTTTGGTTTAGATCACTACCCCATACAAATTTACCTAACTTCACAATCACCACATCCAATGTCATCCTTCATGTTTAAGGAAATGTGCTTTAAAATACCCCCATTTCCTACCTCAACTTAATAGTTGGTGGGAAAACACATCGTTTATTGCTAGATCCAAAATATTTTAGTTAGCAAAAAATTTAGCATATATCAAATATAACAAATCAAATCTTGAGATTACTAGCTATTCAAGAACATTATTACATAGAAAATAACACTTCTAACCAAAATTTATGAGATCAATGATCATATCATTAGAATTCACATGAATAAAACCACTTTCAATATGCATAGAAAATACAATCAGAACTAGAAGAAGTCCTAACAAGGGAAGAAATATTTTGGAGATAAAAATCTAGAGATGTCTAGCTCAAAGGAGAGAAAAACACTAAATTATTCCACTTATCATAAAAATAAAAATAAAAATTGAATTCTATATTCAACACTAGCTCCCCCTCAGGTAGAAACTTGAAGGCGGAAAAATCCATCAGTCAAGAAGCAATTCACTTTTTCTCAAACTTACTGAGTGAGCCAACCCAGCAAACTGCACAAGAAAATAATATCATCTTTGATGATTTGTTCTAGCATATTCCCTTGCTAATCTCCACAAAAGATAATGACCTCTTGCTAAAACCTTTTACATTAGAAGAAATAAAAGAAGTGGTTTTCTCTATACCACCAAACAAATCCCTAGGCCTAGATGTGTTTACTACCATATTCTTCCAAAAAGGTTGGGAGTTCATGGGGCATGAAATCCTATTATATTTAGAGGAATCAAGGAGAAATGACAAGATATTAAAGGAACTAAATAACACATTCATAGAGTTAATCCCTAAAAAGTATAACCCCTCTACTTTTACTGATTTTAGGCCCATATTGTTGTGCAACAACAATTATATTTTTTCCAAAGCAATTACTATTAGAATCTCCAAGATCATTCCAAGAATTATATTGGATGAACAAGGTGGCTTTGTCATAGGCAAGGATTCAAAGGAAGGGGCCTTAATAGCCCATGAAACATTGTATTCCATCAAGGAAGGTAAAATCCCAACAATGATTATTAAAATTGACATGCTAAAGGCCATTATAGATTAAATTGGGATTCCCTTCTAAAATTGCTCAAAAAATTTGGCTTTTCTCATAAATGGTGTTGATGGCTTAGTTCATGTATATCACAAACCAAGTTTTCGGTCTTGGTAAATGACACTATGTTGTGGCAGAAAATGTATCCCTTTTCCTCACTTAATTTAAGAATAATTGAAAAAATGAGCTAAGTGATGCCTTAACTTGGTGTTGTAATATGTTTTACATGTTCACATTAAGTTTTGGGGCCCTTTAATTAAAATTTGGCTTCTTTATGCCTTAATTGGTCCTATTTTACATCCACAAGCGTTATTAAATGTATTTTCCTATGGATAATCCCAATATTTAACAAATGGAAAATCATAATTTAATGTTTGAGGTTATTGAAAGGTTGAATTTTGTTGCTTCGGTGTTTTAGGACATAGAATAACACTCTTCACACTCTTTCATTCAAGGAAAACCCTAGAGATCTCAACCTAAGGTTCACAAAGGAGAAAGCGATCTTGCAATAGGGATATTCTAGGGTCTGATTATAAACTAAAGATGGGCTCACCACCAAGCTAGGGCTTGGAAAGGGTAATGAAATGCAAGATCTAATGCTTAACCATTTTACAATGCAATACTTTACTAAATGACCTAAAAATGCATATAAATCAAAATAGAAAGATGAGAGATGAAAGGTGTGCACCTAGAAACTTGAAGATAACTGGATGAAGGCTTGAAATGCTAAAGAAACTGATTTTAAAGCCTGTTGGGACTCATACACTAGTTTGGGTTATTTAGTCCTAGATTAGGGTATTTGGGCATAAACTAAAATTTGGCAAAGAGGTGTTTGGAACTTTTGAAATCTACAAAATTGACCAAACTGGGACTCATACGCCAAAACTAGTGTATCAGTCTAGTTAGGGTTTTCTAAAAATTAAAGTCTAAAAATGCTCTTTTATGTCCTTTCCACTTGATTTCTAGATCTAAATCTTCAGTTTGCAACCTATAGGTGTTCTCCAATGATCTTCAATGCAAGGTGACAACTTTGACAATTTTGAACACTTGACAACTTTCTCCAAACTCGCTCTTTAACATGTCTTCATCCTAAATCTACAAATCACACACTAAAGAGAGGGAAAAATGTTGTTTTGTTAGTAGAAAGGGGATTTCCTTGGTCAAACCCCGTTTTGGTAATCAAACCTTGAAATGAAATGAAATAGGAAAAGAAAATGATGAATGAACAAAATGTAATGTTGCAACTCACCAAACCATAGCAATAAAGTGCTACAAACATGTATGAAATGGCTCCAATGGATGTAGATATTGAATCTTGCTTGAAAGTGATAGATCTTGAATTGAATGCTATCTTGAATCATAAAAACCTACATCACAATTGTTAGCTCAAAAACAAACATGATGCATGGAGACTTTGACATGATGCTTGATACTTTAATAATGCTCTAAAATACTTGACAATCAACCCTTGAAGACTCTTGAATGTTATTGTAAATACTTGAATGATCTTGTGAACTTGAATTCACTATAATGCATGAATACTTGAAGGCTTAGGATGATCTCTTGAATTCTTAGGTGAAAATGAGTGAAATAACCTTGTATTTATACTTGTTTATGCCTAATTTCCTGAAATTAAAACACTACAAGATGACATAAGATCTAGGAGGATAAAATCACACCAAGAATTTGAATTAAATTTAATTTTGGGCCACATGAGACTCATACACTAAAAGTAGCGTATGAGTCCCATTAGGAATAATTATGGGACAAATTTCAAAAATACTTAGAAAGGTATAAAATCCAAACCGAGACCCAAAATTCTAGGTGGGACTCATATGCCCAAGGTGGTGTATGATTCTCAGATTACAAAATTTGGGCCACACAACCTAAAAACACTTGAATTATGATTGGATGTTGGTTTATGTCAAGATCATCCTTGGAAAGATACATTAATTAAGGATTTTGGATGCAAAATAAGGCCAATTAAAGAATAAAGAATCCCAATTATTAATGAAAAACCTAGAAAATTGTAAAAGTGTGTTACAACACTTTACAACATTCTTGATAAGGTATGATTAAGTTCATTTAGTTCACAAGGGCCTAAGGCCTAATTAGAGTGTGTTATACACATTACAACACTAAGTCAAGGCATCATTAAGCTAAATTTTAACAAGGACCTAAATAAGTGTGGAAATGTCATGGATGGCATTTCTCGACACTACATTTAGCCCCCACTTTAGTGAGAGGATGAACTTGCTTCAACTTCACACTAAAGTAGACAAACTCACTTCAAGAGGGGTCCAAGTGCACTAATGCCAGTAAGATAAGATGTAAAATATCAAGAGGGGTGATTAAGCCCCTAGGATCAAGATGCCATGGAAAACCAACATAGGCACAAAATAACACACATGAAAATGATATAAAGAACATCATTAAGGCACAAGCATACACTGGAAAAGATAAAGAGAAAGGAGAAACAAAAAAAATGGGTGGATCAAGCTTCAACTATTTGTCGAACACAATAGGGAATAGATCTAGGTTGTTTCTTAGAAAATGCATGCTCACTTTGAGGCAACAAAACTTCAAGTTGTCAACTAGGTGAGGATCCAAAAGAGGTGAGACACATACACACATGGCTGGTATGCACTCACACACACATGTGTGAGTGGATAAGGGAAAGTCATGACTTAGATGGGCTTCCTGTCAAACCATACCAAAGTTATATGTCCTGATAACTTTGATGAGGCACCACATAATAATGATCTTCGAGCTTCATGAGGCAAGCAAATATTTGTATGCTTGGAAATCATGAACAAACAAGATGGCTCCATAAGAATGCAAAGTGTATTATGTAAGGTGGCCATATAACCAAATTTTCAAATGCAAAAATAATGTAAAGGACGTTCAAAGGAGTCTTGCTTAGTTCATGTAAGATCATAACTTAGGGAACATTGTGCCTAATGTCTCCAAGGGAGAACCAATCAAAGAATAAAAGATTTGCAACTTAGGGGATGCAGTGTGTCACATCAAGCCACTAAGAGGAATATAATATGCTAAGATAGAACACGCTCTTGAAGGAAATCACACTTGATGTCACAAAAAAGTGAAATACACATCACATGAATCAAGAAGACTACACCATGATACATGAGAAAAGGAATAATACCAATGTATGCCCCCACTTAAAAGAAATTGCTAAACACCATGCCATGAGCAATTACTTTAAAGTAACACATGACTAATGCTAAGAATAAATAGGAAATGAGATTTTATTTGGAAATCCCTATTCCAAGTCATATGTTTCCAAATAAGGCTATGTCATGCAAAAGAAAAGAGAGGGGTTGCCCCCAAAAATGAAATTCCAAATGCATGAGGGATTTATGGATTTTGGGTTAGTATGTTCTTGCTACAATGTTTTTAGAGAGCTCAGAACTATCATCATTCCCCAAATACTCATAGAACTAGAAGAATGACATAAAGAGAGCGAAAAGTAAGAAAAACCTTTCGGGTCAACATGGAAGAGACATGAATGTCTCGATGCCTTGCATCATCTCGAAAAGGAAAATACAAAACAAGTGAAAAAGATAAAGGAAAATATTTTGGGTTAACATGGAAGAGACATGAATGTCTTGATGCCTTGCGTCATCTCCAAAAGGAAAACACAAGAAAAAGAAAAGATAAAGGAAAATGGTAAAATATTTACAACATAGAGAAGAATGAAGGTACAAATAGAGGAATGTCACCAAGAGAGAGATATATATATAAAATAATAATATGGGGGATCACATTATGCACGTACAAAAGAAAAACACACCAAATGGACAACGACAAATGCATTACTAGGAAAAGGCTATCTAATTCTTTCCCCCATGATGTGTAGGTTAAGAATGAGTTGAGGTAGGTGATGGGAAAGGGCTCCTTGCATTTAGAGATGGTTTGAAATAAATATATAATGTGTAATAGTGAGAATATTATCATTCTACAACTATTACATGGCAATGAGTGAAAGGGTCTCATTTTAAGGGACTATTTATATGATATCTAGCTTTTTAAATTTTTTCTTTAAGGCACGACACTCATCAGTACTATGTTTGAAAATTCTATGATATCTACAATGAGATGCATTTTTGTTTTCAGGATTTGAAAATCAAATTTTTGGCATGGGTGATAATGAAATAAGTCTTCGGTGCAGAAGTGTATAGGTGCAAATTTTCACCCCTTATGTAACTTCCCCTTTTACACTTCCTCACCTTAGAAAACCAAATCCGAAGGAGAAATTCCATATCAACCTGTTGCCTTTGTTCCACTTGGAATCTATCCTTGGCATTGGTAGAAGAATATTTATCAAGGACACCCATGCATCGCACAGACGTCCATGTGGTGTGCTTATGTCCCTGATAGATTCCTACATCTAAAGCTAGTAGACGCATTACACTTCCAATTGGGGTCAATTTGTAACGTCCCTCTTTGACCAACTAACCCCGAAAATGGTAGATTCTCTCCTTCTTCCTTCACAAACACTCTTCCTTCATTCATTTCATCTTCTACACACTCTCTTTTGGGTATTCTCAAGCATTCAACTCCATTCTCTTGGCATTCTCCATTCTCAATGGAATTCTAACACTTCACAACAACAACAACAACACTCCATCAACTCCATAAAGCAGGTGTGGAACAAGCCATTGTAGCAAGGGCTTGAGGTTTTACAACACCTCCCTTCATCATAGTTGAGATTGTGGTGATTGTTCAAGTCCTCTTTTCTCCTCCATTAGCTCGTGAGCTCTTAGTGGAGGTAGTAACATTTTCACTCTCCTTTATGATTTGGTTGAGTAGATCTTTACTATTTTGTAGTGTTACTTTCTTTTTCTTCTTCTTTACTTCTTTATCATATATTTCTCTATCATTGCTATCTTGGTTGTCCATGGAGGTGTAAACACCAAAATGAGGGTCTAACTGAGGTAGACCCCTATATAGTCCCCAACAATTTTCACTCTTTCTTGTGTGTAGGTGGACATGATTTTTGGAGCTAGTTGGTGAACAAGCATTTTGTGAGATTATCTTTGCCACCTTAGCCTTCATATATTTATTCTATCATATTCGTTTGTATATTTCTTGCTTCATAGTTCTGTTTTGTTCCTTTAGAAGTGATTAGCTAGCATGTCGGCTTTTTTTGGCAGTTCGTACTATCTTTTTGGTCCTCTAGTCATACGGACACTAGCACACCCAAATTATGTCAGCACACCGCACTGTCATCCCAAAACCCTGCTTCTATCCTCGAGTAGAGAGTTACATGAGGTATAATGTTGAACCTAAAAACCGGATCGCATAGCCCCAATCCCGATTTTGAGTTTGTAGAGTGATTGAAGGTCATTATAGTCCTCATCATTCTTGTCTCTCATTTCAAACACCCCTTTAGAGTGAGGTAAGTTAGGGTAGCCTTCCAATCTTGGCTCTCTGTGACTTAGGGCCTTGACATGGTTGGTCCCCCTCTCTTACAAGAAGTATCTATAAATTCCTTTTAATATTAGTTGGTTGATAAGGGAATTGCAGTTTCTTTAGTTTGTAAGGCCTTCTTCACTTGCCAAGTTCATCAATCTCTCTAATTGGGATTAGGGAAGGGAGTCCAAAGATCTCCTTGTAATTTTTATCATTTTTTTGAGGTATAATTTCAAACACCCCTTTAGAGTGAGGTAAGTTAGGGCAGCCTTCCACTCTTGGCTCTCTGTGACCTAGGGCCTTGACATGGTCAGTCTCCCTCTCTTACATTTTTGCTAAACCCAATGTGAACCATTTTGGTTTCATTTTGCGATACTGAAAGCTCCTTTCCTTTTTTTCTAGGAGTGTTGTAGGTGTGAGTGTTGTGAGGCCTTCGCCTTACAACCCAACCAATGACCCCTAGTAGGTGTAGTTGGAAGGTTTTGAAAGTGTTGTGTAACAAAACCTTAATTGGGTCACTGTCCTATCTTGCAACCTTTGGGGGATCCTATGAGAGTGTCATTTATTGCATGCAATGGCCTCTTTCATGAATTAACCTATCCCCTCTATGCAACCTGTGAGCAGTGGTACTGGTATAACCTTCACCTCATAGGATCTACCAATGGGTTTTAATAGAGAACCATCTCCTCTCTACATCCCTACGAGAATCAACAGAAACATCGTAGTAGTTGTTCTCATTGATCTGACGTCTCAAGTGAACATTATAATTGAGGAGAGATCATGCTAATAATTCTTTTACATAAATATGGGTACAATGCACCTGTAAGCACCATCCGCATGCATGAAAAAAAATTTGTACCTCCTTTAGGTAGTATCATCTTGTTAGTTTTTGTTGGACCTAAATCCATGAAGCTTTTGTTTGATAGAATCCCTGGATCTGAACTTTTTAGAGTGAAGTTGGGTATCCCTTGGTTAGAAGCTATGAATGCAGTACCCTCAGTTATGCATAAATGTTTAAAACTTATCCATGAGGGTTTTGTGCATGTAATTCATGACACCAATTATAAACCACCAATTTCCCATGATAGTTACTCCTTAGATTACTCTTGGATTGTGCCTGTTGGTCTTCTCCCGTGTAGGAAGGACCTCTTGTACTAAACATATCAAAATTATAAGAAAGGACGTTTAAGGCCAAAATTGAGATACCCTCCATCACCTTATGTTGTTTCACATAAGGCTTAATTAAAAATTGACAATCATGCCACCAAGGCACACAGAAGGGAAGAAGAGAAGCGGTTCTGAGATCCTCCTTCCTCTTCTGCTATTCAACCTGACGCTTCCTCTCGCCCTACTACAGTGCCATCGAATTCCACTATGCATTTGCAGGAGAATCCTATGGTGCCCACTTGGCGAAAGCCCAAACATCCCATGTTCGAACTTCCTATCCTACCCATGGAGCCTGGGCCCGTTCAGTATAGCAAGAAGAAAGGCCCCCGTGGGGAATCTTCTATGTATTAACCTCCGCAACCTCCTATTGCTTCTACTCCCAAAGCAATAAATAAGAAGAGGCCCACTACCAAGGCATAAGAGTCGACTCCCCCCGCTGCTTCTCAACCTGCCCCTTCTACTCCCATTTAGAAGCCTATCCATCCACTGGAAATAGTTGTGGAGGAAACTCCCATGGTTGAGCAAGATCCTTTTGTTCCTTCACAACCTCTAGCCTCTAGCTTGAAGATTCATAGAAACTACTTTGCACATGAGCACAAGTGTCAATAAAAGGCTCTCGCAGATGATTAGGCCACCTTATAGAGGAAGGAAGAGGAGATGACCACCCCTGTATCATGGTACCCTGTATCAATCTAGCTCCACATCGCTTATGGCTTACACTATGAGTATGAATGTGCTTGACCCTAAAAAGGTGCACGTCTTCATCACTCCTTTAGTGGAGCCACCTTTGTTGATGTCCCTTCCAGATGTCCTACCTTTCCCGAATCTCATAGATATGATGAAAACTTTGATGGTATCTATTGCAGTTTTCTCTTCCTCTACACCTCTCATCTCGTCTATGGGGATTTCACATCCCCTGATGGACCAGAAGGTGGAGAGTGGTCCTTCTAGCAATGGAGGACATAAAAGGATTCTATTTTCCTCGAAAGGTCATCCCACGCTGACTTGTTCTATTTTAGTAACAAAACTAGTCTTAGCTTCCCCTGAGTTCATCACCACTCTCGAATGACTCGATGAGCCTAGCTGTGAATCTTGGGCACAACTTTATCTGTACATTGAGGTGAAACATGGTACTCCTATATAGTGCATGTTTAACTCTCTAGATGAATTTTTGGCCTTGTAAGCAATCTTCGTGAAATCATTGACCTTAGATCCACAAGAGATTAGTGGAGGAGACCTAGCAAGGCCTTCTTCCTTAGCCCTTTTTTTGGTAGGGTCAGACGCTCCCCCTTTTAATATTCCACCACTATAGGCTCATCCTCCCCCTATGATGATCTAAAGTGGGAGGAGAATGACCTCTTGGTTGATTAGTGTTAGGGGGATACCTCTTCTTTATCTTTAGAATAGATGTGTGTGTGTTGTGATGTGCTCCCCCATAATCGTACTATGTGTTCCTAGATGACCCTTGTCACCCTAATTGGTGCTTGGATACATGCATGGTTTTTGTGTCATAAACCTTCTTCTATCTGTTTCATCATTCTTCCATGTTTTTTATTGATCTTCGGTAACTTGGGGATGATGCAAAGCATTGGGGACATTTAGGCTTCCCTTCCATGTTGACCCAATTTTTTACTTTTACTTTGTATTCTCATGCACTCGTCACATGGTCCGATATAGTAGGGGGTTGATGACAATTAATTTTATATACTATATACTATATATATATATGATAAGTTTTGACCCCGAAATATCAGGCTACCCCTATTCCCTGTGTTTATTTCTCTTTTTCTCTTTTATTACCGTTCTCTCTTTTTTGCTTGATTTGTCCCTCTCATGTGTGACAACACCATTTCTATGACACTTCAATTTTTAGAAAACACATTTGTTGCCAATGAATCCTTTCTCGAGAATCTTCACAAACTCCTTTTCAAAGAATCGCATTCTCGACTTGAAACCCTAATGGAATGTGTTTCCTTCATCATGGGTTTGTAAAGAAAGAACTTGAGAACCTTCCTCCAAGGTGGGAGCAGCTCTGATCTTCCCCTCATGAGGGGGCATTTTTCTTCCTTTTGAATTCCTTGATGAAGTGAACATCTTTCAAAAGGATTCCTTGATGACAAATCAATTTGAGTAAAAATGTCCTTATGTACTTTCAAATAGCGTGTCCCTTGACTGGACCCATTTCTTCACACTAGGTTCTTGAGGGACCCCTTTGAAAGATTTCCATTCTATTGACAGTCTACGTGACTGTCTACTTACCTATGTGGCTACTTTTAGACATGTTCTATTTATGGGTAAACATATCACTTTGCAAGTGCACCTATGAAGCTACTTTCTGACTCTACGGCGTCCCCTCCCTTGGGTTTCCTCCATGTGAGAGATCTTGGGGGATACCTCCCTATAGGTTTGTGGGTCTGTAGGGTGTTTCTTCTGAGCTTCCTCCATGCGAGAGATCTTGGGGGTCACTCCTTTGTAGGTTTGTGGGTCTGTAGGGAACTTTCTTTCTGGGTTTCCTTCATGTGAGAGATCTTGGAGGATACCTTCCCTACAGGTCTGTGTGTCTGTAGGGAACTTTCTTTGGGTTTCCTTCATGTGATAGATATTGGAGGATACCTTCCTTGCAATTCTATAGGTCTGTAAGGAACTTTTCTCGGTATCCTTCATGTGAGAGATCTTGAAGGATAACTTCCTTGCAGGTCTGCGGGTCTATAAGGCACTTTTCTCGGTATCCTTCATGTGAGAGATCTTGGAGGATACCTTCCTTGTAGGTCTGTCAGTTTGTAAGGTGCTTTTCTCAGTATCCTTCATGTAAGAGATCTTGGGGGATACCTTCCTTTTAGGCCTATGGTTCTATAAGGAACTTTTCTTAGGGGTTCCTTCATGTGTGAGATCTTGGGGGTTTCCTCCTTCTAGGTTTGTGGGCATGTAGGATTCTTTCATTATACAACTTAATAGTTCTACAAAGCTATGAAGTCCTTTACTTGTCCTGCGCTCTCGAGTTCACTAGATCGCAGTCTGCTTCCTCGATGGTTCAAGTATACATTTCTAACCCTATTCACTCTTCAATCTACTTTACTGAAGCACTGATCAGTATTCGTGCTCACTAAAGTGGGGGAAAAATGTATAGGAAAAAAATTGCACCACTTACACAAATTCCCCTTTTACACTTCCTCACCTTAGAAAACAAAATCCAAAGGAAAAATTCCATATCAACCCACTACCTTCATTCTACTTGGAATTTGTCCTTGGTGTCAATAGGAGAATATTTTTTAGGGACGCTCGTGTGGTGCATAGACGTCCTCATGGCGCACTTACATCCCTGAAAAATTCCTACATTTGAAATTGGCAGAGGTGTTACATTTCCCATAGGGGTCAGTTTCTAATGTCCCTCTTCAACCAACTGACCCCAAAAATGGCAGATTCTCTCCTTCTTTCTTGAAAAGAACTCTTCCTTCATTCATTTCATCTTGGACACACTCTCTTTTGGGAATTCTCAAGCATTCAACTCCATTCTCTTTGCATTCTCCATTCTCAATAGTAGTCTAGCACTTCACAGCAGCAACAACAACACTCCCTCAACTTTGTAAAGCAAGTGTGGAACAAGCCATTGCAGTAGGGGCTTGAGGTTTTGCAACACCTCACTTCATCACAGTTGAGGTTGTGGTGATTGTTCAAGTCCTCTTTTCTCCTGCATTAGCTAGTGAGCTATTGGTGGAGGTGGTAACATTTTCACTCTACTCCTTTATGATTTGTTTGAGTAGCTCTTTACTATTTTGTAGTGTTAGTTTATTTTTCTCCTTCTTTGCTTCTTTATCATATATTTCTCTATCATTGCTATCTTGGTTTTCTATGGGGGTGGAAACACCAAAATGGGGGTCTGACTGAGGTAGGCCCCTATATACCCCCCAATAATTTTCCCTCTTTCTTGTGTGTAGGTGGACGTGCTTTTTGGAGCTAGCTAGTGAACGAGCATCTTTGTGAGATTATATTTGTCACCTTATCCTTCATATATTTACTCTATCATATTCATTTGTATCTTTCCTACTTCATAATTCTATTTTGTTCCTTTAGAAGTGAATAGCTAGGCTGTCAACTTGTTTTCTGGTAGTTTGTATTGTCCTTTTGGTCCTCTGGTCATATGGACACTAGCACACCTAAGAGACATCAATGCATTGCACTATCATCCCAGAACCGTGCTTCCTTTTGTAGGAAGAAAGTTACTTGAGGTATAGTGTTGAACCCAAAAACTGGCTTGCCTAGCCCCAATCCTAATTTCAAGTCTACAGAGTAATTGAAGGGCATTATAGTCCTCATCATTCTCATCCCTCATTTCAAACACCCCTTTAGAGTGAGGTAAGCTAGGGTAGCCTTCCACTCTTGGTTCTCCATGACCTAGGGCCTTGACATGGTCAGTCCCCTTCTCTTATAAGAAATATCTATAAATTCCTTTCAATATTAGTTGGTGGATAAGGGAATTACAGTTTCTTTAGTTTATAAGGCCTTCTTCACTTGCTAGGTTCACCAATTTCTCTAATTGGGATTAGGGCAGGGAGTCCAAAGATCTCCTTGTCATTGTTATCATTGTTTTGAGATATCGATTTTTGTTTAGGAAGGAGGTCACTTATATTCAGAGGAGGATCTTGATATCCTAACCCTTTTGTATCTTCAGTTGGAATTTTCTCTAAAATTTGATGAATTTCATGTTCACTTGTTGTATCACATCCTTGTTTACTCGAGATTGTGAATCATGTTCCATATGTCTCTTCTAGGCTAATTGGAGTGTTTGTCACTTTGTTAATGTAAAAGGGTTGAGTGCTTTCTTGACTAGAGGAACTGGGCTCACCTATTTTAGGGAACTTATGTTCAACTTTTGCTTCAACATTAGGATGTAAATAACCAAACATCTCAAGTGGTGGTATTATAGGGGGTGTTGGTTGTTCCATGGATGGATAAAAGGATGCATTAGCTTCATGGTTGTTAAGGAAATCATTTATGAATTTATTCATTCTTTTTTCATCTTCTCCAATGACGTCAACATCACGAGGACATAAATTAGGAGTTGAGTGAGCATGAGTAAGTTTAATTTCATTAGGGTCATTTCAAAAAGCACAACTTGACACATGCACTAAGGACATCTGTAGTTTATAAAAGCACATATCCATGATGAAATGTAATGCAAATTTCAAATTCTAAACTATGCAATAATGTGAAATGGGATGTTCTAGATGCAATTAAGCAATGCACAAGATGAACCAATTTGAAATAGATGCAATGAAGTGAATGAAACAAAAATTCTATAAATTGAAACTGAAAGCTATCAACAACAAACAAGAGCATAGAAACAAAGTTTTGAATTATGGAAAATTCAGCCTAAAATCTGCATTGGGACTAAATCGCCTAGAGGGGCGTATGAGTCCTAGTGAGGGTTTTTTTCAAAATTTTCAAAAAAATTTAAGTGATTTTTATGATTTTTATTTTCTATGTTCTATAACCTAAATGAAAATGCAGATTTTAGATGATTTTCAATGATGTAAGATGCAAAAATGTGATCTATATGCACTTTCACTAATGCAAAATTTAGAAACCCTAAAATGCCAATTAACTAGTGAAAACCCTAATGCAAAGTTAATGCAAGCAAGATATAGGACGATGATTCACTCCAAATAAGAATTATGATGTTCTAAATGAAAGTTCACAAAAAGGAAAGGTTGAATTTTGTTGCTTTTATTTTTTAGGACATAGAATAACAATCTTCACATTCTCTCATTTAAGGAAAACCCTAGAGATCTCAACCTCAGGTGTACAAAGGAGAAAGAGATCTTGCAATAGGGTTGTCCTAGGTTTTATTTATAAAATAAAGAGGGGTTCACCACCAAGCTAGGGCTTGGAAAGGGTAATGGAATGAAAGATATAATGCTTAACCCTATTACAATGCAATACTTCAATAAATAACCTAAAAATGCATATAAATCAAAACAAAAAGCTAAGAGATGAAAGGTGTACACCTGGAAACCTGAAGATGACTGGATGAAGGGATGAAATTTTGAAGACAATAATTTTAAAGCCTACTGGGACTCATACACCAGTCTGGGCGATTTAGTCTCAAATTAGGGTTTCTTGGTAGAAACTGAAATCTTCCAGAGAGGTGTCTAGAACTTCTAAAATCTACAAATTTGACCAAACTAGGACTCATATGCCAAAAGTAGCCTATCAGTATAGTTAGGGTTGAAATTCAATGTCTAAAACTACTCTTCTATGTCTACTCTATCCTTTCCACCTAATTTCTAGATCTGAATCTTTATTTTGTAACCTTTAGGTGTTCTCTAATGATCTTCAATGCAAGGTGACAACTTTGAAAACTTTGAACACTTGACAACATTCTCCAAACTTGCTCTTCAATATGTCTTCAACCTAAATTTTCAAATCACACAATAAAGAGAGGGAGAAATGTTGTTTTGTTAGTAGAAAGGGGTTTTCCTTGGTCAAACCCTGTTTTGGTATTCAAACCTTGAAATGAAATGAAATAGGAAAAGAGAATGATGAATGAACAAAATGTAATGTTGCAACTCACCAAACCCTTGCAATAAAGTGTTGCAAACATGTATGAAATGGCTCCAATGGATGTAGATCTTGATTCCTGCTTGAATGTGATAGATCTTGAATTGAATGCTAGTTTGACTCATAAAACCCTACATCATAATTGTTAGCTCACGAAAAAACATGATGCATGAAGACTTTGACATGATGCTTGATCGTTGAATAATTCTCTAAAACACTTAATAATCAGCCCTTGAAGTTTCTTGAATGTTCTTTTAAACACTTGAATGCTCTTGTGAACTCCAATTCACTATAATGCATGAATACGTGAAGGGTTAAGATGATCTCTTGAATGCTTAGGTGAAAATGAGTGAAATAACCTTGTATTTATACTTGTTTATGCTTAATTTCCTAAAATTACAACACTACAAGTTGACATCATATCTAGGAGGATAAAATCCCACCAAGAATTTGAATTAAATTTAATTTTGGGTTACACAAGACTCATACACCAGAAGTGGCATATGAGTCCCATTAGGCATAATTATGGGACACATTTTCAAAAATGCTTAGATAGGTGTAAAATCTAGATCGAGATCGAAAACCCTAGGTGGGACTCATACACCCAAGGTGGCGTATGAGTCCCAAATCACTAAATCTAGGCCAAACAACCAAAAAACACTTTAATTATGATTGGATGTTTGTTTATGTCAAGATTATCCTAGGAAAGATGCATTAATTAAGGCTTGTGGATGCAAAATAAGGACAATTAAAGCATAAAGAATCCCAATTATTAATGAAAACCCTAGAAAAGTGTGAAAGTATGTTACAACACTTTACAACACTCTAAATAAGGTATGATTAAGTTCATTCAGTTCACAAGGGCCCAAGACCTAATGTGAGTGTGTTATACACATTACAACACTAATTCAAGGTGTCGATAAGTTCAATTTTAACAAGGACCTAAACAAGTGTGGAAATGAAATCAATGACATTTTTTGACACTATAGTTATGTTTACCAAATCTAGTGATTTGGGACTCATACGCCCCTTTGTGTGTATGGGTCCCACCTAGGTCCTAGGGGCCCGGTTTTAGATGTTAAATTAAATAATCCACTTCTTGGACTTTATTTTCTAGGTTTAAGCCACTGGGACTCATAAGCCCAACTTGGCCTATGAGTCCTGCTTTAACTTGGATCTAATTTAATTTAAATTCTTGGTGGTATTTTATTATCCTATATCTTATGTCAGCTTGTAGTGTTGTAATTTTGGGAAATTTTGCATAAACAAGTATAAATAAAAGGTTATTTCACATAATTTCTCCTAGAAATTTTTATTAGCAAGTTTGATCTAGCAATTCAAGTATTCAAGAGTTGATTATCAATCATTTTGGAGTGTCAATTCAAGATTCAAGCATCATGTCAAATTCCTCATGCATCATGTGTGTTTTTGAGCTAACATTTATGATGTAGGTTTTCATGATTCAAGCAAGCATTCAAGACATTATCTCATATCAATATCAAGAGTCAAGATACAAATCCATTGGAGCCATTTCACACAAGATTGTAGCCTTCATTTCAAGAGTTTGGTGAGTTGCAACATCACATTTGTTCATTCATCATTCCTTCATTATATTTCATTTCATTTCAAGGTTTGATTACCAAAATAGGGTTTGACCAAGGAAAACCCCTATTCCATAACACAACATTTTTTTCCTTCTTCATGTGTGATTGTAGACCTAGATGATTTGTAGATTGAATATCCTTTGAAGAAAAAGTTGCAAGATTAAAGAAAGTTTCCAAGAAGTTTCCATCTTCATGGAAATTCACCTATAGACCAAAATTCAAACTTTTATACTTGAAGATTGGACAAGATGAGAGCTACAAAAGATCACTAGAGGATACATAATTTTTATTCAAGCCCTTATACTAGGACTAAATTGCCCCTCTTGGTGTATGATTCCCAGTATACCCCTTTTTTTCCAATTTTCTATAGATCTTGATTTTCCAGTAGAAGATTTTAGATTCTACCTAGATTCCAATACTAGGACTAAATCACCTAGTCTGGCATATGAGTCCCAATACACCTCATTAAAACAATAATTTCAAAGTTGTAGACCTTTATTTTAAGTCATCATCTTTCCAGGTTTCTTTCTATATTATTTCTCTTTGTCAATTTGATTTCATATTCTCAAGTTTCTAGGGTTTAGTGCATTAGACTTTACATCTTTCCTTTGAATCTTCATTTTAATGGTAAACCCCCCATTCAATCACACCTAGGGAAACCACCTAGCAAGAAGGTCCCTTGTAGTTTTCCTTCCCTCAATTGAGTCACTTGGTTGAGGGATCTCGGTTTCCTAATGAGCTAAATTTTGAAATAGATCATATCCCAAAGTTCCATATCCTAAAAGGTGGAACACCTATTTCCTTTGGTTCATGAACACTCCAACAAAAAAATTCAATTCCTCACAAGGTGTTAGATAAGGCGATCCTCTATCACCCTTCATTTTCATTTTAATGGTAGAATCTCTCAGTTGTGAAATAGTAATGGGAAAGAGCTCAAGGCACATGGCAAGGTATAGACATACCAAACTTAGCCATCAATATGACCCACCCATTATTTGTAGACGATACCCTTTTATTTTCCAAATTTACTACCCAAGAAGCAAGAGGAATTAAAAAGGTTTTAGAGAATTATTTTAGGGTTTCAGGTCAAAAAATTAATGAAAAAAATCAAGTATTTTCTTCTTCATCACCTCCATAACAGTGTCAACATGTATTATATCTATTATTGATTTCAAATATGATAAACTACTAAGATAATACTTGGGCATCCCATTATTTTCAAGAATAAACAATCCTGAGTTTTGGAAAAAAATTGTGACTAAAGCTCAAAATATAATAGCATCATGGAAAGGAAGATGGCTAATAATGGCAGGAAAGCTCACACAAACCAAAATAGTCCTTTTAGCTATCCCCAATTACATTGTGTCAGTTCTTAAGGTACCAAAAGTAGTATAGATGAATATAGAGCAATGCATCCAAAATTTCCTTTGGCATGGAAGTCTTAACAGCAAGAAAAATAGCAAGATACCACTAGTTTCATGGAGTAAACTTTGTGAAGAATAAAACATGGAGGTTTTGGCTTACATAATATAGAAGCAAGGAATCTGGCCTTTGAGGCCCAACTAGTGTGAAATATTTCTTGCAAAACCTTCTTCCAAATGGGCCAAAATCACGTAAAGAAAAATTTTGGACTTCACAATGCTTCATTGTATCTTTACCATAGCAAATCCATCAGAGGGCTCTAAAATATGGAATTTTATCATAACTTGCAGAGAAGTTATTACACTACATTTAACCTAGACTATATATAATGGAGAAAAAGCACTATTTTTGGAATTTCCCTAGAAATACATCCCACCACTATCCAAAATTGAAGGATTAGAAGTGAGAGCATACTTGAAACACCATTGGGGTGTAAAATTAAAAGACTACCTTAATCTAGAAGAGAAACTCCTTTCAAATGAAAAATAGAAAAATATTGATGGTTGCAATTTGCTAACAAAACAAAAGGATCAATTATCAAAAATTCTCCAATAGAGACAAAATTTTCTTTTTGGTGAACTTGATAGGTTCATTTGGGCCCCTTCCAAGTCAAGAAACTATAAAGTTAGCCTAGGCTATTCATCAATTATCCAACAAGGCAATGTTGACTTAGCAAACTGGCCCCAAAAATTATGCTGGGACTTTGGAATTCTTCTAAAAGTAGGCTTGTTTGCTTGGTTACCATTGAATAAGAAGATCCTTACCTATGAAAGGGTGGTGCTAGAAATGGCTTCAAAACAAAGTTCATTGGTTCAGACCCGTCCAAGAATCTGTATTAGTAGTTTTCTTTTCGTGGCCAATAATGAATAAAGATTTCTTATTCTCCTAAATTTTGTCGATAATCCCTTTAGCACTTATTTGTTGTTTATGGTAAGAAAGAAATAGAAGAAGATTTCAAAAGGAGCGCCATTTAGTAGAAGTAATATGCAAAAAAGAAAGTTTAATCTTTGAGTTAGTAATGTCTACTATGTATAAATCAAACACCTCAAGAAAAATCTACTCAAATTGAGATGTGCAGATATCTTCCTAGTGGGAGTTCATCCATCCTCCAAATCCAAGAAAATGGTTTTGAAAAACTAAGCCCAACCAAAAAATTGTAGTATGGATTGTTGGAATCAATGAACGCTAAGAGGGGGGTGAATTAGTGTTCTGCAAAATTTAACTTTATTAACCTGATCTTTAAACCACTTATAGCATTGAACCAAAAGAAAGATGCATGAACACAAAACAAGCAACCACAACACCATAACACAAGGATTTTTTTATGTGGAAACCCCGTTAGGGGAAAAAATACGGTGGAGATCAATCCACAATATGATCTCAGTATACTCAAATAAGTGTTTACAAAAGGAATGCACATGCATTCAGGCACACTGCCTAGAGCTCACTACTCAAATACATAAGGAAGACTCACTATCTTACAACAGATTTGGATTACATCCAAAATATTTGAACTAAGAGAATAGCATCTACTAATGCCTGATTTCAATTATGGGTATGTGTAGGATCATGATGGGCCAAAAAGTGGCAATATGATGGGTATATATAGGGTATGTGGCTGACGACTTTTTTTTACCCAAAATTGATAAAACGAAAAGGGTTTTTAAAGGAGATTCTTAGCTTTCCACCAATATAAATTATGCTTTATTTTGAATTTAATAAATAATTTTATTTATTTTCTATTTGAATTACAACTAAAGTCCTAATTGATAGGTTGATTGAAAAACATCTATAGCTTTCAAACGGTATCACATTTTTTGAATCCAAAGCATGTGTCACATTCTATGCTTCATACTATAGGATTAAAAAATATGCATCACATCGGGACATGAGTCCTCTACATATATCTAAAATCTTATAAAAAAATATTATGATTTTATTGTGGTTAGGGTGGTCAGAAAGACACCTACTTATTTTTTCCCTAAAATTTAAGTACTATTGTATTGAAATTTTAAATTTTCACCAAATAGATTTTCCTTTTAAAAAAAATAAACCTAGTAGTTTAGAAACTACATTCAATTTGCTACAGATTTTATTTTTACACATTTTTGAAATAATATAGATAACTTATTCAAATTTTTACATCAAGTTGCCTAACTTTGATTTTTCTGAATTTTTTGCCACTTAAGGGCTTGTTTTTTCCATGATGATCCTGCACATGCCCTTCTGGTTAAGCATGTCAATTTATTTCTTAACCTTCTATCTGATTCTGCTCGTCTACTCTATCTTCTCACATTCAGATCACAAATCCTTTTCTGCACAAGTGAAACTATGCATAATCGCTTAACTATCCTTCTAACTTTCGCAACACACATCAACACACTTCATACATACATCCAAATGATATAAATGATCGCTTATATATATCCGCAATTAAAGATTTAATCAACCACATGTTAGCTTCAACAAAATATAAAATATTTACAAACTGTTGGCTCAATCCATAAATAATTTTCAATGTGCACCAACCAAAGTTGGCCACAACATAGTGAGGACCCAAATCAACATGCTCAAAAAAAAAAAAAAACTTAAACAATTATTCCTTGAATATCCACAATATGCTACATTGATCAGGTCAGCCTTTTTGCATTGTTAAATAGAAAAATAATCAACCAGATCTTCTAACTTTTACACCGATCGATACGAGGCTGTAAGATTCAAGGATAACATAGATCATACATCAAAAAACTTTCCCTGAGATCCACAACTCAAAATTATAATATAATATTGCATATGAATCGATGAACACAATTATGTCGGATGCTCTGTTCTAGTTTGACAATTAATCACTAAACTTCAATCTGACTTCCGATATGATCAAATGCTGACGTATGGATCGAATCACTAACTAGGGTTGCCATCAATGACAACACCAGATGACATGTGCAAAGTCTCTTGCCAACAATCTCCCCCTTTGGCATTGATGGAAACACTTAGTGAAAAATGACTAAGTGTCAGATCAGTACCAACATGAATTACACTTCCAACCTTCAAAACTTCAAAAACACAACTCCCCCTGAGATGATTAAGATATTTTTCACCGTCCCACTCTCCCCCTTTGACATTAATGGAAAAGGCAAGAATCCGCATACCAAAAATCAAACAAAATTTCTATAAACAAACTACATATGCACAAACTTTCTTCTCTAACTTACATAAACTTGAATATGTATGCAAACTTACTCTTCAATAGGCTCAAACTAGTGTTCCAACTCTTTTTGAGACTCCAAAATAGTCATGTGACCACAAAATAGATAAGATTGCATCTCTATTGATTCAAGCTTCATCGGATCACTAACCACCATAGCATCTTGTGCTTCCTTCAATGCACTAAGCATTGTCTCCATCTTAGGACCAATCAATCCTCTGAGCTCACAAACTCTTTCAACAATTTTTCCTTCTTGATGCTTCATAATTTTAATCTTCTCAAGCAGGGATACGACTTGATCTTCTTTCTTTCCAACAGAAATGGTTAGAGGATCAAATGTTTTAGAGATATTTGCTAACTATTTCTCATATTCTTTCATTTTCCTTTCAATGTCCTCAGTGAACTTTGACAATCATGAGAATGACTTATAAATGTTTCCACCTTCAGAAAAAGCACCTTGAATATTCTTGACATAGGTAGCTAACAAAGATTTATGATTAACAATCATTCCCTTCAACCTACTAAACCTTTTAGCATCAAATTCCTTCTGAACCTTATCCATAGCTTACTTTTCAAGTGACTCAAAGTGAGTAGTTATATAATTAACAAGTTTCTTCAGCTGAATGAATGGAGAATCAGATGAATCCTTGACATATGAAGGCATGATCTTCTCCAGGATACTGGATGCAAGATTTAGTAGCTCACTATCTTCAATGTGAGATTTCAGTATCTCTTCCCTTGCCTTAGCCTATGAAAATGATGCTACCTTCAGTTTCTCAATGGGAGATAAAGTGGCTAAGTTGATAGGACCTTTAACTAGTTCAGGGTCAAACTCCTCCTGTTGCTATTCCAAAAACTCCTTTACTAACTTAGTAGTGTCTCTTGCTTCCACAGGAATCTCCTTCACTTCATCCTTCTTCTCTCCAGTCACTGATTCTTCCATAGCTTCAAGAATCTCAACTTCTTCACCTGACACAACTTTAGGAGCTTCAATCTCCATAGGAATTTCAGTTTCATGTGCATCTAGAGTATTCAAAGTATCCTCAAATGTATCTTCTTTCCCTTCTTCATTTACCGGACCAGATGGAACAACTTCAACATGCTCTTCTTCAAAAACATTGTATCTATTTTTCAACAGAAGTGCCTTTAGGATTTTCTTAGTATCCTTTGCAACTTCTTCAGTTAGCCCAATCATTAGCTTATTTACCCTTGTTTTTCTCTTAAAATCCATTTTTTCTTCATTTAGAATATTCTTCATCTCTTTGATAGATATCACCAGACATAAATCAGCAAGTATTCGTTCTCTCATTTTCTCTTCTTCAATTATTGCATTCACTCTCCTCATTTCTAAAACTTCATATAGGCCTTTAGGCAACTCAGACATTATTTCAATGAGTCATATTGAAATTGTTCAAATAATTTATTGAAGCTTCCTAAAAAATTCTTTGATCAACACTATCAAAGGAGTCATACCATTCACAAAGTGGCCTAAAATTACCATCCTTAATCAAGGCTTTTTCAACTTCTTCTATAAACATACCTGATTTTTCAATTTTCATCTTTTTCTTTGCTTTATCTTCACCTAAGGGCTTTTCCTTAGAGACTTTTGATGCTTTGGTGCCTGTATGATTTATTTCTCTTACATCTTCATCAGATTCAGTTTCTTCATCTTCTGAAATAACAACATAGACTCCAGTACTCTTGTCTTTCTTCCTCTTTCCTTCTCTACCAGATGACTTGCCTTGAGCTTTCACAAGACTTGATTTATTTGTAGGACCGGATGAGAGAGTAGAGCTCCTTGTAGATATAGATAGGGTAGAGGATGATGTCATACTAGCAGACGAAGTTCTTATTAGCTCTCCTGCTTCAGCTTGTTCTCTTTTCCTTCTAGCTTCTCTCACAGCTTCAGTTGATATCCTAATGGTTTCTGCAAAAGCTTCCATTTCCTTTCTCACTTTCCAGATTATCATAGGCTTCTTCAATTGAGTATGAAATTCCATATCCTTTTCTTCAAAGGTACCAAACCTTTCTTCTATAGAATCCTGAGGTTTACTTAATAGGTGTTGAGCATATAGCTCCAAGATGTGTTCTTCAACCTCATAGCCCATAGGCATTATCCACGCTATTCTAGGTTCTACAACTTCCATCAAACACTAATCAATATCAACCATGAAGAGAAAAATTTCCTTGTATTTCTCCAAAATGGATGTATGAATCCTTTCCCTAGATTGCATTTCATTCTGAAAAACTCTTGAAATAACCCCAAATAGCAGTTTTTCTAGCTTTACTATCACCAATATTGTATAACATGTCTCTAATTTGAATAGCTATAGGTTTATCACCTTCCCAATGCACTTTTCCAACTCCTAGAACTTCATTCATGAAATAGAAGAATAAACATAGCAAAAAATTACCATACTTGAAAGAATTCTTCTTATCCTTCTTGAATTTTCCAAGATTCTCAATTAATTGGTTCTAAAGTAACTCATATAGGTCATATTCTGCATTTTCTTTGACCATCTGATAATATATTGTTGTACCCAATGACCATAGAGGAAAATACAACATCCACGTCGATAATATCATTGATTGTCATGGCTCTCTTATAAAAAATTGAACTGGTTGCATCTATGACTATTTGGTTCTTCACAGAGCTCAATTTCAGTAACCCATCGAATGAATTTAAACCGGTAATAATCCTTATGGCTTCCTTTGTAATCTTGAAGGGCTGACTTAACCACATAAGCTTGGCATGTACTCAACTCAATATACACTAAACCCATTTGTTTTCATCAAACATGGGAAACTTCACAATCTGAGTGAATTTATTCTCCAAAGTTTTAAATTCAGGTTTTACACAAAGATCCTCTCCCACAATGTGATCATTGGTGTACAAATTTAGCAACTGGGAGCTTCCTAACTCTTCAACATTTGTATGAATGTATGCCCTAATATCTTTGATATGTTAAAAACCATACGAAACAAAGGAAAATGCACCTAATGGTTCTATCTTGATGGATTTGAACGGGTTCCATTTGAATTTTGAGTGGGGCCTATCATTAATATCCACAACCAATGAAGCAACCATTTCCAGAATTTTCAAGTTCACGATTTTTTGGATAAATACCTTTTGCCGAGTTAGGGTTTGATCGCTAAATCACCTTCAGACTTGAATCTTTGCCAAAATTTTCCAAAGTTTGCTTCAGAGCTCTCCAAACTTATTCTTCTTGAAATGCAATGTGACAAATGAAGAATATAAATGACTTTTATCATTCGCACATCTAACCTTTTCATCACAATAAATGCTTTTTCCCTAGGTCTTCCGGATACCTTGTTCTCACAGTCTATAAAAGAAAATTCTTCTGTGGACCTTCAATTTTGCATAAATCTCCTCCACAAGAGATCCCAAAACATCTGCACATCACTAATGCAATCATTGTAATCTTCTACATTTCGGTACCAACTACCGACAAGGGGGTTAAAATATTTTCTTGAGAACTCCCCCTAGGCCAGAGAACAAAAACTAATTCCCAGATGATTTTTTAGAACTTGGTTTTGGTATGGAATCATTTCCTGCATCATAAACATTCTTCTTCTTCACCCATGTCTTCTTCATTTGCTTCCTGATCTCATTTGTAGTAACTTTTCCTTTTCCCTTTTCATCCTTCTTCATATTTTTCTTTTGATTTACCAGACCTTTCCTACTTCTAAAAAATCTAGCAATGTGACTGGATTTGTTGCAATTGTAGCACACCACATTTCTTTGTGCAGACTAGTTGTTCCATCAATTTTCTCTTGATCTACACTAGTTAGCAATATGGAAAAATCTATTGCATGTATAACATCTGACATCTCTATTGAAAAATTTGTTTGATACATTTCTACATTCATTTTACTTATGACCATACTTATTGCAATTAAAGCACTGACCTAAGAATGATGGACCACTTGGATTCATTATGCTTCTACATTGAGCCGCCATATGACCAAATTTATTGCAAACAAAATAGTAACCATTGAATCTTTAAGCATTAGGTTGTCTTACCGAATACCTTCCAGGTTTGGTCATATGATTTCATTTCCTAAATCTCCTTTGACTAGATCTGGAGCTCTCTCCTTTCTCATATCCAAGACCTTGTTTTCCACTTCCAGTCCTTTGACTTTTAATTAGTTCATCAAGCTTGGCTGAGATAATCTTGAAATTCTCCTTTAATTCATTTGTAGTAGCAAGTTCATCTTTGAGATCAACAATATGCTTTTCAAGCTCTTCTTCATTATTTCTAGATTGTTCCAATTCAAGCTGCAACTGATTGAATCCATCAGTAATTCAGCTAGATTCTTTAGATTTCTCTTTCAAGGACTGAGCAAGATTCTCTTAGTTCTTCTTTTTGTCTTCAATCTCCTTGGTCCTCCTCATCATAATAGATTATATCTCATTGTTTAGGACTACATTATCTCTGGAAAAAAATTCACATTATTCTGTCTTTTCCTTCAGGGATTGACTCAGTTGTTCATCTTCAATGCTTCTACTCTCTTTCTGCTTGATCTAATCACAAAGTTCCCTTCTCTTTTCCCTAGACTTATTGATTTTATCTTTTAATTATTGAATGAATTTCTCAACATTCATGAGATTTTCTTGCAATTCCTGGACTTCAAATTTTGTCTGATCAAGATCATCTAATGCCACCAAAAGTTGTTGTTGAAGACTGCTTGAATCCATTGAATCACTTTCTCAGATCTTCCCCAAGCTTTTAAACTTCTTCTGAGGAACTAGGCTCTAATACCAATTGTTGGAATCAAGGAACACTGAGAGGAGGGGGTGAATTAGTGTTCTGCAAAATTTAACTTTTTTAACCTGATCTTTAAACCACTTATAGCATTGAACCAAAAGAAAGATGCATGAACACAAAAAAAGAAACCACAACACCATAACACAAGGATTTTTTTACGTGGAAACCCTGTTAGGGGAAAAACCATGGTGGAGATCAATCCACCATATGATCTAACTATACTCAAATAATTATTTACAAAAGGAATGCACATGCATTCAGGCACATTGCCTAGAGCTCACTGCTCAAATACAAAAGGAAGACTCACTATCTTACTAAAGATTTGGATTACATCCAAAAGATTTGAACTGAGAGAATAGTATCTGCTAATGCCTAATTTTAATTCTGGTTAAGCACATCAATCACTTTCTTGACCCTCTATCTGATTCTACTCTTTTTCTCTTTATGCTCACATTCAGATCACAAATCCTTTTCTGCACAAGTGAAACTATGCATAATCACTCAACTATCCTTCTGAATTTCACAAAACACATCAACACAATTCGTAAATCCATACAAATGATATAAATGATTGCTTATATATATTTGTGACTAAAGATTTAATCAACCACATGTCGACTTCAACAAAATATAAAATATTCAGAAACTGTTTCCACAATCCATAAATAATTTTCAATGCACACCAACCAAAGTCAGCCACAACATAGTGAGGACCCAAATCAACATGCTCAAACTCAAAAAACACTTAAACAATTATTCCTCAAATATCTGCACTATGCTACATTCATCGGGTCAGCCTTTTTGCATTGTTAAATAAAAAGAAAATCAACCAGATCTTCTAACTTTCACACCAATCGATACGACGCTCTAAGATTCAAAGATAACATAGATCATACATAAAAAAAAACTCCCTAAGATCCACAACTCAAAATGATAACAAAATATTGCATATGAATCGATGGACACAATTATGTCGGATGCACTATTCTAGTTTGACAATTAATCACAAAAATTCAATTTGACTTCTGGTATGATCAAATGCTGACATGTAGATCAAATTAGTGACTAGGGTTGCCATCAATTACAACACTAGATGACACGTGTAGTGTCTCTTTCCAACATGGGTTGCACCACCAATGGATGTGGTAAAAATTAATTTTGATGGGGCCTCTCGAGGGAATCTAGGTTCTTTGGGGGCTAGCTGTGTACTAAGGAACTGGGGTGGTAGGATTATTGAAGGCCTTGCTCCAAAATTACCAAATTGTACAAATAATAAGGATGAGACACAAGCACTACTAGTAGGGCTAAAATTGGAAAAATCAGTAGGAATCAAATGTATATGGATTGAAGGGGATTCTATGATAATAATCAATGCATGTAACTAGAAAAATTCAGTCAATTGGATGTTGAGTACCATCCTAACCCAAGGTTTCAAAATGTTGCAAGAAATTAATTCCTATTAGTTTGTGTAATGATTTAGAGAGGTAATAAAGTAGAGAACATGCTAGCTAATATGGTGTGTGACCTAGTTGATGGGCCATTAAAAATTAATCAAATATATCTTGATAATTACTCTTCCCTAGCATGCATAGCCAACAATGAAGTACACCTAATATAAGGGAATTAAGTTCCTAAAATATCCTACACAGGTCATGTGTGATTTAATTCTATTGGAAATACCCACCACCAAGTTGTGTGGCCCCTTGGGTGGGTATTTGTTTCTACCCATGAGCCCTTGATGGTCAAGTTTACACTAGCTAAAACTACATAGTCTCTTTCAAGCCCATAGGCCTAATTGCAAAATAAAATTTTTGATGCATCATATGGTGGCCTCAGTCATCTAGCCATGTTCTTCATCACTAAGTTCACATTGGTGCCGTTCAGAATAGCCCCAAAACATCACAACCACCTCCTGGTGGATGGGGGTCTAATTCCTCTCTCAAGGTATTGGGCTCTTACTTTTGCCACTAGACCATATTTCATGGAGGTTTACTTCTTGCTCAATTTTGAAACTCATCACCACATCAAAACATACCAATGCATCTTTTGTGGACGTCCTCTTTTCACTTAAGCTTCGTAATTTTCCACTAACACTGAAACTTAACAATTCTCTTATAATGTGTTGGTTGTGACTTTTTGAGCTTCGCCATCAATATTGATCTCCAAATCTATGTGAACCCTTGGTTTAACTTTTGATTTTACTCATGAACCCTTGTTAGTTTAATTCACACTTTCTAAATTTTTGTAACTCCTATTGAGCCTGATGGCTTAAGCCCAAACTGTAAAGTGATGTGGGGACATATGGTATCCCTGGGTGTCTAGCACTATAAGAAATATCCCAAGCACCCACCCTTGCATAAATTTCATGTGTCATGTTGGCACAACCTGGTGAAGGCCACAAGTATCACAAATAAAAATAATTGTGAGATTAGTTGGCTCTATTAAATCACGTAGCTCTCACTTGAGAAGAATTAGTGCATAGTGGGTTGTGTTTTGGTGCCACACAAAATCCTCATGCTCCCAAACAAAAAGGTTAGTATTGTATAATTTCTTTAAATAATTACATTTGCATCATGACATGTGTTGCATTTGCATAGGCTGAGATGTTGCTTCATCCTATCAAGATTGTTATTGCATGATTGGTTGGGCCTTTTGGTGGGTCCACCATGTTTGAAGGTCAATGACCCATCTAATCCATGCCTAGACACTCACAAGTATCCAAGCTTTATTAAAGTTGGTGCTAAACATAACCTAGTTAATTCCCTCACTACCTTGGGTCATAAACACATGGCAACATTACGTTCTCTCGAGTTCCCTTTCAGACCATAAGCTATTTCAAACTATGAAAACAAGACATGTGGCAGCAGTGGAATTGGATTTTGTGTATAAGAAAAAATTGGAATTTTATGGAATGGCTAATGGGATCTTCATTTAATAATTTTGATCAAGTTGATGTTAGCAAATTTTTCATAATTTTCATTACAGTCATTCACTTGGCTACATTTTAGCTCAAATCCTTTTTGATAGCCAGTTGCTTAAGGGAATTTTTATTTATGACTAAGTGGCTATGTAGTACTTTATTGGTAACTTGGATAGTATTAAATGGTAATAAAGCACTTTGTAGTCACTTCAATATCTATGCTAATGGGAAGAAAATCTAGAAATAATTTTTGCTAGGTGGTTGTGTTATACTCGTGGTGAGTTTCCATGCACCAATATGGTAATAAAGTGATTTTAAGTTGTATCACAATCTCTTCTAATGGAAAATTAATTTGGAAATAAATATCCCTTGCATGAAGCATGTGAAAATGTAGTAGCTTTCTCTATTTAAAGAGGTAGGGTGATACCCTTGCTACTCTACTTTCCTAATAAGTTGGTATCATGTTGAGATGGACACCTTGCTATTTCTCACATGTTCACAATGCTAGATAGATTTTGTTGGTGCTATCACAGACCAATGTTTGAAAGTGATCATGAAACACCCCACAAGAAGGGATTTAAAAGTGATAAAAATGATACTTGGCATTGATTTCCTAAGGGAAGCATAGCACTAAAACATAAGAAAAATAGGTGTGTGGGTTAAAGGTGGGTTTAAAGTGTGATATGATGGATCCATTTCTCACTATTTCATTAGAAAATAAGATCCAAACAATGAATTGATTATCAACCCTTAGGTGAATCAACTAAAAGTGGGAATCTTTAGATTTCCTTATGCTCTCAAGATGGGGGTGAAGGTCAAACAACACTTTGGGGAGAAAAACTAAAAATAGAAAATCAACTACAACATGCAATATAACACTTGAAAAACAATATTAAACTCAATATTTGTAGAACCGGAAAATAAAATGAAGATCCGAGAAGGAAAAAAACATGTGCACTAGTCACCAAAAGTGATTTTTGGAAGCTAATTTGAGACTCATTTTCAAATGGGTGAATGGATCCAAGTGTATAGGGATTTCAAAAATCTTTCGGAGCCTCTGGTGTAGATTTGTAACTTCTGATTTATCCATGTTTCAGTGTCAAAAAGTCAGAAATCCAATCTATAGGTTAGATTTTGTGATTTCATGATAACTTTGACAACTTTTGCAACTTTTGCAACTTTTTAAATCTTTCTCTTCAAAAGGTCTTGAAGTCTTCTTCAACCTAAATCTGAAATCACGCACACAAGAGAGAAATTTTTTTGCTCTTGGATGAATGGGGGTTTTCCTTGGTCAAACCCTATTTGGTAATCAAACCTTGAAATGAAATAATGCATGAAAGAGGGAATGAAGAATGAACAAAGCTATGTTACCACTCAACAAACCCTTGTAGAAACCTTGATAATTGATATCTTAGGAGGTCTGCAAATTGCATGAAATGGATGAATTGGATGTAGATCTTGACACTTGAAATTGATACTTTTAATTTTTGAATAGATCTCGAAACCTACATCATAATGTTAGCTCCAAAAATATGCATGATGCAAGAAGACTTTGACATGATGAATAGATCTTGATTGCTGCAATAAATCTTTGATTTATCTGCTCTTGAATGCTCTTGATCATCAACTTTAGCTCTTGTAAACTAGCATAAAAACTCTAGTTTCTTGAATTTCTTTTGTAGGATTTGAACTGATGAAATAACCTTGTATTTATAGGTATGTATCTTTAATTTCCTGAAATTCAAATATCACAAGCCGACATTGAATTATGGATTTGACGACATTAAAACACAGCCAAAAACATAATTTAAATTTAGGTCCAAAGGTCTAGGGAGGGCCCAGTCACCCATAGATGAATGGGTCCTAAGTCCTTATTTATGGAACACACATTGCTCAATGAAAAGTGTTATTTTTAGGAATTAATTATTGTTGAGGTTCCCCTTCAGAAAATATAATTAATTAGGCTTGTAAATGAATAAAAGGGATAATTAAGGCATAATAAAGCTCATTTTAATTAAGAGGGCCCAAATAAGTGTGTAAATGTAAAGGGGTACATTTAACAACACTAAATTAAGGCATTATTAAGTCCAAATTTAACTAAGAGGGCCCAAACAAGTGAGAAAATGTAAAGGGTTACATTTTTCTACACTACATTTAGCTTGCACTTTAGTGAGAGGATGACCTTGAGTCAAAATCACACTAAATTATACAATCAAGAGACATATAATTTTATGATCATTGGGAGGATATGATGACAAAGATCAAGGAGGATGAACAAACCCCCAAGATCTAAGATCTCATAGAAAAACCAAAAAATGCACAAGGAGAAACATTCCTATGTTAAACATATATATGCAAGAATGACAAGATACTCAATCATACAATGCCAAAGAATCAAGAGAAAGGGATGGAACATCCAGTATCAGTCAATTAAAATGATGGTAATATGACTGATGAATGAAAATGCATTTATTAAATACCAAATTTGTATTAATTTGGTGATATGAAATGTTATGGTGTTCAAAACAAAAGTAAAGATGTTATCAACAAAAGCCAGCCAATGCCAGATTCTCTTCAAAACAAGGCACTCTTGGATGACATCAAACCTAATGACACCACAAAGAAGAAGATACATCAGAACAAGTAAGAAGATCACACAATGAAACATAAGGATATAGTCCAAGATCTCTAAAATGATAATGCCAATGTATGCCAGGTCAAATGTTTCCAAACGAAGCTATGTCATGAAAAGGGGTTGCCCCCAAAATGATAAAAAATCACACATAAGGGGTCCACAGATTTGGATTCAACATATGTCTTTGCTACAATGATATTCTAGGGCTCAAAAATGTCATCACTCCCCAAATAACTCATGGAACTTGAAGAATGACATAGAGAGAAAAAACAAAGAAAATTGTTTGGGTCAACATGGAAGATACCTGAATGTCTTGATGCCTTGCATCATCCCTAAAAGGAAAACACAAGACAAAAGAAAAGATAAAGGGTTATAAAATAAAAGAATGAAGATACAAATAGAGGAATGAACATGGAGGCACATCAAATAGAACAATACAGGGGATCACATTACGCACATGAAATCACATAAAGAACAAAAGAAAATAAAGATAAGACTAGCAAGGTACATGCAAGTCAGCCTATAGTAGTTTGTCTGCATACCAATCTTGTTCATTGTATGTGGAAGGTAGACAACTAGCGAAAGAGAAAACATCAAGTGCCCAACTAGGAAAATCACCAAGTTCAACACACGGTGAATCACTCTTTGTAGGAGGATCAACATGATTGTTATCATTTAAGCTTATGGAAGAGAAAAACAATAAATTTAACTCTTTATGCACTTCCTCATCAATATTTGTAGTTTTATTATCATCTAAGTTTATCACAACAAAAGGTCTATGGTAATATCCATAGAAGATTCTTGTTCTTGTTGTGTTTGAGATTTAGGATTTTCTTGTTCTGGTAAAGGTGGAGAATCATCATGCATTTTCTTTAGGTAAGTTTGGGTTTTTATTTTCTATGTTTTTCTTTTCTTCTTTTTCTTGTAACAAATGAGCAATAGCACTATGTCTACCCCTACACTCTCTAGCATCTCAATTCATTTTCATTTGATTTTCAAGTTGTGATTGTGTAGGAGTAGGTTTATCAACCATAGGTTTTTTTCTTCCCTTAAGGGAGGAATGAAAGGAACCATGGGAGGTTGTTCAACCACTTTCTCTTTAGCTTTATAAACTTGTTTAATTGTAGGAGGCACAACTAGAATTATTTGGTTATCTCATGGTCTCTTATAGGAAATGGGTTGAGGATTTTCTATGTTTTGGCCTTGGTTATATGGAAGGGCTTTTGGTTCAATCATAGTCTCATCAAGGATAGGAGGCTCAATCATGGGTTGAGGCATGTTGTTAAGGGATAATTTTTCTATGTGTTTTGCCTTAAAATTTTGATAGGATTTGAAAAAGAAGTCTTCACGAGGCCTAATAGGTTCCATAGGTTCAAGCCAAAATAAATCCAATGAGAAATTCCCACGGGAAGACACATGATTGAAGCCACTATGATTCATAGTAAAGATCTCATTTCCAAATTGAAAATTTAAGCATTTATGCACAACCAATCAGACGAAATTCATGGAGCAAAGCCATGGATAGCCTAACTTCACACGAAATTGGTCAGATGATAGGATGATAGAAAATGAGACATGTAATGTTTTCAGTCTAACTTTTAAAGGAATATTTATCAAACCTATTGTAGGGTAAGCAAAACCATTATGCATTTTGATCCATGCTTTCGGCTTTTCATAAGTATCAAGATAAATCTCATGCACAAATAGGAATTATTTAGTGATCACATTCTCTACACAAATGAGATAAATTAATATCCCATTAGTAGGCTTGTCATTGATTCTTCTAGCTATGCAAAGAGACCATTGGGTGCATGTTTGATTACGTCATTTTGTGAGAAAGCAATGTCAAGTGACATTTTGGTTAGGCTGCTACAAGGTTGACCTTCCATGAATTTGACCGATGGGTTTATAGGATACTTCTCTTTATTTCTTATGTAATATTTCATGACGTGATCAAGGATAAGAACCATTTATATTCCTTGTTTAGTTTTAATTAAATCTCTTATGTTGTGTGTCGTAGGAACTACATTAGTGGTGATGGTTTCAAAACTTATTAAGTTTTACGATTGCTCTAACTCTTCATCCATTCTTCTAAGGTTTTCATGAGGGGAAAATAGCAATCGTTGCATGAACATTAGTCACATTAGGTGTGGGTAGGGAAGTCATGGGAAATGAAGTGTTAAGGCTATAATCCATAGTGGGTTGACTAGTGTCAACACTTTGAGTGAAAGAGTTAGAGAACCCAATATCCACGGCGAGTGATGTATCATGAGATGAAATGAGTCTTGAACTATATCTCACGATAGTATTGGAAATAGGACACTAGGTTGTGAAGTTCATACAAGTTTCACAAAACCTAAGGTGCACCCAAAATGGATAGTAGGCACTAGATAAATGCAATAAACACTCAAAAATAGGAAGTGTAATGCAAAGAGATAGTAAATTTCTAAATTTTATACAAGATAATTTTTTTATTATACTATGCAAAAACCTAAAAATGATGCCTTGTAATTCTAATTTTTATTTTCAAATGCACTTTAATTTGAACAATTATGCTTAATATGGACAATTTCAGATAATAAAAATTCTGGAAACTGAAACAACAGACTAAATATAGAAACACAAAAGGTAGAAATAACAATTTTAATGATCAAAAATTCAAGAAAAGCCCTAATCAAGGACTCATTCACCCATAGGAAAATGGGTCTCACTTTAGGGTTTCTAAAAATTAATTTGCAAGTTTCTAAGATGATTCTTATGGTTTTTAGGTTTGGTTTAGACAATAAGTTGCAATTTTAGATTTCTTTAAAATGAGGTCTAAATGCAAGTGCAAAATAGTGTTAAATGAAAAGCGAAAAGACCTAATATGATATGCAATTTTGATTTAAATTTTAGATGTAAATGACTAATTATGTAATATTATATAAACACTATGCAAAATGTCTGATACTTTTAAATTTTCCATATTTTAAAGAATGCAACAATACAAACTTAAAACCCTAAATTAGATGCAAGCTAATGTAAGTAAACAACCCTAAATGAGATTCCAATAAATGTAATGCAAATGAACGAAAAACCTAGATCTAGGGTTGAAAACGAACTCCAAATCAACAACTTATGATGCTCAAAATTCAGGTTCACCAAAATGAAATGAAGAGAAATAGGTTTATGGGTTAAAGGTGGGTTTAAAATGTGATATGATGGACCTATTTCTCACAATTTCATTACGAATGAGATCCAAATAATGAATTTAATATCAACCCTTAGGTGAATCAACCCAAAGTAAGAATCTTCATATTTCCTTATGCTCTTAGGATGGGGGTGAAGTTCAAACAATAATTTAGGGAGAAAAACTAAAAATAGCAAATAACGACCAAAATGCAATCTAACACTTGAAACGACAATATTAAGCACAATATTTGTATAACTATAAAACATAGTATAAATTTGAGGAGGGTAGAAACATGTGTACCAATCACCATAAATACTTTCTGAAAGCTAATTTGAGACTCATTCACCCATGGGTGAATGGGTCCAAGTATAGGGATTTCAAAAATATTTCCAGAGCCTCTAGTGTAGATTAGTAGCTTCTAATTTGTCTAGGTTTTAGTGTTAGAAAGTTAGAAATCTGATTTGTAGGTTAGATTCTATGATTTTATGACAAATTTGAAAACTTTTACAACTTTGAAAACATTGTAAATATATCTCTTCAAAAGGTCTTAAAGTCTTCTTCAACCTAAACCTACAATCACACAAACAAGAGAGAATGTTTATTGTTGGGTGAATGGGGGTTTTCCATTGTAAAACCCCATTTAAGTTTCATGAAAGAGGGAATGATGAAAGAAAAAAGCTATGTTACCACTCAACAAACCATTGTAGAAAACATGACAATGGAGAATAGGAAGTCTACAACTTGCATGAAATGGCTGAATTGGATGTGGATCTTGGTCTACTTGAAATCAATACTTTGAATGCTTGAATAGATCTTGAAACCTACATCACAATGTTAGTTGTAAAAACATGCAAGATGCAAGAATACTTTGAAATAGACTTGATTGCTTCAATAAATCTTTGATATATCTTTTCTTGAATGCTCTTGATCATCAACTTTAGCTCTTGTATACTTACATAAAAACTCTAGTTTCTTGAATTGCTTTTCTAGGATTTATAGGTATGTATCGTTAATTTCCCAAAAATCAAATATTAGAATCTAACATTAAATTATGGATTTGAAGATAGTAAAATTCTGCCAAAAACATAATTTAAATTTAGGTCCAAAGGTCTAGGGAGGACCCATTTTCCTATGGGAGAATGGGTCCTAGGTCCCTATCCCTAGAACACACATTGCTCAATGTAAAGTGTTATGTTTAGGAATTAATTATTTTCCAGTTTACCCTTCAAAAAATATAATTAATTAGGCTTTTAAATGAATAAAAGGGATAATTAAAGCATAATTATGCTCATTTTGCAACTTTGAAAATTTTGTAAATCTTTCTCTTCAAAAGGTCTTCAAGTCTTGTTCAACCTAAATCTGGAATCATACACACAAGAGAAAAAATATATATTTTTGGGTGAATGAGGGTTTGCCTTGGTCAAACCTTGTTTTGGTAATCAAACCTTGAAATGAAATAATGCATGAAAGAGGGAATGATGAATGAACAAATCTATGTTACCACTCAACAAAACCTTGTAGAAACCTTGATAATGGAGATCTGATGAGGTCTGCAACTTGCATGAAATGGCTGAATTGGATGTGGATATTGACACTTGAAATTGATACTTTGAATGCTTGAATAGATCTTGAAACCTACATCACAATTTTAGCTCCAAAAAAATGCATGATGCAAGAAGACTTTGACATGATGAATATATCTTGATTGCTGCAATAAATCTTTGATTTATCTTCTCTTGAATGCTCTTGATGATCAACTTTAGCTCTTGTAAACTTGTATAAAAACTCCAGTTTCTTTAATTGTTTTTCTAGGATTTGAAATGATGAAATAATAATGTATTTATAAGTATGTATC
>VDFB02281492.1:570537864-570631474 GCA_007258455.2 Sequoia sempervirens | reverse complement strand
CGACACTGAGGAAGTTGTTCCAGCGAAGACTCTCTGTCTGGGTCGTTGGGAAGAAATCTAAATGATCATTAATCTGGGAAGAGTGGAATGCTAAATTCTCTCTGGATCGTGTTGAACGAATATGCTTTCATTTATGAGAAGTCTGTTCCTTAGTTTTAGGATGCATTTATGTCCATGTCTTTCTCTATTAGAGTTAGGTAGTTAGTTGCTTTTCTGGTTTTAAATAAGTGTTCCTCCTGTGCGAGTGAGCAACCAGAGTATGTAAAAGTTAGTATTATAATGAGAGATAGTGTTTTGTGTTAGTTTTCACATGAGTAGAACAATGTATATCATTTCGAGTTTATGAATAAAAGTTGTTGAAGTTCTGAGTTCAATTCTTACATAACTAGTTGATGCTTGCTAAGGGGGCCCACTTAGTAAGTATCAGTAGTTAGTTAGTTAGTTGTTTATTTCCTGTTGATTATAAGTTAGATTTGATTTTGGAAATTTTCAGTGCAAACTCAATCTTATATTGTTCCTGCAGCATCAGGAATCCATCCCTGTGTTTGTTCCTGTAGCATAAGGCCAGTTCATAGTTTGTTTCTTAGTCATAGTTGTCATGATTTCTGCTTTGCATTACATTCCTGTAGTATAAGTAGAATTCCTTTCACACATTTATTTCTAGTAAATAGTTATTGAAACTGGTTCTTAGTGCACATACAGTGCCGCTCCATTTCAAGTATACATTCCCTGGTTTGAGAATGTAAATGAGCGACCGTAAGAAGATGTTAGTCACCTACTGGAATGTCCAATTCCCAGGTTAGGATTTTCCGTGACTTTTGTATCCTTTTGTGGGATCGACCAGTGATTACACATGACAATGTGTGATTAATTGTGTTGGTACAATGTTATTCTTAGGGGGAACAACTGATCTCTTTGAGTGCATGGTTTTAGGTGGAGTTTCCATGCATATTCTACACCCTTGGTTTATATTTTCAGCATGGTGGCATCTTGGTTTAGTTTTGATACCATGACAGTTCTATATTTCAATGTGCAATGCTCTTTTCAACTTTATTTTCTCATATCTGATGATATTTTCTTTTCTTGTGACAAAAATTTGTAGTGCTTTTGGAAAATATTTGTTACTTCACAACCCTTTGACCTTTGGAATTGTTGTCAAAAGGGGGAGAAAAACAAACAAGTTCAGTTATGTTATATTCAGACATGTTACACTCAGATAAGTAATGGTCATTGCATATATGATGTTATTGACATAAATAGTTTGTTGGTTTGTTGACATGGCTGGTTTGATGAGCATGGTAAAGATATACAGGTGATATTTCTTTCAGGTTGGGTGGTTTTGGTATCTATAGGTGATATTCTTTCAGGTTAGGAAGTTTTGGTGCTTATCACGATTCTTCATTTAGGTTTGTGGCAAAGTTTGACATCAATGAAAAAGGGCAAGTTTGTTGCCCCTTTGACATTGGTTTTGGCATTGATGTTAGGTTGAATGTTCAACTTGGAACATATTGAGGTGATACACATTGGTACATATTACATATTTTTTGCATACATCTGTGCAATTCATTGAAGGCTCAATTCTATTGGTTTGGTCGCAAAGGAATTTTTAATATTGTTTATTGAGGCAACATATGGGGACAACATACTTGATATGTATAGTTGCATATTACATACTTGGATTATATTTATCTATCATTGATCAATTTATTGATCAATTATTTATATTGAAAATGGCACATTGATTTTGATAGTTAGTGATTACTGGATCACTATTTTTACTAAGGTTGTAATAGTGATTATAGTCTTGGATTTCACTTAGTACCCGATGCCATTGAGACTTAGACCAACACATGTGTTATAGTGTTGTTTTTTATACACTTGCAAAATAGATAGGACATAATGACAAAGGATAACATAATGAAAATGCTTTCATTATTGCAAATGTAGTTTAAAAAGTGTTATTAGATTGACAAAAACAATAATGAAGTGGTTTGGTTTTAAATAAGGTTAATTTTCTAGTATTAACAAAAGCTTTGTCACAAGCACCTTATGGAATATACATTATAATGTTTTGATTATTGAAAAGGCATTTGATTGGGAAATTTATTGCACATACTTTAGTGTTTCACTTATTATTGAAAGGAAGGTTATCAAACTCATTTGTGAGGGCACATGTCAATGTTTATCATTGCACATAGTACCACTAGGGCATGAGGCAAAGAGGTTATGGTTTGAAGAAATCATAGTGTCGGTGGTGAAGTGACAATGTTGGTGGTATGACGGCTGAAAAACTCTAGTTTTAGGCAGTGTATTTGTGTTTTCACCTTCACTAGTTGATTGTGCAAAGATTGAAGTGTCTGGTAGTTATCTCCATTTGATGATACAATAAGTTATGAGCGATGTTTTTGTATATGAAATATTTTTAGAAAATGGTGTTTGGTTGGTCGATCAAAAAGATGAAATCACTTGACCATGCTGTGTGAAAGTGCATATATAGATCTTGTACTCTATTAAGTTTTGTCATTTTCTATCTTATATTGAAAGAATTGATAAGAATTTTTGTAATGGGAATTGAAGGCACTTAAAGTGCAGATTGTAGTTGGTTTATACTTTCAGATTCTTGTGTCTCCTGTGTAGTTGAGAAAAAACAAGAAATTCATTATAAAGAAATAGGGATTATACTTTGTCCTATTATTTACATTATCATTTGATGAGAATTGTTTCTTTACTAATGAAGCAGTTATTTTTCTAGTGAGGCGTGTGTTGCTAGTGAGGCTTTTCCAGTGAGACACTTTGATTAAGCCAGTGAGTCATTTTATCAAGTGGTTTTTCATCCCTATGAGGGTTTTCCACTCATGAAAACCAACTGTGTTATGGTGTGATTGTCTTCTTCTTATTATCTTTGAGTTTACTCAAGTTTTTCACATTTAATTGTTATGATGTTACATTCAATAAATGAATTCTTGTATTATTTAAATAACATGATCATAAATTGGTGAAAATTGATTTAGTCAAATTGAAGATCTATGTATGCTCTTTGTGATGATTCAAGTTTGATAGATTTACATACATGGTTCTGCACTTGATAGTTGAACTGTTCTAATCTTGTATTTTATAAGGGAAAAGTCTTAAAATATTAATTCAAGGTTGTTTTAAATTTGTCATACCATTGATTCACCCCCCTCTCAACAGTATTGTACTCCAACACGTAATACATTAAGTATACTCAGAAAGCATGAAGCATACATGTGAATACACTTAATGCATGAAGTGTACACATGAAGCATGAAGCATGCACGTGAACATATGAAGTATACATAGGAAGCATGGATCATACATGTGAATACACATCATATGTGAAGTATACATGATAAGCATGAAGTATACATGATGATACATGAAGTATACATAGAACGCATGAAACATACACAAGACCACATGATGTACATAGGAAGCATGAAGCATACACATTAATAAACCTAATACATGAAGTATATATAGGAAGAATGAAGCATATAAATGAACATATTAAGTATACACATGAAGCATGAAGCTTAGATATGAACACATGAAGCATGAAACATACACATGAATACATGAAGTATACATAGAAAGCGTGAAGCATACACATGGATTCATGTAATACATGAAGTATACACATAAATACACATGAGACACAAATCAGGAAGCATTCACGTGAATAAGTGAAGCATGTACTCAAATAAACATAAATCATGAAGTATACACATAAATATAAAGTTTACAAATGAAAACATGTAAGTGGAAAAGTGTACATTGGAATACATGTAGGTCACAAAGTATACACTTGAATACACATAATTCATAAGTCACAAGTCATGAAGTATGCATAGGAATAGACATAAGTCACAAAGTATTCACATGTATAAACATAAGTCACAAAATATGAATACACATAAGTCACTAGTATACACATGAAAGGAAAACTCAAATAGAAGTGCATTATTTTCCTAATTAAGAAGAAGGTTGAATAGTTTATTAAAGAATCTAATAGGTTTATTAGTCTTAACTATAGGAATATTCAGATAATTAAATGTCTACTCAGTAATAGTTGTCATGAATGTTAGAAAGTTGTTGTCATGTGTGAAAATTTTAATTTAATGAAAACCATAAATAATTATTTAAGCATCAGATGAATAATCAGTGAATATGGGTATGTGTAGGATCATGATGGGCCAAAAAGTGGCAATATGATATGTAAGTGTAGGGTATGTGACAACTTTTTTTTTACCCAAAATTGGTGAAACGAAAAAGGTTTTTAAATGAGATTCTCAGCTTTCCACCAATATAAATTATGCTTTACTTTGAATTTAATAAATAATTATTATTCATTTTCTATTTGAATTATGACTAAAGTCCTGATTGATAGGCTGATTTGAAAACATCTATAGCTTTCAAGTGGTATCACATTTTTTGAATCTGAAACATGTGTCACATTATATGCTTCACATACTATAGGATTAAAAAAAAAATTGAATATCTCAAAGTTTTGACCAAGTTAAGGTGGTCAAAGATACGAGTTTTTATATTTTTTAAAAATTTGTAATAAAAAATTCATAATTAATTATTTACTTGGAAAAAAATTACAAAAAATTATGCATCACATAGAGACATGAGTCCTCTACTTATATCTAAAATCTTATTGATGAGAGTCAAGACCCAAGATTCAGAAAAGAATACAACATCAACAAAATAGAATTATTATTTATTTATGGGAAATATGTTCTCATTATAGGGAAATTACATTCCAAAGGATTGAATCCTCACAGGCTGCAATACATGCAACTTTATTGTTACTAAAAAGCAAATCATCTTTTCCCCAATACAATCTTTTTCTTTTTCCCGATACCTTAGAATTTACAAAATGAGTCCTAAATAGCCGTTTTCTTGCTTGGAGCCAAAAATACTATTTTAAATTTGAATTTAGGTAGTTGGGTGTTGAAAATTGAAATATGAAATTAAGGAATTGAGTCACAATTCAAAATTTGGCAATTTTCCAAAAATTGACCAACTTCCAGAAGCCATAACTTTTGATCCGAGACTCTATTTGACAAACCATTTGAACCGTTGGAAATTTCTCGGAGTTTCAAACACACTAAGAACTTTCTCTACTATTTCTAACCATTTTTGGGCCTGTATGGGACAGTTTAGTCCCTCAAAATGGACTCAAAATATTTTTCAGGGCAATTTTGGGAAACTGAAACTTGAATAACTTTCAAACCAGGAATGATCTTGGCTTGATTCTTTCGCCAAAGTTATTATTTATCTATCCTAAAGCTTCCCATAAATTTCGGCCTCCTCACGTCTTCAAATTCAAAAATACTAAAAATAGAAATTGACCAGAAAAAGTAGAAATGTAATTTTGAAAGTTGGGAATTCTTATTCGACGAAAAGGGTATCCAAAAATGCAAAAACATCTACAAAAATATAACAAAAAGAAAACATAAAGGAAACATATTTTTGGGTGATGCAGGATTGCCCTTACACCATTGGATGCTCTTGCATCACTTATAAAAAAATATTATCATTTTGTTGTGGTTAGGGTGGTCAGACAGACACCTACTTATTTTTTTCGCTGAAATTTAAGTACTACTGCATTGAAATTTCAAATTTTCACCAAATAGAGTTAAAAAAAAAAAAAAAACCTAGTAGTTTAGAAACTACATTCAATTTTCTATAGATTATATTCTTACATATTTTTGAAATAATATGGATAACTTATTCAAATTTTTACATCAAGTTGCCTACCTCTGATTTTTTTAAATTTTTTACCACTTAAGGGCCTATTTTTTCCATGATGATCCTACACATACTCATACTCAACAATAACAATCAAGAACAATATGTAAACAACACCCATGCCTACAACATCCAATAATACAATTTACACAATATGCATGATAACATCATTCAAGAATAGCAATGGTAAAATAAGATTTGCATTAATCAAATATTTGTATGGCTATACAATGATATATGTCGATAAAAGTATATAATATATCCAATAATGTCATATAGGCTTACTATAAAAGATCCTAATGGATATAAATATCACATATATTGATAATACACAATATATGTTCAAAAATTCCATGTAGGAATACAACAAATGACCCTAACACATAGTCATTTCCCACTAGGGGTAGGAAATAGATTACGTGATTCCTTCGATGGTTAGATGGATGGAGTTTCTATTGATTCTTTTGTCTTTCAAATGTGCTCACTAGTCCTCTCTTCACTCGTCTGGAGACACAACTGATACAATAAGAAGTATAGATGTTAATATATAGAAATTGAATTGTGGAATGGCATATAACAAATTAATCACTTACTACAAACAAATAATTGTCACACACATCCAAAAAATTAACATGCTGATGATATGGAGTGACAAGCACCTGTAGCAACCATTAAGATAGCAATTAAACTACATACAAGTATCATGAAAATTTTCAAAAATAGACCATTGAAGAGAAAATATAATGTCAAATTTACTAATTTGTCGCATACCTCTACTAGAGGATCAAAACTCACTACTGCTACAACAACTCCACAATCCATCATTCCATGAACATTGCTAGGGCTGTCTAATATCAACATATAAAAATGAAACAACAAATATGATGTTTTTTTATCACTTTTATTTATTTCTTTGTTTAATTAAAAGCATAGACAAGACAATGAACAGATTGATTAAATGCCTCAAAGAAATGTGGTCTCATGGTGATGGTAAGAAATGAAAAATTTCATGCCAAGAAAATTTCTATGGATTCTATTGATGTCTATTTTTGGATTTCTTATAAGGTAGTTATCATGGTCCTTTTGAAGGTATATAACCATATATTTCCCATGGTATCCATAAATATTGGAGAACTTTTGATATTCATTTAATGTTACAAAAAGACTTATTGAGAGACCTCATGATGACAAATATATTTCACCTAATTTATACAAACTTGTAGAAGATACGAACCTTTGGTTTCAATATGGAAAAAATGAAACATTGCAGAATATATATGTTAAGAATTTCATAATTTAGGATGAAACACATACAATGGAAAAGAGGATGCAAAATCATGTAGAAAGGGATAGCCATAACAAAATTTTAGTGACAGTCATACCAATAATGTAATGGGAAGTCACTTTTAATAATGGGAAGTTTTTGAAGAATGAAGGAAAACCTTAAACCATGCTCATTAATTAGTATCAATCACTATACAAAAGGAATAGTGAATACCACTATGATGAAAGGAGTGAAGGGTTATATTATTGAGCATTCATGAAGAAATGATTCATCAAGATGACAATGGAGGATGATCTCTTCACAAAAGATAGTGAAGTATTATATACAATGACCTCCTTGACAATAATTCATAACTCCATGGTGAGCTTGAAGGTAGTCTTGATGACTATAAAATGACCTCTATGAAAGAGATAGATACACATTGGTAAATATTACATATTTTTGGAATACATCTATGCAATTCGTTGAAGGATCAATTCTATTGGTTTGGTAGCAAAGACAATTTTGATATTGTTTATTGAGGCAACATATGGGGACAACATACTTGGTATGTATAGTTTCATATTACATACTTCGATTATATTTATCTATCATTGATCAATGATTTATACTGACAATGGCACATTGATTTTGATATCTAGTGATTATTGGATCACCGTTTTTACTAAGGAAATAATAGTGATTACAGTCTTGAATTTCACTTAGCACTCGGTAACATTGAGACTTAGACTGACACAAGTGTTGTTTTTGATACACTTGCAAAATAGATAGGACATAATGACAAAGGCCGACATAATGATAATGATTTTGTTATTGCAAAGGTAGTTTCAAAAGTGTTATTGCATTGAAAAAAGCAATAATGAAATGGTTTTGTTTTGAATAAGGTTAATTTGTTAGTATTAACAAAACCTTTGTCACGGGCACCTTATGGCATATACATTATAATGTTTTGATTATTGAAAAGGCATTTGATTAGGAAATTTATCGCACATACTTTAATGCTTCACTTATTATTGAAAGGAAGGTTATCAAACTCATTTGTGATGGCACATGTTAATGTTTATCATTGCGCATAGTGCCACTAGGGTATGAGACAAAGAGGTTATATTTTGAAGAAATCATAGTGTTGGTGGTGAAGTGACAATTTTGGTGGTATGACGGCTAAAAAAATATGGTTTCAGGTAGTGGATTTGTGTTTTCAACTTCACCAGTCAACTATGCAAATATTGAAGTGCATGGACTTGATCGTTGGTGATAGGTATCTTTATGGTAGTTATCTCCATTCGATGATACATTCAGTTATGAGTGATGTTTATGTATATAAAGTGTTTTTAGAAAAATGTGTTTGGTTGGTCAATCAAAAAGATGAAATCACTTGACAATGTTATGTGATAGTGCATATATAGATCCTAAACTCTATTAAGTTTTGTCATTTTCTATCTTATATTGAAAGCATTGATAAGAAGTTTTGTAATGGGCATTGAAGGCACTTAAGGTGTAGATTGTAGTTGGTTTATACTTTCAAATTCTTGTGTCTCCTATGTAGTTGAGACAAAACAAGAAATGATTTATAAAGAAATAGAGATTAAACTATGTCCTGTTATTTACATTATCATTTGATGAGAATTGTTTCTTTGCTAGTGAGGGAGTTGATTTTTTAGTGAGGCTTGAGTTTCCAGTGAGGAATTTTGTAGCCAGTGAGGCTTGTGTTTCCAGTGAGGCATTTTGTAGCCAGTGAGGCTTTGCCAATGAGGCATTTTGATTTAAGCCAGTGAGGCATTTTATCGAGTGGTTTATCATCCCTATGAGGGTTTTTCTCTCATGAAAACCAACTATGTTATGGTGTGATTTTCTTCTTCTGATTATCTTTGGGTTTGTTCAAGTTTTTCATATTTCATTGTTATGATTTTACATTCAATAAATGAATGTTTGTATCATTTAAATAACATGAGCATAAATTGGTGAAAATTGATTAAATCAAATTGAAGATCTATGTATACTCTTTGTGATGATTCAAGTTTGATAGATTTTCATACATGAGTTACACTTGATAGATGAATTGTTCTAATCTTGCATTTTATAAGGGAAAAGTCTCAAAAGATTAATTCAAGGTTGTTTTAAATTTTTCATACCATTGATTCACCCCCCTCTCAACGATATTGTACTCCAACACGTAATACACATGGTATACTTAGGAAGTATGAAGCATACATGTGAATAAATTTAATGGATGAAGTATACATAGGAACCATGAAGCACATACATGAACATATGAATTATACATAGGAAACATGAATCATACATGTGAATACACATCATATGTGAAGTATACATGATAAGCATGAAGTATACATGTTGATACATGAAGTATGCATAGAAAGCGTGAAACATACACAAGACCACATGATGTACATAAGAAGCATGAAGCATACACATTAATAAACCTAATACATGAAGTATAAATAGGAAGAATGAAGCATATAAATGAACACATGAAGTATAGACAGGAAGCATGAAGCTTAGATGTGAACACATGAAGTATACATAGAAAGCATGAAGCATACACATGGATTCACGTAATACACAAATTATAAACATAAATACACATGAGACACAAATCGGGAAGCATACAAGTGAATAAGTGAAGCATGTACCCAAATACACATAAGTCGTGAAGTATACGAATGAATACAAAGCATACAAATGAAAAAACATAAGTCGCAAAGTATACATTGGAATACATGTAGGTCACAAAGTATACTCATAAGTTGTAAAGTATACACTTGAATACACGTAAATCATAAGTCACAAGTCATGAAGTATACATATGAATACATGTAATTCACAGAGTATCACATAAGTCACAAAGTATGAATACACATAAGTCACTACTATACACATGAACGACACACTCATATAGAAATGCATTATTTTCCTACTTACGAAGAAGGCTGAATAGTTTATTAAAAAATCTAATAGGTTTATTAGTCTTAACTATAGGAATATTTAGATAATTAAATATCTAATAAGTAATATTTGTCATGAATGTTAGAAAGTTGTAGTCACGCATGAAAATTTGAGTGTAATAAAACCATCAATAATTATTTAAGCATTAAATGAATAATCAATGAATACTCAACAATAACAATCAAGAACAATATGTAAACAACACCCATGCCTACAAAATCCAAGAATACAATTTACACAATATGTGTGATAACATCATTCAAGAATAGCAGTGGTAAAATAATATTTTCATTAATCAAAAGCCGTAAGGCTATACAATGATATATGCCAATAAAAGTATATAATATATATAATAAAGTGATATAGGCTTACTATAAAAAATCCTAATAGATATAAAATATCACATATATCAATAATACAAAATATATGTTCAAAAATGCCATGTAGGCATACAACAAATGACCCTAATACATAGTCATTTCCCACTATGGGTAGGAAATAGATCACGTGACGCCTTCAACGGTTAGCTGGATTGTAATACCCCTCCTCTTACTGGTAGGATTTAGTATTTTTCAATGCAGTTGTTTGCTACTTGTGATGATGATGATATTGTTTGATTTGGTTAGTTAGACGTTAGATGATGCTATTGTTACATTATGGACATGATTATTTCGTATGACAGTATGATTGGTTATATTAGTTGATTTTCAAAATTATATTATGACGCAATGATTTAATGAATTATGTCATGAGATGAAATTGTTAGTTTAGAAATGTTATTTTATCAGTTAAATTATAATTGTTAGGATAGGTGTGATGAAGGACAATATAGCATCATTCGTTCGCGAGTGCCCTGCTATGTTGCGATTCCTTCTCACAATGCAGTACTTTGATTTAATGCTTTGATGATTATATATATATGTATGCACATGTACACAACTTCATTTGTATGCAGGATTTGTAGGTATAAGTCTTGATTCCACCTTCTTCGGCAGGACAGGGCGAGCACCAATAACCCAACGGTTAAATGTTGAAATAGAGGTGACGATGAAGTCCTCCCGTTCCATGATGTCAGGTTGTCTCGTGGATTTGGTATTGTTCATTTTTGTAACTGTCGTCATTTGTGGTTTGTGTTTTGTATTTTGTCGTCTTTTGGTTAATGTGGTATTTTATAAGTTATGATTATTTAATTGATGTTGATATTTAATAAGTGTGAATTAGTTAATTAAATATGGATAATAATTGTCTATTTTAATGTTGGTTTATTTGTATGAAAATATTTAAATGTTTTATTTAAATTTTATAAGGTCATGTGTTGTAATTAAATAATAATTAAATATTAAATGTGTTATAATTATTTTAATCAATTATCTAGTGGAGGATAATTATTAGAATAATTGATTTAAATTAAATAAGTAATGTGATGTGCAAGTAAAGTTGCAAAAATAGAAATTAAAACAATAAAACAAATAAAAGAATAAAAAAGTTGTGAGAGCAAATAAGAAAAGAGATCTGGGTAAAAAAAGCTAGCTTTTAAAGAATTTTTTTCTTTTATTTTTGATTTTTAGAGTTTTTGGAAGAAATGGAGAATATCTTTTATTTTAATTAGGTATTTTGTAAGTTTTTACACACACAGGGGATATTAGTTACAGAAGTTGCAGAAGATAGGGGTTTTTGTATTCTGAAATTTGAGAAAGGATATTGGATTCTTTTGCTTTATTTTAAGGAGAGTTCTTGAAAGGGATGGGAAATCTGTTACTGGGTTGCTTTGGGGAAGTTTTCTGAACAAAGAATTGGTTCGAGTTCGAGCACGAAATTCGGTAGAGGATATTTTGGAGCACAAACAAGGAGCTCTTCGAGGCCGTCATAAATCAGCTTCATCAGGTTCTCGAGAGCATAGGACTACAGGTTCCACTCTCTCTCTCTCTTCTTGATTGTGTTGAATCTGTAAAGAATAGAAATGTGAATTAAATCAATTTTTGTATGTAAAAGAAATATTTTCAGAGAATTAGATTTTTTATGATTTAGTTGTGAAAAGAAAATATATAAATAAGTAGGTCTTCTTATATGAAAATCATTTTGAAATCTAAAATCATTTTTGGTGCAACCAAACTGAAGGAATGTCTGTCAAATTCCATTGGAATGTCTTATTTCTCTTTAGTATTTTGTTGAAAAAAAAAGTCAATCATTTTATTGTATTAGATTTGAAATATTCTTTTATCTTAAATGTGTAAATTTTCTGTGTTTACACAGAAAACAGTAGTTCTATGTTTAATATATATATATATAATATATATATATTTACCTATATATTTTATTAATCTTAAATATTAAAATCTATGTTAAAAAAAATTTGTGGGCCGACTGGCATCGGCGTTTGCAGGCACTTTTTGTTTTACAAAAAACTTTATTTATTATAAATGAAAATTTATAAAAGAAAATTTTAATTAAAAATTTTTATTGTTGAATGGTGGTAGGAGGGACGGCTATGACCGTACCCCTCCCCCGTACCTTCGGCGCAGTATGGACTGCGCACAACAGTCACTATGACTGCTGCGCGCATCAGTCATAATGACTGCCGTGTGCAGTACCACTAATGCCACGGCTGTTCATTCAGCCGAATGGTTGTTTATTGTTTATTGTTTATTTTTATTTTTTTTATTATTTGTTTGTTTGAATTTAAACATGTATAATTTTATTAGTATACTTTTAAATATTGGTTTTTGTAAAAAAAAATTTAATGTTATATTCTAAAATATTTGTTAAATATTATTTTATATATATATATATACTTTTAAATATTTGTTTTTGTATAAATTTAATGTTGGTTAAATATCATTTTATATATATATAGTGTGTATACTCATAATTTGAGTATAATTATATTCATTTTTGGTTAATTGTAAAAGTTTGGCAATTACTAGAAAGGAAAATGTTAATAGAATTATATTTTAAGTGTGTTTATATATATATAGATATCTGAATGTATATAGTATATATTGGTAATAACTTGTATTTATTAATTCAGATAAATTGTAAGTCTAAATAAATTGTATTTATTAATTCAGATAGTTTGTAAGGGTAGAACTTATTGAGTGGGTTGTATTTGTGCAAATTATAAAGTGGGATTTTATGAGTTGTTAAGTGGAACAAATTATATATATACTAGTGAATTTTTTATTGTATGTTTCATTTCAATGGTTTCTTGAGTTCCCTTAGTCAGAGGTTTTAATGTACTTTTAGATATTTGTCGGATGTCTTTTGTTAAGAATTAAATATTTTGACGTAGGGTTATTAACTTCTTGTGCTTTCTTTATATCATTTCGAGGTTGGAGTGTTTTGTATTATTGAGTTAATCGTCACTTTAAGTTATGAATTTACGTAATCTAGTTATTGTTTTCAAGTTAATTGTTGTAACTTTACTCTTCGATGTGGGTTATGTGGTTGTTAATTTGTGAAACCCTATAGATTGTTGGTCTTTCTTGTGCATTTTGATTATGGTTTTCCATTATTCCGGTTGCAGTAGGGGAACCTTGTGTAATTGTATATTCAGTTGTTATTTATCATGAACCCTTGTTCCAGAGGCTCGTTCAATTTTAATGTTCTTTTCATCCTGATTATACCTTTGGAAAGTGATACTTAATGGTTTTGTTAAGAAGGGTTGAATGATTTGTTAAGACGTTTAGATTATGAATTATTGCGAGAGGGTTAATGCCTCGCATGTACTTGTTGTGGTATTATGTTTTTTTTTTTTTGTGTTTAGTTCAACCCTTGCCTAGTTTTGAGATATGTTAGGGGTCATAGGGAGAGTGGCTCTTCGTGGGCGCCGGTGCCTCAGTTGGAGGAAGTGCCAGGGGAACCCACGTAAGAGTAGTTAATCAAGTGATAACCTAAAAATAGAATTTAGGGGGATGGGTAGTAAAACACACAAGATAATTAAAGCTGGATTCCTCGTCTATGCATTAGGGCTACCGTAGACTAGTGATAGACTGAGTAGGCCATGGTCGGAAAAGTCATAGTCTCGTCTTCATGAGAGATCATCGGCTCCGCATTAGCTACCCTATGGTGTCGGTGCCTCAGTAGGAGGAAGGGCCAGGTGATCCATAGATGGGTGTCGACGCCTCAGTTGGAGGAAGTGCCAGGGGATCCCATGAGAGCTATGCGATGACACTCTCCACTAGACACCCTTGTTCTCATTGCTTGTGTTTTGTTATGTAGATGGGTGCCAGCATCTCAATTGGAGGAAGTGCCAGGGGATCCCATGAGAGGTGTGTGATGACCCTCTCCGCTTGACACCCCTATGCTTTGCTTGTAGTTGCCTCTGAATATTGTAATCTTTATGTTGTTTCTGAGTTTAGGGCTAGGGGATCCATAGATGGGTGTCGGCGCCTCAGTGGGAGGAAGTGCCAGGGGATCCCATGAGAACTATGCGATGTCCCTCCCCATTTGACACCCGTTTTCCTTGTTTCTTATTGCGTCTGAGATTGTGTACTGAATTGTGGTTTCAGATTTATTTGGAAGTGTATTCTGGATATCGTAATCTTTATGTAGTTTCTGATTCTTGTGAGTTTTGGTTTATGATTACTTTTTAGTCACTTGTGCATTTGGTGATACTTTGTTTAGTTGTGATGAGTTCTTAGTTTTAACTTGTTATGTGATTTGTGAAGGTTGATGGTTGTTCATTGTATGCTTTGAGTTGTTCTTGTTTTGTATCATGTTGTGGTTGAGTCAGTTTGTCATTCATGGTCAGGTTCACTTCCTCATCACCTCTGAGCACGAGGGGTGAGTTACTTGTAATTCACATGGTTGGGTGGAATGTGCTCCGCACCCGTTGGGTTCCCCATCAGCCTCTTGTCTTCTCAGCTTTCTGCAGTGGAGTTGTACCAGTGATCAGTTGTACTTCATATTTCATTATACTTGTATCAATCCCCATGTTGGGAGATTCTATGTAATTCATTTATCAAAGAGAATTGTGATGTATGATTATAACGATGATGTAATAGTTAGGCTCATTTGTAACTCTTTTAAAAGATTTATCATGGATGTAATTATGCGATGTTTATTATACTTGCATCATGGTTATCGGGTGTATCATTGTATATGGTTATCATAAATTAAATGGTTATGTTATATCCTTTATCTTTATTTATGTTTAGTGTTACAAAGTAACCTCGCGTGCCCCAGAGAACCAAGTGTATTAATGCCATGTGTTATGCTATGTGGTTATGGTTTAATGATATTGCATGTTTACTTTTATTATTTAAAAAAAAAAATTATTTGCATTATGTGTGTTCTCTGGGGTTTGCAGTTACATGGATGGAGTTTCTATTGATTCTTTTGTCTTTCAAATGTGCTCACTAGTCCTCCTCTCTTCACTCATCTGGAGACACAATTGATACAATAAGAAGTATAGATGTTAATATATAGAAATTGAATTGTGGAATGGAATATAAAAAAAAATCACTTAATACAAACAAATAATCATCATGCTCATCCAAAACATTAACATGTTGATGATCTAGAATGACAAGCACCTGTAGCAACCATTAAGATAGCAATTAAACTACATACAAGTATCATGAAAATTTTCAATAATAGACCATAGAAGAGAAAATATAATGTCAAATTTACTAATTTTTCAGATACTTCTGCCAAAGGATCAGAACTAGATATTGCTACAAAAAATCCATGGTCCATCATGCCACGAACATCGCCAGGGCTATCTAATATCAACATATGAAAATGAAACAACAAATATGATGGTTTTTTATCACTTTTATTTGTTTCTTTGTTTAATTAAAAGCATAGAGAAGACAATAAATTGTTTGAAAAAATGCCTCAAAGAATTGTGGTCTCATGGTGATGGTAAGAAATGAAAAATGTCATGCCAAGAAAATTTCTATGGATTGTCTTGATGTCTATTTTTGGATTTCTTATAAGGTAGTTATCAAGGTCCTTTTGAAGGTATATAACCATATATTTCCCATGGTATCCATAAATAATGGAGAAATTTCGATATTCATTGAATGTTACAAAAAGGATTATTGAGTGACCTCATGATGACAAATATATTTCACCTACTTTATACAAACTTCTAGAAGATAAGGACCTTTGGTTTCAATATGGAAAAAATGAAACATTGTAGAATATATATGTTAAGAATTTCATAATGCAAGATGAAACACATACAATAGCAAAGAGGACACGATATCATGTAGAAAGGGATAGCCATAACAAAATTTTAATGACACTCATACCAATAATGCAATTGGAAGTCACTTTTAATAATGGCAAGTTTTTGAAGAATGAAGGAAAACCTTAAACCATGCTCATTAATTAGTATCAATCACTATACAAAAAGAATAGTGAATACCATTGTGAAGATTGGAGTGAAGGGTTATATTCTTGAGCATTCGTGAAGAAACGATTCATCAAGATGACAATGGAGGATGATCTCTTCACAAAAGATAGTGAAGTCTTCTATACAATGACCTCCTTGACAATAATTCATAACTACATGGTGAGCTTGAAGGTAGTCTTGATGACTATACAATGACCCCTATGAAAGAGATAGAACATGAAGATAAGACAAGTAGATCAACAAGGTAAATACAAGGACAATGACACTCCTATGAGAAGAAAAACACAAATATTCATTAGTTATTATGATAAAAATATAAATCACCATGATTTAGGATTCTTAATTTTCCTTAACATAAATTTTTTGACTATGAATTTAAATGATTGCAATTATTCTAGGAAATTGGTCTTGTTGATAGTCCTCATGAATGTAATGAATACTTTTGTATTGTTGGTAGTCTTAATGATTATGACTATGCTTTGCAATGAAGCTAAAGACCCTATGGTTTGTCCTCATTAAGTGTAATGGTTTCTCCTAATTGAAGTCTTCTAATTATTCATAGTTCTCAATGAGTCTTATGAGTAAATTTTGTCCATTTGATAAAAATAAAAAGTTTTAAAAAGGAATGTATGGATAAAGGAAAACATTCATACATGTAAGGACAACCATTTAATACTAATAATTGTAATTATATTGTGACACAAGGGGAGTACTTATGACTATACTATGAATCCTTACGAAAGACATTCATTAGGAAAATTTAAAAGTTAAAGTCACAAATACCTTATGAGGAGAATAAACCTAAAGGTGACCTGGGATAATAAAAATATCAATGATTAAGGCATAAGAGACAATCAAGGGGTAATTTTTCAAATTTCAGTGAAATAGAGGAAAACCACTACTAATTGAGGATAGTCATTGTCATCATTCCAATAGGAAAGTCTAGTGTGATGAGAAAAATGTTCATTGTATTATTGCATAGTCAATGATTCAAGGGAGGATAATAACCAAAGAGGCTAGGGTTATAGTGAAAAATGGCATATGATAGTCTACAGTAAATGACAATCAAGACAAATGAAAGGGGGATTCATATCTAAAAAGTTATAAGACTTTCATAAGAATTAATAGGAAGATGTTTTGGAGGTTGTTGATAGTGTAAAAGACCTCGAGAGAGCTTCAAATGGGGTGATCACTTAATTGATGACAGTGATATGATTGTCAAGGAAGAAAGAAGATTCAAAGGATAGTTTGATAGTACAACGGTCTACAAGGATTTAATGGTAGTCCATGAATTTCATTTAGATACCAAATGCATGTAAGTGGTTAAAGATAAAAAATGCATAGAATAGTGAAACCATGATGAGTAAGGGAAGATATGGAAGGGAGATTTGAGATGAAAGGCTTCCAAGAAGGTTATTATTACAAAGGGAAAACTTCAAGGGTAACAAAGCATTAAAGGCAAGAAGGTAGTCACTTCATCATAGATGGCAATACAAGGTTCAATTTAAGGATAGTCAAATGATATAGGGTAGTCATTGAAGTGTACTTAACTTCACATCAAACTCAAGATAGTCACGAAAAAGGGAAATTTCATACTTTAAAATGACAGCCCTTTGTGCCTTTCCATCATAAAATAACAATTTTCAATCATAAAGAAGACACTGTCATCAAAGAAAAAGATATAATATATAAAAATTAATATATGAAAGGGTCTACAATTGAAAGGAAAGTGAAAATGGCAAGTTAAAAGAAAAAATATATGATGCATTATTTAAAACACTAATGAATTCTCCTACACCCATCACTTTAAAGAACCTTGTTATCGAAGTTCACATAGTTTTAAGCATTATTTTAGATTTGTACATGGAAAATTACCAAAACTAGCTAACATTGTTTTACAACACTATTAATGAATAAAGTTACTTGGGTTAAAGTTGTTTGAGGATGAGAATAGCAAGGCATCGAGGTCGAAGGTCCACCAAAAAACTATTAGACATCCAAAGCGTGTTATGAGACAATCATTCATATAACGTTCAACTCTTCACATACAATAATTATTTATTTAATACTAGTTGCATACCTATGGAATCAACATCATTAACATATAGGGGTCTATAGAAATGGTGAACATATCATCAACACTCCCACCCTATATTTTCATCATATCCATTCTACTCGTTTAGTTATTCTTACATTTCAAAATAGAATTTAATAAATAAAATTAAATGAACTTGTTGAATTATACTTGAGTATCAATGTCAAATGTTTCATTTAGTAAGGCATCTATTAGAACCATCTACTCTACAAGTGATGTATGTTGTTTACCTACATCTTGAACACTCTCACCATCATGCGTGCAAAATACACAACAAGAGAAACAATGGTGGACTGGAACTCTATCCCTAGAAGTCTCACCCACATCAAGCTCTACTAGAAGCTTCACACACTATACAACACTTTGAGCGAGTGAGCTAATTGAGTCTAGTGTATCCACCTCGATATTATCATTCATAATAGAAGGAACAATGACATGCTACACCACAGGTTTGGCCAAGGGTCTTGGTTCCATCTACGGATTATGTCATGCACCCAATCTATTATGTGTGGAGCCCCCACCTCTACCCTAAAAGTCTAAATTGTCAAAATAATTTGGCATCTTATGAGGAAAAACTCAAAATAAATTTTCCTTAGAAAATATTGTGGTACATCATAGTTAGTGCATGGAGGTTGGTCAAAAACCATCCACCACCACTCTTAAAACTTTTTTTTAATTTATCCATGGTGGAGCCAATGGATGGGGAACCTCCTCCATGCATGTGATAAAGGTGCATTGGTTCTTGGCTTTGTAAAAGGGGCACACAAGTTGGATTTTCTAATTTTTTTCTTTTTCACTTGTGCATAGGAAAGTCCACTTGCATAAAATCATTTTAATTTCTCCCTCTTATTCAACCAGAAATAAATTTTCTCACCCAATAATCCTACGTGAGATACAATCGACTTTAGTAATTCGGAAATGCCTTTCCTATAAGGGTGGGTTGTAGCATGTTCATTTAATATTGAAATCAATTATTCAAGCTCTCTTTTATTGTTTTGAATTTTATTTAAAATATTTTCTTGATTTCCTTGTGGATTCCCATGAACTGAGGGAGGGGTTTGAGGTTCTTCTTGTTTAGGAGGGTCTTCATGAGAGGGTGATTATGAATTGTCAATGTTTGGAGGTGGAGATTTATTTCCTAGAAATTAAAATAAAGTTTAAATAAAAAACTTATTTCAATCTACATTTTAATTCAAATTCAAAACTAAAAAAATAGAAATACATACTAATGGCATGAATGTTGCACACAAAAACCAACATGCAAATAAATTCTCACAGAGTACCATAGGACCTGACTTTCTTGAAAGATCCCACCAAGAAAACCTAAAAGGGTGGGTTGTAGCATGTTCATTTAATATTGAAATCAATTATTCAAGCTCTCTTTTATTGTTTTGAATCTTACTTAAAATATTTTCTTAATTTCCTTATGGATTCCCATGAACTGTGGGAGGGGTTTAAGGTTCTTCTTGTTTAGGAGGGTCTTCATGAGAGGTTGATTGTGAGTTGTCAATGTTTGGAGGTGGAGATTTATTTCCTAGAAATTAAAATAAAGTTTAAATAAAAAACCTATTTCAATCTACATTTTAATTCAAATTCAAAACTAAAAAAATAGAAATACATACTAATGACAAGAATGTTGCACACAAAAACCAACAAGCAGATAAATTCTCACAGAGTACCATAGGACCTACCTTTCTTGAAATATCCCACCAAGAAAACCTAAATCAAAGGAAAACTTCATGAGATCAAAGAATTTGCAATAATATTTCATGAAATTCAAATTACCTGCATCTATTCATGTATATTATTAAGCAATTCAAAAAAATCATGGAATCAAAATATTTATAATAAAACTCCACATATTTATCAAATTTTTGGAACATTTTTTTGAAATATAAAGCCTCTACTCTAAAATAAAGTAAAAAAAATTACTGAAATGTAAAATTTCTCCTAGGTATTATCCACACATGCCTCAAGAAATAATAAAATCAGAGCAAACCATTTTATACTTCACCAGATTGCTTCATAGCTAGGCATGGAATGATGCAAAAGTTTAAAGAGAGGGTGAGCATTTACCACCGAACTGTGTCAATATGCACCTTGAAATGGCATAGCACATAGTCTTTTCCAATAGGAAGAAATAATTAGCTATGTAAGTGGTGTAGTCACAGTTAGGAGAGTACTCAAAGAGAACAGTCTAGACCATGCATCAAGAGTAAACACAACATAAAACAACTCAAATATATCAAACAAATGCAGATTTAGTTATTCAATATATGATATAATTCAAATACAAAATAGCTAGCAACATGCGGGCTTACAATTAGGGCTCATAGGCCTAATCTCACAATTACAAAATATGATCAAGATATAGCACTGAAGCTCCTTCACAAAGAATCTATATTATCAACCTTCTTTGTCTCCCCCCAAAAAATACTTTCCTAAGGATCTATTACATTAATATATATCATATCCTAATCATAAGATTCCTCTGTCTCATCCCTAGAAGGTTTCACACTCCATGAAAGAGGTCTAACGTGCATACACAGATAGGTCAGACTTAAATGGATAGGACTCCTCTGCAAAGAATGAAATGAAGTACGAAATCCCAAGGTTAGCCACAAACCATAGAACATTGAATGATATATTATTAGGATTTGCAAGTCTTCTCCTTTAGCTAATTATCCAAGACTGGTAGGATGCTCTGTTGTATGAAAGCAGTTGATCTTTTGATAGCAATAAATTTTTGGTAATAGGCCCCAATGTTCTAGAAATTGGATAGGATGTAGATGAACATGTCTAGATGCCAAGTCCAGCTCAGCAAGGTCTGAAATAAAGATGTGGTAGAATGCAGACTGAAATACAAAAATTTCTTATGACTGAACTAACTAAACTAAATAGGAAAATCAAAAGAAATAAACTAAAATGTAAATATTTTTCATTGATGCAAGATTGCTTGTGGACGAGGATGCTCCTGCATCAGACACTTAGGGTTGATTTGAAAGTGAGTCCCTCACTTTGATGGGGTAGAGGGAAATTAATATGGTCTACCTCAACCTGAGATGTCCAAGTTGATTCCTTTGTTGGTCTTCCTTTCCACTTCACAAGATATTCTCTATATTGCCTTCCTCTAGTGTTGCATGCAATTTTGCTGTCCAAGATGTCTTCAACTTATTTCAGTACTTGTTGTGGTAACTATTTCTTCAAGTCTTCTTTCATGTTGTCATTGAACTCCATTTCATGATACTGATATACATTTGCAATGTTGAAAATAAGTGATATACTCAATGTCTCCAGTAACTCCACTTCATATGCATTTCTTGAATCAAATTTGTTGAGTATCCTGCAAGGTCCAAACTTCTTCATCTTCAACTTGTTATATGTCCCAACTAGAAATATCTCTTTTCTAAAGTACACCATCACTTCATCTCCCACTTCAAATTCTTTGTCTTATCTTCTCATCTACTTGTTCTTTGTACTTACTTTTCATCTCTTCCATATGTTTCTTAGTTTGATTGTGCACTATCTTCATGTGATCTACAAATTCTTCTACTTCTGCACTTCTCTTTTCTTCCATACTAATAAATCTCAACTCTACTACTCCTCTAGGTTTTTCTCTGGTAACAATATCAAAAGGTGTTTTTCCTATACTCTTGTTCACTAAATTATTGTATGCAAACTCTGCTTGTGAAAGAATCAAATCCCAACCTCCTGCCTTCTCTCCAGCCAAACATCTCAACAAATTTCCCAAAATTCTATTCACTACCTATGTATGTCCATCTGTCTGTGGATGAAATGTTGAATTGAACTTCAAATATTTCTTCATCTTCCAAAGTGTCTTCCAAAATGAACCAACAAATTTAGTTTATCTATCTAAAACTATGCTCTTAGGTAGTCCATGCAATCTCACAATCTCTTTGAAAAATAGATTAGCTACATGCACTACATCAGTTGTCTTCTTACAAGGTATGAAACGGGCCATCTTTTAAAATATATCTACTACCGCAAATATAGAATCATGTCCTCTTTGTTTCTTCATCAATCCCAATATGAAATCCATACTAACGTCTTCCCAAGGTATCTTTGGTATTGTCAAAGGTTTGTACAATCCAGTGTTCTGACTACTCCCTTTTGCAACTTGACAAACTCTGCAACTCTGAACATGTCTCCTTACATCCTTATAGATCTAAGGCCAAAAGTAGTGTTCACTTACCAATGCCACTATTTTATCCATGCAAAAATGTCCTACCAATACACCACTATGCTTCTCTTTTATTAGATTGTCTCTCATTGAACTCCTACGTATGCATAGCTAATTTCCTTTGAACACCATATCTTCTTGAATGAAATAGTCTAACCACTTACTTCTATCTATCACCATAGGTTCCTTACATGATTTCCAAGGTTTTGCAAAATTGGTGTCTCCCTCATACATGGGCTTCAATTCATCAAAACCTAATACTTCAACTCTCATCTCTATCAACAAGTTCCTTCTCCTACTCAATGCATCAACAACTTTATTTGATGTTCCACTCCTATGCTTCAAAACAAAATTATAACTCTACTTGAAATCTACCCATCTCATATGTCTCTAATTCAATTTACGTTGACTGTTCAAATACTGCAAAGCTTGATGATCTATATACAACACAAAATAAAGAAATAAGTAATGTATCCACTTCTTCAAGGCTTGAATTATACCATAGAACTCCTAATCACAAATTGAATATCTTCTCCTTGCATCATTCAACTTCTCACTAGAATATGCTACAAGTCTACCTTCTTGACTTAACAATACTCCTATTGCATTTCCACTTGCATCACAATCAACTTGAAATACCTTATTGAAATCCAGTATTTCCAAAACAAGTTTCTCTTTCACTTTCTACTTTCATAATTCAAAAATCTTTTCTGCTCCAGATATCCACTTAAATTCCTTTTTTTCACCTCTCATTTTCTTTGTCATAGGGTTACATACTGAACTAAAATTTTGGATGAACTTCCGGTAGAAACTAGCTAATCCATGAAATTATTTGACTCCAATTTTATTAGTTGTAGGCCATTCAACAATTTCTCATACTTTGTTAGGGTCTATCTTCAATCCTTCCACATAAATCACAAATCCTATATATACCAACTCTTCCTTCATGAAACTACACTTCTTAAGGTTTATCAACAATTTCTGTTCTCTCAACCTCTGCAATAATTGTCTCACGTGTTGCAAATGTTCTTCCTTTGTCTTACTAAAAATCAAAATGTCATCTAAATATACAATCACAAACTTACCCAAGAATCTCTTCAATACTTCATTCATCAACCTCATGAAAGTACTTAGTGCATTTTTCAATCCAAAAGGCATCACTAACCACTCATACAACTCGTCATTTGTCTTAAAATCAGTCTTCCATTCATCTCCTTTTGTGATTATGATCCAGTGGTATCCACTCTTCAAGTTTATCTTTGTAAAATACTTTTCTCCACTCAAACAATCCATGCTATCATCCATCCTAGGCAAAGGGAATCTATACTTAACAATGATTTTGTTTATTTCTCAAGATTCTATACACATTCTCCATTCTCCATCCTTCTTAGGTGTTAATATTGTAGGTACTACACAAGGACTCAAGCTTTCTCTAATCAAACCTTTCCTCAACAACTCTTGTATCTGCCTATTCAATTCTTCATTCTTTGTTGGTGTCATTCTATGTGCTACTTTACTAGGAAAACTAGCTCTAGTTATAAGGTCCATGTGGTGACCGATACTCCTTATAGGTGGCAATCCTTCAGGTACATTATTTGATATGATGTCTCCATACTCTGTCAACAACTCTTTTATCTCCTTCAGATATGATTCTTCATTCTCCTTCTTCAATGTTTCAGGCTTCTTAGGGATCAAAGCATAACACATATTCTCATGTCTCAAACCATCTAGAAATTTTCTTCCATCTACCAAATAGATTCTAGCATTCCCACACACCTCACTCTTAGGATCATCTTCCAAAGGAATTGAGGCAATTCTCTTTCCATTTTATGTTATGGTATATGTATTCTTTCTCCCATCATATATAGCTTTTCTATCATACTACCAAGGTATACCCAACAAAATATGACATACATCCATAGGCATAATATCACACAAGACTTCATCATGATAAGACCCAATATGAAATTTCACCAAACATTGTTCATTCACCAGTCCCTTATGATCATCTTGAATCCATGCTATCTAATAGGGACTAGGGTGTTTCAATCTTTCCAACTTCAGCTTAGTCACCATCTCCTCTAAAACTAGGTTATCTGAGCTACCACTATCAATTACAACTTTATAACACTTACCTCCTAATTTGCATCTGGACCTAAAAAAAAATTTCCTCTATTACAGTTCTTCATTTGTCTCTACTTGAAATAGTGCTCTCCTCATCACAAGTGATTCTCATTTCTTAGGTTTACCAACCGAACTTAGTGATCCAACAAGTTCTTCTTCAACATATGCCAATCTTCCACTATTCTCTGTCCTTTTTCTTGTACTTCCTTGATTACATTCAAATGCTCTATGTCCTTCACCTCCACACTTAAAATAGGTTCCTTTGAATACTCTCCTATTAGTTCCTCTTCCTTCTCTCTTGTATCCTTCACTCCGGTATACATTAGGGTTTCCTCTCTGATAAAAGGTTCTTTGATCTCTCTAGTCTATAGTGTTATCTCTATCTTCTTCCTTGAATGTGTTCTCCTATATGTTTTGCTCTGCATAATATCTCTCTCATCTAGAAAATGTTATATTTCTCTAAAATTTACCTCCTCTACCTCTCTATCTCTTCTCATGAATTTTATTCAACTTCTCTTCAACTTTTAGGGAAAACTGATATGCTTCTTCCGATGTAGTCATACTTACAAAACTTGGTTCTTCTTGAATGTTCAATCTTAGTCTATTGATGTATCTAGCCACTTTCTCCTTGCTTGCTTCACTATGTACAATCCTTATGATCGTATTATGAAATTCTTGAGTGTACTCCTTCACAAATTTCTCCTTTTGTATCAAATTTTTTAGTCTCTTCAATAGCTCCAACTCATAGTGAGTGGGTATAAAATTATTCTTCAACTTTGTCACCATTCTATCCCATTTGGTAATATTTTATTTTCCTCTTCTATTTCTATCCAACTGTACTTCTTTCCACCAAATAGTAGCATGTCCCTTCAACTTGGTCTTTGCAAATTTAACCTTCTCCAAATATTCAATTTCTTCAAACTCAAAGTATTCTTCCAGGTCATTTATCTAGTCAATCAACTCCTTGGGATTTAAATTACTAGTACAGTTCGGCACATCAATTCTAGGTCTCTTTCCAATCCTTGAAATATCTCACAACATCTTCACTTGATCTGATTCTTCTTCTTCATCATCTCCTAGGGTTTCACCATTTTGATCAACAGATCAAAATTCATCATCATCATCAATTTTGACATTAGGTCTAGGTGTAAATCCTCTTCTTCTATCTTCTTCAACAACATCAAGATGAACTCACATGGTTCTCATCAATTCCATCATTTTATCTATCCTTCTATCCATTGTTCCAATAACAAGGATTCTCCTCAGTGGCATCCTCCTAGGATCAAGTGCAAACTACCTCAAGTTCAATGATCTGGCTACAAGGTAACAATTGCCTCACAATCGACAATCAGTTGACAATAAAGGTAGGCTACCTTAGATTTAGTGGTCTGTTTGCAACAATAGCTTATGGAAATCCTTTGTGAACTTTGCTCAATTCACTCCCTAAGATTCAAACTTTCACTTTGATACCACTTGCTAGAGTCATAGTTAGGAGGGTCCTCAAAGAGAACAGTCTAGAACATGCAACAACAATAAACACAATGAAAAACGACTCAAAGATATGAAAAAAAATCCAAATTCATTCATTCAATATATAATAGAATTCAAATATAAACTGGTCAGCAACATCCAGGCTTCCAATTAGGGCTCACAGGCCCATGATCTCACAATTACATAATATTCTCAAGATATAGTAGTGAAGCTCCTTCACAAAGAATCTTGAATATCAACCTTCTTTGGCTCCCCCCAAAAAACTACTTTCCTAAGGAGCTATTACATTAATATATATCATCTCTTGATCATAAGATTCCTCCGTGTCGGCCCAAGAAGGTTTCACACTCCATGAAAGAGGTCTAGCGTGTATACACAAATAGGTTAGACTTAAATGGATATGACTCCTCCATAAAGCATGAAATGAAGTGTGAAATCCCAAGGAAGGTCAGCCATGAACCATAGAATATTGAATGATGTGTCATTAGGCTCCCCAATTCTTCTCCTTTAGCTAATTGTCCAAGAGTGTTAGGATGCTCTATTCTAAGAAAATAGTTGATCTTCTAATAGTGATAATTATCTAGTAACAGGTCCAAATGCTTTGGACATCAGATACAATGTAGAAAAACATGTCTAGATGCTAAGTCTAGCTCCACAAGGTCTAAAATGAAACTATGGTAGAATGCAAACCAAAATATAGAAACTACTTATGACTGAACTAACTAAACTAAATAGGAAAATGAAAAGAAACAAACTAAAATACAAATATTTTTTGTTGATACAAGATTGCTTGTGAACTAGGGATGCTCCTACATTAGTAAGATTTCATATAAGGAAATAGATTTGAATTTTCTCTAATATTAGCTAACTCTAATGAAACATACAAGTTTTTAGTCTGGAATGGAACAAAAAATAGGAAAAAGAATAAAACTTAATTTTTTTAATTCTCTAGAATCCACAAATTCTAAACTTAAAAATTAAAATAAAGAAACCATCAAAATTTTATAAGAACAAGGCCCCAAAGAGTTTCAACTTGAGCATACGAAAGAGAATAAGATAAAAAAACCAAAATGTAGCATGTGGCAGATGAAAGTTGGTTAATAAGAATTTTATAGAAGTTAAAGATACTTTGACTTTTCTTTAGCAACAAACTTCTAATCTTTAGGCTTTGAGTCACAAGCGCTTTCTCATAGAAAGTAAAATTTTCAGAAATTTTCTCAAAATCTCTGGGATTAGCTATCTTCATCAAAATAGGGAGTAACCATAAAAAATTCATTCTAAAACTCTACTCATGTGCAAAAATCCTGATCTTTCACTACCTAGCTATATATTCTTCTTCACTAGATTCCTGGTCTGAAGACTCATCTTTTCCCACTCTTTGTTGATATTCCCAGAAGACAATCAACACTTGATGTATACACTCTTTCGGAACTCCTTGAATTACCTTTCAACTATACTTATACTTTTAATATTCTTCTATTATATGAATGGTAGTTTCATTCCTTTGCATTACTTCTATTTCATATTTGCTAATAGCATTCCTATACCATATGATATCATTTATGACCTCTTGACTCAATGAGTGAGCAAGGTCCTTCTTTACCTTTTTGATAAATTCATTCAAAGATTTCACTTCCTTGTCATCTTTTCCCTAGAGTCTGAGGATCATAATTTTTCTGATCTAATATTTCGATGAAGCTCTCATCTTTATCTATCAACTTCTTACAAACCTTAGCCTTCATATATTTATTCTATCATATTCATTTGTATATTTCCTGCTTCATAGTTTTGTTTTGTTCCTTTAGAAGTGATTAGCTAGCATGCCGGCTTTTTTTGGCAGTTCGTACTATCTTTTTGGTCCTCTAGTCATACGGACACTAGCACACCCAAATTATGTCAGCACACCGCACTGTCATCCCAGAACCCTGCTTCTATCCTCGAGTAGAGAGTTACATGAGGTATAATGTTGAACCTAAAAACCGGATCGCATAGCCCCAATCCCGATTTTGAGTTTATAGAGTGATTGAAGGTCATTATAGTCCTCATCATTCTTGTCTCTCATTTCAAACACCCCTTTAGAGTGAGGTAAGTTAGGGTAGCCTTCCAATCTTGGCTCTTTGTGACTTAGGGCCTTGACATGGTTGGTCCCCCTCTCTTACAAGAAGTATCTATAAATTCCTTTTAATATTAGTTGGTTGATAAGGGAATTGCAGTTTCTTTAGTTTGTAAGGCCTTCTTCACTTGCCAAGTTCATCAATCTCTCTAATTGGGATTAGGGAAGGGAGTCCAAAGATCTCCTTGTAATTTTTATCATTTTTTTGAGGTATAATTTCAAACACCCCTTTAGAGTGAGGTAAGTTAGGGCAGCCTTCCACTCTTGGCTCTCTGTGACCTAGGGCCTTGACATGGTCAGTCTCCCTCTCTTACATTTTTGCTAAACCCAATGTGAACCATTTTGGTTTCATTTTGTGATACTGAAAGCTCCTTTCCTTGTTTTCTAGGAGTGTTGTAGGTGTGAGTGTTGTGAGGCCTTCACCTTACAACCCAACCAACGACCCCTAGTAGGTGTAGTTGGAAGTTTTTGAAAGTGTTGTGTAACGAAACCTTAATTGGGTCACTGTACTATCTTGCAACCTTTGGGGGATCCTATGAGAGTGTCATTTATTGCATGCAATGGCCTCTTTCATGAATTAACCTATCCCCTCTATGCAACCTGTGAGCAGTGGTACTGGTATAACCTTCACCTCATAGGATCTACCAATGGGTTTTAATAGAGAACCATCTCCTCTCTACATCCCTACGAGAATCAATAGAAAAATCGTAGTAGTTGTTCTCATTGATCTGACGTCTCAAGTGAACATTATAATTGAGGAGAGATCATGCTAATAATTTTTTTACATAAATATGGGTACAATGCACCTGTAAGCACCATCCGCATGCATGAAAAACTTTTTTTACCTCCTTTAGGTAGTATCATCTTGTTAGTTTTTGTTGGACCTAAATCCATGAAGCTTTGGTTTGATAGAATCCCTGGATCTGAAATTTTTAAAGTGAAGTTGGGTATCCCTTGGTTAGAAGCTATGAATGCAGTACCCTCAGTTATGCATAAATGTTTAAAACTTATCCATGAGGGTTTTGTGCATGTAATTCATGACACCGGTTATAAACCACCAATTTCCCATGATAGTTACTCCTTAGATTACTCTTGGATTGTGCATGTTGGTCTTCTCCCGTGTAGGAAGGACCTCTTGTACTAAACATATCAAAATTATAAGAAAGGACGTTTAAGGCCAAAATTGAGATACCCTCCATCACCTTATGTTGTTTCACATAAGGCTTAATTAAAAATTGACAATCATGCCACCAAAGAACGTAGAAGGGAAGAAGAGAAGCGGTCCTGAGATCCTCCTTCCTCTTCTGCTATTCAACCTGATGATTCCTCTCGCCCTACTACAGTGCCATCAAATTCCACTATGCATTTGTAGGAGAATCCTATGGTGCCCACTTGGTGAAAGCCCAAACATCCCACGTTCAAACTTCCTATCCTACCCATGGAGCCTGGGCCCGTTCAGTATAGCAAGAAGAAAGGCCCCCATGGGGAATCTTCTATGTATCGACCTCCGCAACCTCCTATTGCTTCTACTCCCAAAGCAATAAATAAGAAGAGGCCCACTACCAAGGCATAAGAGTCGACTCCCCCCGTTGCTTCTCAACCTACCCCTTCTACTCCCATTTAGAAGCCTATCCATCCACTGGAAATAGTTGTGGAGGAAACTCCCATGGTTGAGCAAGATCCTTTTGTTCCTTCACAACCTCTAGCCTCTAGCTTGAAGATTCATAGAAACTGCTTTGCACATGAGCACAAGTGTCGATAAAAGGCTCTCGTAGATGAGTAGGCCACCTTATAGAGGAAGGAAGAGGAGATGACCACCCCTATATCATGGTACCTTGTATCAATCTAGCTCCACATCGCTTATGGCTTACACTATGAGTATGAATGTGCTTGACCCTAAAAAGGTGCACATCTTCATCACTCCTTTAGTGGAGCCACCTTTGTTGATGTCCCTTCTGAATGTCCTACCTTTCCCGAATCTCATAGATATGATGAAAACTTTGATGGTATCTATTGCAGTTTTCTCTTCCTCTGCACCTCTCATCTCGTCTATGGGGATTTCACATCCCCTGATGGACCAGAAGGTGGAGAGTGGTCCTTCTAGCAATGGAGGACATAAAAGGATTCTATGTTCCTCGAAAGGTCATCCCATGCTGACTTGTTCTATTTTAGTAACAAAACTAGTCTTAGCTTCCCCTGAGTTCATCACCACTCCCGAATGACTCGATGAGCCTAGCCGTGAATCTTGGGCACAACTTTATCTGTACATTGAGGTGAAACATGGTACTCCTATATAGTGCATGTTTAACTCTCTAGATGAATTTTTGGCCTTGTAAGCGATCTTCGTGAAATCATTGACCTTAGATCCACAAGAGATTAGTGGAGGAGACCTAGCAAGGCCTTCTTCCTTAGCCCTTTTTTTGGTAGGGTCAGATGCTCCCCCTTTTAATATTCCACCACTATAGGCTCATCCTCCCCCCTATGATGATCTAAAGTGGGAGGAGAATGACCTCTTGGTTGATTAGTGTTAGGGGGATACCTCTTCTTTATCTTTAGAATAGATGTGTGTGTGTGTTGTGATGTGTTCCCCCATAATCATACTATGTGTTCCTAGATGACCCTTGTCACCCTAATTGGTGCTTGGATACATGCATGGTTTTTGTGTCGTAAACCTTCTTCTATCTGTTTCATCATTCTTCCATGTTTTTTATTGATCTTTGGTAACTTGGGGATGATGCAAAGCATTGGGGACATTTAGGCTTCCCTTCCATGTTGACCCAATTTTTTACTTTTACTTTGTATTCTCATGCACTCGTCACATGGTCTGATATAGTAGGGGGTTGATGACAATTAATTTTATATACTATATACTATATATATATATGATAAGTTTTGACCCCGAAATATCAGGCTACCCCTATTCCCTTTGTTTATTTCTCTTTTTCTCTTTTATTACCATTCTCTCTTTTTTTCTTGAGTTGTCCCTCTCATGTGTGACAACACCATTTCTATGACACTTCAATTTTTAGAAAACACATTTGTTGCCAATGAATCCTTTCTCGAGAATCTTCACAAACTCCTTTTCAAAGAATCGCATTCTCGACTTGAAACCCTAATGGAATGTGTTTCCTTCATCATGGGTTTGTAAAGAAAGAACTTGAGAACCTTCCTCCAAGGTGGGAGCAGCTCTGATCTTCCCCTCATGAGGGGGCATTTTTCTTCCTTTTGAATTCCTTGATGAAGTGAACATCTTTCAAAAGGATTCCTTGATGACAAATCAATTTGAGTAAAAATGTCCTTATGTACTTTCAAATAGCGTGTCCCTTGACTGGACCCATTTCTTCACACTAGGTTCCCGAGGGACCCCTTTGAAAGATTTCCATTCTATCGATAGTCTACATGACTGTCTACTTACCTATGTGGCTACTTTTAGACATGTTCTATTTACGGGTAAACATGTCACTTTGCAAGTGCACCTATGAAGCTACTTTCTGACTCTACGACATCCCCTCCCTTGGGTTTCCTCCATGTGAGAGATCTTGGGGGATACCTCCCTATAGGTTTGCAGGTCTGTAGGGTGTTTCTTCTGAGCTTCCTCCATGCGAGAGATCTTGGGGGTCACTCCTTTGTAGGTTTGTGGGTTTGTAGGGAACTTTCTTTCTGGGTTTCCTTAATGTGAGAGATCTTGGAGGATACCTTCCCTACAGGTCTGTGTGTCTGTAGGGAACTTTCTTTGGGTTTCCTTCATGTGAGAGATATTGGAGGATACCTTCCTTGCAAGTCTATAGGTCTGTAAGGCACTTTTCTCGGTATCCTTCATGTGAGAGATCTTGAAGGATAACTTCCTTGCAGGTCTGCGGGTCTATAAGGCACTTTTCTCGGTATCCTTCATGTGAGAGATCTTGGAGGATACCTTCCTTGTAGGTCTGTCAGTTTGTAAGGTGCTTTTCTCAGTATCCTTCATGTAAGAGATCTTGGGGGTTACCTTCCTTTTAGGCCTATGGTTCTATAAGGCACTTTTCTTAGGGGTTCCTTCATGTGTGAGATCTTGGGGGTTTCCTCCTTCTAGGTTTGTGGGCATGTAGGATGCTTTCATTATACAACTTCATAGTTCTACAAAGCTATGAAGTCCTTTACTTGTCCTGCGCTCTCGAGTTCACTAGATCGCAGTCTGCTTCCTCGATGGTTCAAGTATACATTTCTAACCCTATTCACTCTTCAATCTACTTTACTGAAGCACTCATCAGTATTCGTGCTCACTAAAGTGGGGGAAAAATGTATAGGAAAAAAAATTGCACCACTTACACAAATTCCCCTTTTACACTTCCTCACCTTAGAAAACCAAATCCAAAGGAAAAATTCCATATCAACCCACTACCTTCATTCTACTTGGAATTTGTCCTTGGCGTCAATAGGAGAATATTTTTTAGGGACTCTCGTGTGGTGCACAGACGTCCTCATGGCGCACTTACGTCCCTGAAAAATTCCTACATTTGAAATTGGCAGAGGCGTTACATTTCCCATAGGGGTCAGTTTCTAATGTCCCTCTTCAACCAACCAACCCCAAAAATGGCAGATTCTCTCCTTCTTTCTTGAAAAGAACTCTTCCTTCATTCATTTCATCTTCGACACATTCTCTTTTGGGAATTCTCAAGCATTCAACTCCATTCTCTTTGCATTCTCGATTCTCAATAGTAGTCTAGCACTTCACAGCAGCAACAACAACACTCCCTCAACTTTGTAAAGCAAGTGTGGAACAAGCCATTGCAGTAGGGGCTTGAGGTTTTGCAACACCTCACTTCATCACAGTTGAGGTTGTGGTGATTGTTCAAGTCCTCTTTTCTCCTGCATTAGCTAGTGAGCTATTGGTGGAGGTGGTAACATTTTCACTCTACTCCTTTATGATTTGTTTGAGTAGCTCTTTACTATTTTGTAGTGTTAGTTTCTTTTTCTCCTTCTTTGCTTCTTTATCATATATTTCTCTATCATTGCTATCTTGGTTTTCTATGGAGGTGGAAACACCAAAATGGGGGTCTGACTGAGGTATGCCCCTATATACCCCCCAATAATTTTCCCTCTTTCTTGTGTGTAGGTGGACGTGCTTTTTGGAGCTAGCTAGTGAACGAGCATCTTTGTGAGATTATATTTGTCACCTTATCCTTCATATATTTACTCTATCATATTCATTTGTATCTTTCCTACTTCATAATTCTATTTTGTTCCTTTAGAAGTGACTAGCTAGGCTGTCAACTTGTTTTCTGGTAGCTTGTATTGTCCTTTTGGTCCTCTGGTCATATGGACACTACCACACCTAAGAGACATCAATGCATTGCACTATCATCCCAGAACCGCGCTTCCTTTTGTAGGAAGAAAGTTACTTGAGGTATAGTGTTGAACCCAAAAACTGGCTTGCCTAGCCCCAATCCTAATTTCAAGTCCATAGAGTAATTGAAGGGAATTATAGTCCTCATCATTCTCATCCCTCATTTCAAACACCCCTTTAGAGTGAGGTAAGCTAGGGTAGCCTTCCACTCTTGGTTCTCCATGACCTAGGGCCTTGACATGGTCAGTCCCCTTCTCTTATAAGAAATATCTATAAATTCCTTTCAATATTAGTTGGTGGATAAGGGAATTGTAGTTTCTTTAGTTTATAAGGCCTTCTTCACTTGCTAGGTTCACCAATTTCTCTAATTGGGATTAGGGCAGGGAGTCCAAAGATCTCCTTGTCATTGTTATCATTGTTTTGAGATATCGATTTTTGTTTAGGAAGGAGGTCACTTATATTCAGAGGAGGATCTTGATATCCTAACCCTTTTGTATCTTCAGTTGGAATTTTCTCTAAAATTTGATGAATTTCATGTTCACTTGTTGTATCACATCCTTGTTTACTCGAGATTGTGAATCATGTTCCATATGTCTCTTCTAGGCTAATTGGAGTGTTTGTCACTTTGTTAACGTAAAAGGGTTGAGTGCTTTCTTGACTAGAGGAACTGGGCTCACCTATTTTAGGGAACTTATGTTCAACTTTTGCTTCAACATTAGGATGTAAATAACCAAACATCTCAAGTGGTGGTATTATAGGAGGTGTTGGTTGTTCCATGGATGGATAAAAGGATGCATTAGCTTCATGGTTGTTAAGGAAATCATTTATGAATTTATTCATGCTTTTTTCATCTTCTCCAATGACGTCAACATCACGAGGACATAAATTAGGAGTTGAGTGAGCCTGAGTAAGTTTAATTTCATTAGGGTCATTTCAAAAAGCACAACTTGACACATGCACTAAGGACATCTGTAGTTTATAAAAGCACATATCCATGATGAAATGTAATGCAAATTTCAAATTCTAAACTATGCAATAATGTGAAATGGGATGTTCTAGATGCAATTAAGCAATGCACAAGATGAACCAATTTGAAATAGATGCAATGAAGTGAATGAAACAAAAATTCTATAAATTGAAACTGAAAGCTATCAACAACAAACAAGAGCATAGAAACAAAGTTTTGAATTATGGAAAATTCAGTCTAAAATCTGCATTGGGACTAAATCGCCTAGAGGGGCGTACGAGTCCTAGTGAGGGTTTTTTTCAAAATTTTCAAAAAAATTTAAGTGATTTTTATGCTTTTTAGTTTGTATGTTCTATAACCTAAATGAAAATGCAGATTTTAGATGATTTTCAATGATGTAAGATGCAAAAATGCGATCTATATGCACTTTCACTAATGCAAATTTTAGAAACCCTAAAATGCCAATTAACTAGTGAAAACCCTAATGCAAAGTTAATGCAAGCAAGATATAGGATGATGATTCACTCCAAATAAGAATTATGATGTTCTAAATGAAAGTTCACAAAGAGGAAAGGTTGAATTTTGTTGCTTTTATTTTTTAGGACATAGAATAACAATCTTCACATTCTCTCATTTAAGGAAAACCCTAGAGATCTCAACCTCAGGTGTACAAAGGAGAAAGAGATCTTGCAATAGGGTTGTCCTAGGTTTTATTTATAAAATAAAGAGGAGTTCACCACCAAGCTAGGGCTTGGAAAGGGTAATGGAATGAAAGATATAATGCTTAACCCTATTACAATGCAATACTTCAATAAATAACCTAAAAATGCATATAAATCAAAACAAAAAGCTAAGAGATGAAAGGTGTACACCTGGAAACCTGAAGATGACTGGATGAAGGGATGAAATTTTGAAGACAATAATTTTAAAGCCTACTGGGACTCATACACCAGTCTGGGTGATTTAGTCTCAAATTAGGGTTTCTTGGTAGAAACTAAAATCTGCCAGAGAGGTGTCTAGAACTTCTAAAATCTACAAACTTGACCAAACTAGGACTCATATGCCAAAAGTAGCCTATCAGTATAGTTAGGGTTGAAATTCAATGTCTAAAACTACTCTTCTATGTCTACTCTATCCTTTCCACCTAATTTCTAGATCTGAATCTTTATTTTGTAACCTTTAGGTGTTCTCTAATGATCTTCAATGCAAGGTGACAACTTTGAAAACTTTGAACACTTGACAACATTCTCCAAACTTGCTCTTCAATATGTCTTCAACCTAAATTTTCAAATCACACAATAAAGAGAGGGAGAAATGTTGTTTTGTTAGTAGAAAGGGGTTTTCCTTGGTCAAACCCTATTTTGGTATTCAAACCTTGAAATGAAATGAAATAGGAAAAGAGAATGATGAATGAACAAAATGTAATGTTGCAACTCACCAAACCCTTGCAATAAAGTGTTGCAAACATGTATGAAATGGCTCCAATGGATGTAGATCTTGACTCCTACTTGAATGTGATAGATCTTGAATTGAATGCTAGTTTGACTCATAAAACCCTACATCATAATTGTTAGCTCACGAAAAAACATGATGCATGAAGACTTTGACATGATGCTTGATCGTTGAATAATTCTCTAAAAAACTTAATAATCATCCCTTGAAGTTTCTTGAATGTTCTTTTAAACACTTGAATGCTCTTGTGAACTCCAATTCACTATAATGCATGAATACGTGAAGGGTTAAGATGATCTCTTGAATGCTTAGGTGAAAATGAGTGAAATAACCTTGTATTTATACTTGTTTATGCTTAATTTCCTAAAATTACAACACTACAAGTTGACATCATATCTAGGAGGATAAAATCCCACCAAGAATTTGAATTAAATTTAATTTTGGGTTACACAAGACTCATACACCAGAAGTGGCATATGAGTCCCATTAGGCATAATTATGGGACACATTTTCAAAAATGCTTAGATAGGTGTAAAATCTAGATCGAGATCGAAAACCCTAGGTGGGACTCATACACCCAAGGTGGCGTATGAGTCCCAAATCACTAAATCTAGGCCAAACAACCAAAAAACACTTTAATTATGATTGGATGTTTGTTTATGTCAAGATTATCCTAGGAAAGATGCATTAATTAAGGCTTGTGGATGCAAAATAAGGACAATTAAAGCATAAAGAATCCCAATTATTAATGAAAACCCTAGAAAAGTGTGAAAGTATGTTACAACACTTTACAACACTCTAAATAAGGTATGATTAAGTTCATTCAGTTCACAAGGGCCCAAGACCTAATGTGAGTGTGTTATACACATTACAACACTAATTCAAGGTGTCGATAAGTTCAATTTTAACAAGGACCTAAACAAGTGTGGAAATGAAATCAATGACATTTTTTGACACTATAGTTATGTTTACCAAATCTAGTGATTTGGGACTCATACGCCCCTTTGTGTGTATGGGTCCCACCTAGGTCCTAGGGGCCCGGTTTTAGATGTTAAATTAAATAATCCACTTCTTGGACTTTATTTTCTAGGTTTAAGCCACTGGGACTCATAAGCCCAACTTGGCCTATGAGTCCTGCTTTAACTTGGATCTAATTTAATTTAAATTCTTGGTGGTATTTTATTATCCTAGATCTTATGTCAACTTGTAGTGTTGGAATTTTGGGAAATTTTGCATAAACAAGTATAAATAAAAGGTTATTTCACATAATTTCTCCTAGAAATTTTTATTAGCAAGTTTGATCTAGCAATTCAAGTATTCAAGAGTTGATTATCAATCATTTTGGAGTATCAATTCAAGATTCAAGCATCATGTCAAATTCCTCATGCATCATGTGTGTTTTTGAGCTAACATTTATGATGTAGGTTTTCATGATTCAAGCAAGCATTCAAGACATTATCTCATATCAATATCAAGAGTCAAGATACACATCCATTGGAGCCATTTCACACAAGATTGTAGCCTTCATTTCAAGAGTTTGGTGAGTTGCAACATCACATTTGTTCGTTCATCATTCCTTCATTATATTTCATTTCATTTCAAGGTTTGATTACCAAAATAGGGTTTGACCGAGGAAAACCCCTATTCCGTAACACAACCTTTTTTTCCTTCTTCATGTGTGATTATAGACCTAGATGATTTGTAGATTGAATATCCTTTGAAGAAAAAGTTGCAAGATTAAAGAAAGTTTCCAAGAAGTTTCCATCTTCATGGAAATTCACCTACAAACCAAAATTCAAACTTTTATACTTGAAGATTGGACAAGATGAGAGCTACAAAAGATCACTAGAGGATACATAATTTTTATTCAAGCCCTTATACTAGGACTAAATTGCCCCTCTTGGTGTATGATTCCCAGTATACCCCTTTTTTTCCAATTTTCTATAGATCTTGATTTTCCAGTAGAAGATTCCAGATTCTACCTAGATTCCAGTACTAGGAATAAATCACCTAGTCTGGCATATGAGTCCTAGTACACCTCATTAAAACAATAATTTCAAATTTGTAGACCTTTATATTAAGTCATCATCTTTCCAGGTTTCTTTCTATATTATTTCTCTTTGTCAATTTGATTTCATATTCTCAAGTTTCTAGGGTTTAGTGCATTAGACTTTACATCTTTCCTTTGAATCTTCATTTTAATGGTAAACCCCCCATTCAATCACACCTAGGGTAACCACCTAGCGAGAAGGTCCCTTGTAGTTTTCCTTCCCTCAATTGAGTCACTTGGTTGAGGGATCTCAGTTTCCTAATGAGCTAAATTTTGAAATAGATCCTATCCCAAAGTTCCATATTCTAAAAGGTGGAACACCTATTTCCTTTGGTTCGTGAACACTCCAACAAAAAAATTCAATTCCTCACAAGGTGTTAGATAAGGCGATCCTCTATCACCCTTCATTTTCATTTTAATGGTAGAATCTCTCAGTTGTGAAATAGTAATGGGAAAGAGCTCAAGGCACATGGCAAGGTATAGACATACCAAACTTAGCCATCAATATGACCCACCCATTATTTGTAGACGATACCCTTTTATTTTCCAAATTTACTACCTAAGAAGCAAGAGGAATTAAAAAGGTTTTAGAGAATTATTTTAGGGTTTCAGGTCAAAAAATTAATGAAAAAAATCAAGTATTTTCTTCTTCATCACCTCCATAACAGTGTCAACATGTATTATATCTATTATTGATTTCAAATATGATAAACTACTAAGATAATACTTGGGCATCCCATTATTTTCAAGAATAAACAATCCTGAGTTTTGGAAAAAAATTGTGACTAAAGCTCAAAATATAATAGCATCATGGAAAGGAAGATGGCTAATAATGGCAGGAAAGCTCACACAAACCAAAATAGTCCTTTTAGCTATCCCCAATTACATTGTGTCAGTTCTTAAGGTACCAAAAGTAGTATAGATGAATATAGAGCAATGCATCCAAAATTTCCTTTGGCGTGGAAGTCTTAACAGCAAGAAAAATAGCAAGATACCACTAGTTTCATGGAGTAAACTTTGTGAAGAATAAAACATGGAGGTTTTGGCTTACATAATATAGAAGCAAGGAATCTGGCCTTTGAGGCCCAACTAGTGTGAAATATTTCTTGCAAAACCTTCTTCCAAATGGGCCAAAATCACGTAAAGAAAAATTTTGGACTTCACAATGCTTCATTGTATCTTTACCATAGCAAATCCATCAGAGGGCTCTAAAATATGGAATTTTATCATAACTTGCAGAGAAGTTATTACACTACATTTAACCTAGACTATATATAATGGAGAAAAAGCACCATTTTTGGAATTTCCCTAGAAATACATCCCACCACTATCCAAAATTGAAGGATTAGAAGAAGTGAGAGCATACTTGAAACACCATTGGGGTGTACAATTAAAAGACTACCTTAATCTAGAAGAGAAACTCCTTTCAAATGAAAAATAGAAAAATATTGATGGTTGCAATTTGCTAACAAAACAAAAGGATCAATTATCAAAAATTCTCCAATAGAGACAAAATTTTCTTTTTGGTGAACTTGATAGGTTCATTTGGGCCCCTTCCAAGTCAAGAAACTATAAAGTTAGCCTAGGCTATTCATCAATTATCCAACAAGGCAATGTTGACTTAGCAAACTGGCCCCAAAAATTATGCTGGGACTTTGGAATTCTTCTAAAAGTAGGCTTGTTTGCTTGGTTACCATTGAATAAGAAGATCCTTACCTATGAAAGGGTGGTGCTAGAAATGGCTTCAAAACAAAGTTCATTGGTTCAGACCCGTCCAAGAATCTGTATTAGTAGTTTTCTTTTCGTGGCCAATAATGAATAAAGATTTCTTATTCTCCTAAATTTTGTCGATAATCCCTTTAGCACTTATTTGTTGTTTATGGTAAGAAAGAAATAGAAGAAGATTTCAAAAGGAGCGCCATTTAGTAGAAGTAATATGCAAAAAAGAAAGTTTAATCTTTGAGTTAGTAATGTCTACTATGTATAAATCAAACACCTCAAGAAAAATCTACTCAAATTGAGATGTGCAGATATCTTCCTAGTGGGAGTTCATCCATCCTCCAAATCCAAGAAAATGGTTTTGAAAAACTAAGCCCAACCAAAAAATTGTAGTATGGATTGTTGGAATCAATGAACGCTAAGAGGGGGGTGAATTAGTGTTCTGCAAAATTTAACTTTATTAACCTGATCTTTAAACCACTTATAGCATTGAACCAAAAGAAAGATGCATGAACACAAAACAAGCAACCACAACACCATAACACAAGGATTTTTTTATGTGGAAACCCCGTTAGGGGAAAAAATACGGTGGAGATCAATCCACAATATGATCTCAGTATACTCAAATAAGTGTTTACAAAAGGAATGCACATGCATTCAGGCACACTGCCTAGAGCTCACTACTCAAATACATAAGGAAGACTCACTATCTTACAACAGATTTGGATTACATCCAAAATATTTGAACTAAGAGAATAGCATCTACTAATGCCTGATTTCAATTATGGGTATGTGTAGGATCATGATGGGCCAAAAAGTGGCAATATGATGGGTATATATAGGGTATGTGGCTGACGACTTTTTTTTACCCAAAATTGATAAAACGAAAAGGGTTTTTAAAGGAGATTCTTAGCTTTCCACCAATATAAATTATGCTTTATTTTGAATTTAATAAATAATTTTATTTATTTTCTATTTGAATTACAACTAAAGTCCTAATTGATAGGTTGATTGAAAAACATCTATAGCTTTCAAGCGGTATCACATTTTTTGAATCCAAAACATGTGTCACATTCTATGCTTAGCATACTATAGGATTAAAAAATATGCATCACATGGGACATGAGTCCTCTACATATATCTAAAATCTTATAAAAAAATATTATGATTTTATTGTGGTTAGGGTGGTCAGAAAGACACCTACTTATTTTTTCCCGAAATTTAAGTACTATTGTATTGAAATTTTAAATTTTCACCAAATAGATTTTCCTTTTAAAAAATAAACCTAGTAGTTTAGAAACTACATTCAATTTGCTACAGATTTTATTTTTACACATTTTTGAAATAATATAGATAACTTATTCAAATTTTTACATCAAGTTGCCTAACTTTGATTTTTCTGAATTTTTTGCCACTTAAGGGCTTGTTTTTTCCATGATGATCCTGCACATGCCCTTCTAGTTAAGCATGTCAATTTATTTCTTGACCTTCTGTCTGATTCTGCTCTTCTACTCTATCTGCTCACATTCAGATCACAAATCCTTTTCTGCACAAGTGAAACTATGCATAATCGCTTAACTATCCTTCTAACTTTCGCAACACACATCAACACACTTCATACATACATCCAAATGATATAAATGATCGCTTATATATATCCGCAACTAAAGATTTAATCAACCACATGTTAGCTTCAACAAAATATAAAATATTTACAAACTATTGGCTCAATCCATAAATAATTTTCAATGTGCACCAACCAAAGTTGGCCACAACATAGTGAGGACCCAAATCAACATGCTCAAACAAAAAAAAAAACTTAAACAATTATTCCTTGAATATCCACAATATGCTACATTGATCAGGTCAGCCTTTTTGCATTGTTAAATAGAAAAATAATCAACCAGATCTTCTAACTTTTACACCGATCGATACGAGGCTGTAAGATTCAAGGATAACATAGATCATACATCAAAAAACTTTCCCTGAGATCCACAACTCAAAATTATAATATAATATTGCATATGAATCGATGAACACAATTATGTCGGATGCTCTGTTCTAGTTTGACAATTAATCACTAAACTTCAATCTGACTTCCGATATGATCAAATGCTGACGTATGGATCGAATCACTAACTAGGGTTGCCATCAATGACAACACCAGATGACATGTGCAAAGTCTCTTGCCAACAATCTCCCCCTTTGGCATTGATGGAAACACTTAGTGAAAAATGACTAAGTGTCAGATCAGTACCAACATGAATTACACTTCCAACCTTCAAAACTTCAAAAACACAAGTCCCCCTGAGATGATTAAGATATTTTTCACCGTCCCACTCTCCCCCTTTGACATTAATGGAAAAGGCAAGAATCCGCATACCAAAAATCAAACAAAATTTCTATAAACAAACTACATATGCACAAACTTTCTTCTCTAACTTACATAAACTTGAATATGTCTACAAACTTACTCTTCAGTAGGCTCAAAATAGTGTCCCAACTCTTTTTGAGACTCCAAAATAGTCATGTGACCACAAAATAGATAAGATTGCATCTCTATTGATTCAAGCTTCGTCGGATCACTAACCACCATAGCATCTTGTGCTTCCTTCAATGCACTAAGCATTGTCTCCATCTTAGGACCAATCAATCCTCTGAGCTCACAAACTCTTTCAACAATTTTTCCTTCTTGACGCTTCATAATTTTAATCTTCTCAAGCAGGGATACGACTTGATCTTCTTGCTTTCCAACAGAAATGGTTAGAGGATCAAATGCTTTAGAGATATTTGCTAACTATTTCTCATATTGTTTCATTTTCCTTTCAATGTCCTCAGTGAACTTTGACAATCATGAGAATGACTTATAAATGTTTCCACCTTCAGAAAAAGCACCTTGAATATTCTTGACATAGGTAGCTAACAAAGATTTATGATTAACAATCATTCCCTTCAACCTACTAAACCTTTTAGCATCAAATTCCTTCTGAACCTTATCCATAGCTTACTTTTCAAGTGACTCAAAGTGAGTAGTTATATAATTAACAAGTTTCTTCAGCTGAATGAATGGAGAATCAGATGAATCCTTGACATATGAAGGCATGATCTTCTCCAGGATACTGGATGCAAGATTTAGTAGCTCACTATCTTCAATGTGAGATTTCAGTATCTCTTCCCTTGCCTTAGCCTATGAAAATGATGCTACCTTCAGTTTCTCAATGGGAGATAAAGTGGCTAAGTTGATAGGACCTTTAACTAGTTCAGGGTCAAACTCCTCCTGTTGCTATTCCAAAAACTCCTTTACTAACTTAGTAGTGTCTCTTGCTTCCACAGGAATCTCCTTCACTTCATCCTTCTTCTCTCCAGTCACTGATTCTTCCATAGCTTCAAGAATCTCAACTTCTTCACCTGACACAACTTTAGGAGCTTCAATCTCCATAGGAATTTCAGTTTCATGTGTATCTAGAGGATTCAAAGTATCCTCAAATGTATCTTCTTTCCCTTCTTCATTTACCAGACCAGATGGAACAACTTCAACATGCTCTTCTTCAAAAACATTGTATCTATTTTTCAATAGAACTGCCTTAAGGATTTTCTTAGTATCCTTTGCAACTTCTTCAGTTAGCCCAATCATTAGCTTATTTACCCTTGTTTTTCTCTTAAAATCCATTTTTTCTTCATTTAGAATATTCTTCATCTCTTTGATAGATATCACCAGACATAAATCAGCAAGTATTCATTCTCTCATTTTCTCTTCTTCAATTATTGCATTCACTCTCCTCATTTCTAAAACTTCATATAGGCCTTTAGGCAACTCAGACATTATTTCAATGAGTCATATTGAAATTGTTCAAATAATTTATTAAATCTTCCTAAAAAATTCTTTGATCAACACTATCAAAGGAGTCATACCATTCACAAAGTGGCCTAAAATTACCATCCTTAATCAAGGCTTTTTCAACTTCTTCTATAGACATACCTGATTTTTCAATTTTCATCTTTTTCTTTGCTTTATCTTCACCTAAGGGATTTTCCTTGGAGACTTTTGATGCTTTGGTGCCTGTATGATTTATTTCTCTTACATCTTCATTAGATTCAGTTTCTTCATCTTCTGAAATAACAACATAGACTCTAGTACTCTTGTCTTTCTTCCTCTTTCCTTCTCTACCAGATGACTTGCCTTGAGCTTTCACAAGACTTGATTTATTTGTAGGACCGGATGAGAGAGTAGAGCTCCTTGTAGATATAGATAGGGTAGAGGATGATGTCATACTAGCAGACGAAGTTCTTATTAGCTCTCCTGCTTCAGCTTGTTCTCTTTTCCTTCTAGCTTCTCTCACAGCTTCAGTTGATATCCTAATGTTTTCTGCAAAAGCTTCCATTTCCTTTCTCACTTTCCAGATTATCATAGGCTTCTTCAATTGAGTATGAAATTCCATATCCTTTTCTTCAAAGGTACCAAACCTTTCTTCTATAGAATCTCGAGGTTTACTTAACAGGTGTTGAGCATATAGCTCCAAGATGTGTTCTTCAACCTCATAGCCCATAGGCATTATCCACGCTATTCTAGGTTCTACAACTTCCATCAAACACTGATCAATATCAACCATGAAGCAAATTTTTTCCTTGTATTTCTCCAAAATGGATGTATGAATCCTTTCCCTAGATTGCATTTCATTCTGAAAAACTCTTGAAATAACCCCAAATAGCAGTTTTTCTAGCTTTACTATCACCAATATTGTATAACATGTCTCTAATTTGAACAGCTATAGGTTTATCACCTTTCCAATGCACTTTTCCAACTCCTAGAACTTCATTCATGAAATAGAAGAATAAACATAGCAAAAAATTACCATACTTGAAAGAATTCTTCTTATCCTTCTTGAATTTTCCAAGATTCTCAATTAATTGGTTCTGAAGTAACTCATATAGGTCATATTCTGCATTTTCTTTGACCATCTGATAATATATTGTTGTACCTAATGACCATAGAGGAAAATACAACATCCACGTCGATAATATCATTGATTGTCATGGCTCTCTTATAAAAAATTGAACTAGTTGCATCTATGACTATTTGGTTCTTCACGGAGTTCAATTTCAGTAACCCATCGAATGAATTTAAACTAGTAATAATCCTTATGGCTTCCTTTGTAATCTTGAAGGGCTGACTTAACCACATAAGCTTGGCATGCACTCAACTCAATCTATACTAAACCCATTTGTTTTCGTCAAACATGGGAAACTTCACAATCTGAGTGAATTTATTTTCCAAACTTTTAAATTTAGGTTTTACACAAAGATCCTCTCCCACAATGTGATCATTGGTGTACAAATTTAGCAACTGGGAGCTTCCTAACTCTTTAACATTTGTATGAATGTATGCCCTAATATCATTGATATGTAAAAAACCATACGAAACAAAGGAAAATGCACCTAATGGTTCTATCTTGATGGATTTGAACGGGTTCCATTTGAATTTTGAGTGGGGCCTATCATTAATATCCACAACCAATTAAGCAACCATTTCCAGAATTTTCAAGTTCATGATTTTTTGGATAAATACCTTTCGCCGAGTTAGGGTTTGATCGCTAAATCACCTTCAAACTTGAATCTTTGCCAAAATTTTCCAAAGTTTGATTCAGAGCTCTCCAAACTTATTCTTCTTGAAATGCAATGTGACAAATGAAGAATATAAATGACTTTTTATCATTCGCACATCTAACCTTTTCATCACAATAAATGCTTTTTCCCTAGGTCTTCCGGATACCTTGTTCTCACAGTCTATAAAAGAAAATTATTCTGTGGACCTTCAATTTTGCATAAATCTCCTCCACAAGAGATCCCAAAACATCTGCACATCACTAATGCAATCATTGTAATCTTCTACATTTTGGTACCAACTACCGACAAGGGGGTTAAAATATTTTCTTGAGAACTCCCCCTAGGCCAAAGAACAAAAACTAATTCCCAGATGATTTTTTAGAACTTGGTTTTGGTATGGAATCATTTCTTGCATCATAAAAATTCTTCTTCTTCACCCATGTCTTCTTCATTTGCTTCCTGATCTCATTTGTAGTAACTTTTCCTTTTCCCTTTTCATCCTTCTTCATATTTTTCTTTTGATTTACCAGACCTTTCCTGCTTCTACAAAATCTAGCAATGTGACTGGATTTGTTGCAATTGTAGCACACCACATTTCTTTGTGCAGACTAGTTGTTCCATCAATTTTCTCTTGATCTACACTAGTTAGCAATATGGAAAAATCTATTGCATGTATAACATCTGACATCTCTATTGAAAAATTTGTTTGATACATTTCTACATTCATTTTACTTATGACCATACTTATTGCAATTAAAGCACTGACCTAAGAATGATGGACCACTTGGATTCATTATGCTTCTACATTGAGCCGCCATATGACCAAATTTATTGCAAACAAAATAGTAACCATTGAATCTTTAAGCATTAGGTTGTCTTACCGAATACCTTCCAGGTTTGGTCATATGATTTCATTTCCTAAATCTCCTTTGACTAGATCTAGAGCTCTCTCCTTTCTCATATCCAAGACCTTGTTTTCCACTTCCAGTCCTTTGACTTTTAATTAGTTCATCAAGCTTGGCTGAGATAATCTTGAAATTCTCCTTTAATTCATTTGTAGTAGCAAGTTCATCTTTGAGATCAACAATATGCTTTTCAAGCTCTTCTTCATTATTTCTAGATTGTTCCAATTCGAGCTGCAACTGATTGAATCCATCAGTAATTCAGCTAGATTCTTTAGATTTCTCTTTCAAGGACTAAGCAAGATTCTCTTAGTTCTTCTTTTTGTCTTCAATCTCCTTGGTCCTCCTCATCATAATAGATTATATCTCATTGCTTAGGACTACATTATCTCTGGAAAAAATTTCACATTATTCTGTCTTTTCCTTCAGGGATTGACTCAGTTGTTCATCTTCAATGCTTCTACTCTCTTTCTACTTGATCTAATCACAAAGTTCCCTTCTCTTTTCCCTAGACTTATTGATTTTATCTTTTAATTATTGAATGAATTTCTCAGCATTCATGAGATTTTCTTGCAATTCTTGGACTTCAGATTTTGACTGATCAAGATCATCTAATGCCACCAAAAGTTGTTGTTGAAGACTGCTTGAATCCATTGAATCACTTTCTCAGATCTTCCCCAAGCTTTTAAACTTCTTCTGAGGAACTAGGCTCTGATACCAATTGTTGGAATCAAGGAACACTGAGAGGAGGGGGTGAATTAGTGTTCTGCAAAATTTAACTTTTTTAACCTGATCTTTAAACCACTTATAGCATTGAACCAAAAGAAAGATGCATGAACACAAAAAAAGCAACCACAACACCATAACACAAGGATTTTTTTACGTGGAAACCCTGTTAGGGGAAAAACCATGGTGGAGATCAATCCACCATATGATCTAAATATACTCAAATAATTATTTACAAAAGGAATGCACATGCATTCAGGCACATTGCCTAGAGCTCACTGCTCAAATACAAAAGGAAGACTCACTATCTTACTAAAGATTTGGATTACATCGAAAAGATTTGAACTGAGAGAATAGTATCTGCTAATGCCTAATTTTAATTCTAGTTAAGCACATCAATCACTTTCTTGACCCTCTATCTGATTCTACTCTTTTGCTCTTTATGCTCACATTAAGATCACAAATCCTTTTCTGCACAAGTGAAACTATGCATAATCACTCAACTATCCTTCTGAATTTCACAAAACACCTCAACACAATTCGTAAATCCATACAAATGATATAAATGATCGCTTATATATATTTGTGACTAAAGATTTAATCAACCACATGTCGACTTCAACAAAATATAAAATATTCACAAACTGTTTCCACAATCCATAAATAATTTTCAATGCACACCAACCAAAGTCAGCCACAACATAGTGAGGACCCAAATCAACATGCTCAAACTCAAAAAACACTTAAACAATTATTCCTCAAATATCTGCACTATGCTACATTCATCGGGTCAGCCTTTTTGCATTGTTAAATAAAAAGAAAATCAACCAGATCTTCTAACTTTCACACCAATCGATACGACGCTCTAAGATTCAAAGATAACATAGATCATACATAAAAAAAAACTCCCTAAGATCCACAACTCAAAATGATAACAAAATATTGCATATGAATCGATGGACACAATTATGTCGGATGCACTATTCTAGTTTGACAATTAATCACAAAAATTCAATTTGACTTCTGGTATGATCAAATGCTGACATGTAGATCAAATTAGTGACTAGGGTTGCCATCAATTACAACACTAGATGACACGTGTAGTGTCTCTTTCCAACATGGGTTGCACCACCAATGGATGTGGTAAAAATTAATTTTGATGGGGCCTCTCGAGGGAATCTAGGTTCTTTGGGGGCTAGCTGTGTACTAAGGAACTGGGGTGGTAGGATTATTGAAGGCCTTGCTCCAAAATTACCAAATTGTACAAATAATAAGGATGAGACACAAGCACTACTAGTAGGGCTAAAATTGGAAAAATCAGTAGGAATCAAATGTATATGGATTGAAGGGGATTCTATGATAATAATCAATGCATGTAACTAGAAAAATTCAGTCAATTGGATGTTGAGTACCATCCTAACCCAAGGTTTCAAAATGTTGCAAGAAATTAATTCCTATTAGTTTGTGTAATGATTTAGAGAGGTAATAAAGTAGAGAACATGCTAGCTAATATGGTGTGTGACCTAGTTGATGGGCCATTAAAAATTAATCAAATATATCTTGATAATTACTCTTCCCTAGCATGCATAGCCAACAATGAAGTACACCTAATATAAGGGAATTAAGTTCCTAAAATATCCTACACAGGTCATGTGTGATTTAATTCTATTGGAAATACCCACCACCAAGTTGTGTGGCCCCTTGGGTGGGTATTTGTTTCTACCCATGAGCCCTTGATGGTCAAGTTTACACTAGCTAAAACTACATAGTCTCTTTCAAGCCCATAGGCCTAATTGCAAAATAAAATTTTTGATGCATCATATGGTGGCCTCAGTCATCTAGCCATGTTCTTCATCACTAAGTTCACATTGGTGCCGTTCAGAATAGCCCCAAAACATCACAACCACCTCCTGGTGGATGGGGGTCTAATTCCTCTCTCAAGGTATTGGGCTCTTACTTTTGCCACTAGACCATATTTCATGGAGGTTTACTTCTTGCTCAATTTTGAAACTCATCACCACATCAAAACATACCAATGCATCTTTTGTGGACGTCCTCTTTTCACTTAAGCTTCGTAATTTTCCACTAACACTGAAACTTAACAATTCTCTTATAATGTGTTGGTTGTGACTTTTTGAGCTTCGCCATCAATATTGATCTCCAAATCTATGTGAACCCTTGGTTTAACTTTTGATTTTACTCATGAACCCTTGTTAGTTTAATTCACACTTTCTAAATTTTTGTAACTCCTATTGAGCCTGATGGCTTAAGCCCAAACTGTAAAGTGATGTGGGGACATATGGTATCCCTGGGTGTCTAGCACTATAAGAAATATCCCAAGCACCCACCCTTGCATAAATTTCATGTGTCATGTTGGCACAACCTGGTGAAGGCCACAAGTATCACAAATAAAAATAATTGTGAGATTAGTTGGCTCTATTAAATCACGTAGCTCTCACTTGAGAAGAATTAGTGCATAGTGGGTTGTGTTTTGGTGCCACACAAAATCCTCATGCTCCCAAACAAAAAGGTTAGTATTGTATAATTTCTTTAAATAATTACATTTGCATCATGACATGTGTTGCATTTGCATAGGCTGAGATGTTGCTTCATCCTATCAAGATTGTTATTGCATGATTGGTTGGGCCTTTTGGTGGGTCCACCATGTTTGAAGGTCAATGACCCATCTAATCCATGCCTAGACACTCACAAGTATCCAAGCTTTATTAAAGTTGGTGCTAAACATAACCTAGTTAATTCCCTCACTACCTTGGGTCATAAACACATGGCAACATTACGTTCTCTCGAGTTCCCTTTCAGACCATAAGCTATTTCAAACTATGAAAACAAGACATGTGGCAGCAGTGGAATTGGATTTTGTGTATAAGAAAAAATTGGAATTTTATGGAATGGCTAATGGGATCTTCATTTAATAATTTTGATCAAGTTGATGTTAGCAAATTTTTCATAATTTTCATTACAGTCATTCACTTGGCTACATTTTAGCTCAAATCCTTTTTGATAGCCAGTTGCTTAAGGGAATTTTTATTTATGACTAAGTGGCTATGTAGTACTTTATTGGTAACTTGGATAGTATTAAATGGTAATAAAGCACTTTGTAGTCACTTCAATATCTATGCTAATGGGAAGAAAATCTAGAAATAATTTTTGCTATGTGGTTGTGTTATACTCATGGTGAGTTTCCATGCACCAATATGGTAATAAAGTGATTTTAAGCTGTATCACAATCTCTTCTAATGGAAAATTAATTTGGAAATAAATATCCCTTGCATGAAGCATGTGAAAATGTAGTAGCTTTCTCTATTTAAAGAGGTAGGGTGATACCCTTGCTACTCTACTTTCCTAATAAGTTGGTATCGTGTTGAGATGGACACCTTGCTATTTCTCACATGTTCACAATGCTAGATAGATTTTGTTGGTGCTATCACAGACCAATGTTTGAAAGTGATCATGAAACACCCCACAAGAAGGGATTTAAAAGTGATAAAAATGATACTTGGCATTGATTTCCTAAGGGAAGCATAGCACTAAAACATAAGAAAAATAGGTGTGTGGGTTAAAGGTGGGTTTAAAGTGTGATATGATGGATCCATTTCTCACTATTTCATTAGAAAATAAGATCCAAACAATGAATTGATTATCAACCCTTAGGTGAATCAACTAAAAGTGGGAATCTTTAGATTTCCTTATGCTCTCAAGATGGGGGTGAAGGTCAAACAACACTTTGGGGAGAAAAACTAAAAATAGAAAATCAACTACAACATGCAATATAACACTTGAAAAACAATATTAAACTCAATATTTGTAGAACCGGAAAATAAAATGAAGATCCGAGAAGGAAAAAAACATGTGCACTAGTCACCAAAAGTGATTTTTGGAAGCTAATTTGAGACTCATTTTCAAATGGGTGAATGGATCCAAGTGTATAGGGATTTCAAAAATCTTTCGGAGCCTCTGGTGTAGATTTGTAACTTCTGATTTATCCATGTTTCAGTGTCAAAAAGTCAGAAATCCAATCTATAGGTTAGATTTTGTGATTTCATGATAACTTTGACAACTTTTGCAACTTTTGCAACTTTTTAAATCTTTCTCTTCAAAAGGTCTTGAAGTCTTCTTCAACCTAAATCTGAAATCACGCACACAAGAGAGAAATTTTTTTGCTCTTGGATGAATGGGGGTTTTCCTTGGTCAAACCCTATTTGGTAATCAAACCTTGAAATGAAATAATGCATGAAAGAGGGAATGAAGAATGAACAAAGCTATGTTACCACTCAACAAACCCTTGTAGAAACCTTGATAATTGATATCTTAGGAGGTCTGCAAATTGCATGAAATGGATGAATTGGATGTAGATCTTGACACTTGAAATTGATACTTTTAATTTTTGAATAGATCTCGAAACCTACATCATAATGTTAGCTCCAAAAATATGCATGATGCAAGAAGACTTTGACATGATGAATAGATCTTGATTGCTGCAATAAATCTTTGATTTATCTGCTCTTGAATGCTCTTGATCATCAACTTTAGCTCTTGTAAACTAGCATAAAAACTCTAGTTTCTTGAATTTCTTTTGTAGGATTTGAACTGATGAAATAACCTTGTATTTATAGGTATGTATCTTTAATTTCCTGAAATTCAAATATCACAAGCCGACATTGAATTATGGATTTGACGACATTAAAACACAGCCAAAAACATAATTTAAATTTAGGTCCAAAGGTCTAGGGAGGGCCCAGTCACCCATAGATGAATGGGTCCTAAGTCCTTATTTATGGAACACACATTGCTCAATGAAAAGTGTTATTTTTAGGAATTAATTATTGTTGAGGTTCCCCTTCAGAAAATATAATTAATTAGGCTTGTAAATGAATAAAAGGGATAATTAAGGCATAATAAAGCTCATTTTAATTAAGAGGGCCCAAATAAGTGTGTAAATGTAAAGGGGTACATTTAACAACACTAAATTAAGGCATTATTAAGTCCAAATTTAACTAAGAGGGCCCAAACAAGTGAGAAAATGTAAAGGGTTACATTTTTCTACACTACATTTAGCTTGCACTTTAGTGAGAGGATGACCTTGAGTCAAAATCACACTAAATTATACAATCAAGAGACATATAATTTTATGATCATTGGGAGGATATGATGACAAAGATCAAGGAGGATGAACAAACCCCCAAGATCTAAGATCTCATAGAAAAACCAACAAATGCACAAGGAGAAACATGCCTGTGTTAAACATATATATGCATCAATGACAAGATACTCAATCATACAATGCCAAAGAATCAAAGGAAGAGAAAAAGGATAAGGAAAAGAGATGGATCAAACCTCGACTATCCAATGTGATGTGGAACATGCGTCAGCTGTTTGACCAAAAGCATTTACAAGTGGAACATGTTGTCCACTATGCAAACAATGGTGCATGCTCACATGAGTTAGTGAAATTCGTTGTACACTAGGTGAGCCCCCAAGGATGGAAAATTAGAGAATATTATTAGGCTCCCATACCATACCAAATTTATACCTCCAATAAATTTAATAGGCACCACACAATATGAACTTTGAGCTTCATAAGGCTTAGCAAGCTATGTTATGCTAAACACTTATGAACAAACAAGGCACCATAAGAAAGCAAAGTGTGTTGTGGCTAGTGGCCATGAAAAAGGGTTGAAACTTTGAGATTCATAAAGTTAGAAAGTTGTGTTATGCTAAACACTTATGAATAAAATTTAAATAGAATAATACATGTTAAAAGGGTTTTTTCTTAGTTCATGTAAGGTCTTCTCTTAGGGAACATCATGCCTAATGTCTCCAAGAGAGGACAAGTCTAAGATAAAAGATTTGCAACTTAGGGAATGCAACACGTAGCATTACCACTAAGAGGAAAGTTGTATGAAAATAAAGGTCACACTCTTGGATGACATCAAACCTAATGACACCACAAAGAAGAAGATACATCAGAACAAGTAAGAAGATCACACAATGAAACATAAGGATATAGTCCAAGATCTCTAAAATGATAATGCCAATGTATGCCAGGTCAAATGTTTCCAAACGAAGCTACGTCATGAAAAGGGGTTGCCCCCAAAATGATAAAAAATCACACATAAGGGGTCCACAAATTTGGATTCAACATATGTCTTTGCTACAATGATATTCTAGGGCTCAAAAATGTCATCACTCCCCAAATAACTCATGGAACTTGAAGAATGACATAGAGAGAAAAAAAAAAGAAAATTGTTTGGGTCAACATGGAAGATACCTGAATGTCTTGATGCCTTGCATCATCCCTAAAAGGAAAACACAAGACAAAAGAAAAGATAAAGGGTTATAAAATAAAAGAATGAAGATACAAATAGAGGAATGAACATGGAGGCACATCAAATAGAACAATACGGGGGATCACATTACGCACATGCAATCACATAAAGAACAAAAGAAAATAAAGATAAGACTAGCAAGGTACATGCAAGTCAGCCTATAGTAGTTTGTCTGCATACCAATCTTGTTCATTGTATGTGGAAGGTAGACAACTAGCGAAAGAGAAAACATCAAGTGCCCAACTAGGAAAATCACCAAGTTCAACACACGGTGAATCACTCTTTGTAGGAGGATCAACATGATTGTTATCATTTAAGCTCATGGAATAGAAAAACAATAAATTTAACTCTTTATGCACTTCCTCATCAATATTTGTAGTTTTATTATCATCATCTAAGTTTATCACAACAAAAGGTCTATGGTAATATCCATAGAAGATGCTTGTTCTTGTTGTGTTCGAGATTTAGGATTTTCTTGTTCTGGCAAAGGTGGAGAATCATCATGCATTTTCTTTAGGTAAGTTTGGGTTTTGATTTTCTATGTTTTTATTTTCTTCTTTTTCTTGTAACAAATGAGCAATAGCACTATGTCTACCCCTACACTCTCTAGCATCTCAATTCATTTTCATTTGATTTTCAAGTTGTGATTGTGTAGGAGTAGGTTTATCAACCATAGGTTTTTTTCTTCCCTTAAGGGAGGAATGAAAGGAACCATGGGAGGTTGTTCAACCACTTTCTCTTTAGCTTTATAAACTTGCTTAATTGTAGGAGGCACAACTAGAATTATTTGGTTATCTCATGGTCTCTTATAGGAAATGGGTTGAGGATTTTCTATGTTTTGGCCTTGGTTATATGGAAGGGATTTTGGTTCAATCATAGTCTCATCAAGGATAGGAGGCTCAATCATGGGTTGAGGCATGTTGTTAAGGGATAATTTTGCTGTGTGTTTTGCCTTAAAATTTTGATAGGATTTGAAAAAGAAGTCTTCACGAGGCCTAATAGGTTCCATAGGTTCAGGCCAAATAAATCCAATGAGAAATTCCCACGGGAAGACACATGATTGAAGCCACTATGATTCATAGTAAAGATCTCATTTCCAAATTGAAAATTTAAGCATTTATGCACAACCAATCAAACGAAATTCATGGAGCAAAGCCATGGATAGCCTAACTTCACACGAAATTGGTCAGATGATAGGATGATAGAAAATGAGACATGTAATGTTTTCAGTCTAACTTTTAAAGGAAGATTTATCAAACCTATTGTAGGGTAAGCAAAACCATTATGCATTTTGATCCATGCTTTCGGCTTTTCATAAGTATCATGATAAATCTCATGCACAAATAGGAATTATTTAGTGATCACATTCTCTACACAAATGAGATAAATTAATATCCCATTAGTAAGCTTGTCATTGATTCTTCTAGCTATGCAAAGAGACCATTGGGTGCATGTTTGATTACATCATTTTGTGAGAAAGCAATGTCAAGTGACATTTTGGTTAGGCTTCTACAAGGTTGACCTTCCATGAATTTGACCGATGGGTTTATAGGATACTTCTCTTTATTTCTTATGTAATATTTCATGACGTGATCAAGGATAAGAACCATTTATATTCCTTGTTTAGTTTTGATTAAATCTCTTATGTTGTGTGTCGTAGGAACTACATTAGTGGTGATGGTTTCAAAACTTATTAAGTTTTGCGATTGCTCTAACTCTTCATCCATTCTTCTAAGGTTTTCATGAGGGGAAAATAGCAATCGTTGCATGAACATTAGTCACATTAGGTGTGGGTAGGGAAGTCATTGGAAATGAAGTGTTAAGGCTATAATCCATAGTGGGTTGACTAGTGTCAACACTTTGAGTGAAAGAGTTAGAGAACCCAATATCCACGGTGAGTGATGTATCATGAGATGAAATGAGTCTTGAACTATATCTCACGATAGTATTGGAAATAGGACACTAGGTTGTGAAGTTCATACAAGTTTCACAAAACCTAAGGTGCACCCAAAATGGATAGTAGGCACTAGATAAATGCAATAAACACTCAAAAATAGGAAGTGTAATGCAAAGAGATAGTAAATTTCTAAATTTTATACAAGATAATTTTTTTATTATACCATGCAAAAACCTAAAAATGATGCCTTGTAATTTTTATTTTTATTTTCAAATGCACTTTAATTTGAAAAATTATGCTTAATATGGACAATTTCAGATAATAAAAAATTTGGAAACTGAAACAACAGACTAAATATAGAAACACAAAAGGCAGAAATAACAATTTTAATGCTCAAAAATTCAAGAAAAGCCCTAATCAAGGACTCATTCACCCATAGGAAAATGGGTCTCACTTTAGGGTTTCTAAAAATTAATTTGCAAGTTTCTAAGATGATTCTTATGGTTTTTAGGTTTGGTTTAGACAATAAGTTGCAATTTTAGATTTCTTTAAAATGAGGTCTAAATGCAAGTGCAAAATAGTGTTAAATGAAAAGCGAAAATACCTAATATGATATGCAATTTTGATTTAAATTTTAGATGTAAATGAATAATTATGTAATATTATATAAACACTATGCAAAATTTCTGATACTTTTAAATTTTCCATATTTTAAAGAATGCAACAATACAAACTTAAAACCCTAAATTAGATGCAAGCTAATGTAAGTAAACAACCCTAAATGAGATTCCAATAAATGTAATGCAAATGAACGAAAAACCTAGATCTAGGGTTGAAAACGGACTCCAAATCAACAACTTATGATGCTCAAAATTCAGGTTCACCAAAATGAAATGAAGAGAAATAGGTTTATGGGTTAAAGGTGGGTTTAAAATGTGATATGATGGACCTATTTCTCACAATTTCATTACGAATGAGATCCAAATAATGAATTTAATATCAACCCTTAGGTGAATCAACCCAAAGTAAGAATCTTCATATTTCCTTATGCTCTTAGGATGGGGGTGAAGTTCAAACAATAATTTAGGGAGAAAAACTAAAAATAGCAAATAACGACCAAAATGCAATCTAACACTTGAAACGACAATATTAAGCACAATATTTGTATAACTATAAAACATAGTATAAATTTGAGGAGGGTAGAAACATGTGTACCAATCACCATAAATACTTTCTGAAAGCTAATTTGAGACTCATTCACCCATGGGTGAATGGGTCCAAGTATAGGGATTTCAAAAATATTTCCAGAGCCTCTAGTGTAGATTAGTAGCTTCTAATTTGTCTAGGTTTTAGTGTTAGAAAGTTAGAAATCTGATTTGTAGGTTAGATTCTATGATTTTATGACAAATTTGAAAACTTTTACAACTTTGAAAACATTGTAAATATATCTCTTCAAAAGGTCTTAAAGTCTTCTTCAACCTAAACCTACAATCACACAAACAAGAGAGAATGTTTATTGTTGGGTGAATGGGGGTTTTCCATTGTAAAACCCCATTTAAGTTTCATGAAAGAGGGAATGATGAAAGAAAAAAGCTATGTTACCACTCAACAAACCATTGTAGAAAACATGACAATGGAGAATAGGAAGTCTACAACTTGCATGAAATGGCTGAATTGGATGTGGATCTTGGTCTACTTGAAATCAATACTTTGAATGCTTGAATAGATCTTGAAACCTACATCACAATGTTAGTTGTAAAAACATGCAAGATGCAAGAATACTTTGAAATAGACTTGATTGCTTCAATAAATCTTTGATATATCTTTTCTTGAATGCTCTTGATCATCAACTTTAGCTCTTGTATACTTACATAAAAACTCTAGTTTCTTGAATTGCTTTTCTAGGATTTATAGGTATGTATCGTTAATTTCCCAAAAATCAAATATTAGAATCTAACATTAAATTATGGATTTGAAGATAGTAAAATTCTGCCAAAAACATAATTTAAATTTAGGTCCAAAGGTCTAGGGAGGACCCATTTTCCTATGGGAGAATGGGTCCTAGGTCCCTATCCCTAGAACACACATTGCTCAATGTAAAGTGTTATGTTTAGGAATTAATTATTTTCCAGTTTACCCTTCAAAAAATATAATTAATTAGGCTTTTAAATGAATAAAAGGGATAATTAAAGCATAATTATGCTCATTTTGCAACTTTGAAAATTTTGTAAATCTTTCTCTTCAAAAGGTCTTCAAGTCTTGTTCAACCTAAATCTGGAATCATACACACAAGAGAAAAAATATATATTTTTGGGTGAATGAGGGTTTGCCTTGGTCAAACCTTGTTTTGGTAATCAAACCTTGAAATGAAATAATGCATGAAAGAGGGAATGATGAATGAACAAATCTATGTTACCACTCAACAAAACCTTGTAGAAACCTTGATAATGGAGATCTGATGAGGTCTGCAACTTGCATGAAATGGCTGAATTGGATGTGGATATTGACACTTGAAATTGATACTTTGAATGCTTGAATAGATCTTGAAACCTACATCACAATTTTAGCTCCAAAAAAATGCATGATGCAAGAAGACTTTGACATGATGAATATATCTTGATTGCTGCAATAAATCTTTGATTTATCTTCTCTTGAATGCTCTTGATGATCAACTTTAGCTCTTGTAAACTTGTATAAAAACTCCAGTTTCTTTAATTGTTTTTCTAGGATTTGAAATGATGAAATAATAATGTATTTATAAGTATGTATCCTTAATTTCCTGAAATTCAAATATCAAAAGCCGACATTGAATTATGGATTTGAATATGTTAAAATACCATCAAAAACATAATTTAAATTTGGGTCCAAAGGTGTATGGAGGACCCATTCGCCCATGGGAAAATGGGTCCTAGGTTCGTATTTCTGGAATACACATTGCTCAATGTAAATTATTTGTTTAGGCTTTAATAATTGTTGAGGTTCCCCTTTGGAAAATATAATTAATTAGGCTTTTAAATGAATAAAAGGGCTAATTAAGGTACAATTAAGCTCATTTTAATTAAGAGGTCCCAATTAAGTGTGTAAATGTAAAGGGGTACATTTAACAACAATAAATTAAGGCTTTATTAAATCCAAATTTAACTAGGAGGACCCAAGCAAGTGAAAAAATAAAAACGGTTACATATTTTTACACTACAAGTGCTACAAGGTAAACATGGACATCATATCATAGTTTGTGACTTCACTCCTAGATTTAGGAGAAAAAAAGGAGTTGATGGTGGTTTTGATGGAAAAATTATTCAAAGAACACAATCTAGGTGGGATCAAGACTACTCTCAAAGTAGCAAGCTTGGGTTTTGGAACTCCAAGGCTAAGAGACATCAAAAAATAGTATGAGGAGGGTGTTGTTGTGGAATGGGAAACTTCCACATGGTGGCAAAAACTCAACATTGATCTCTAGCGCATATGCACAATTGCTTCCTAAGAAAGATAAACAATTTGGTGCCTATGTGAGATCTCCAATGTATTTTGGTTTTCAACACCAACCCTCCAGTTATATGAGTAATTCATCCTACCCCTACATAAAAAAAATTCCTCTATCTATCTTTCTTACACCTTTTGGTTTAAGGAGTCCATTCCTCTCATCAAGCAACTAGTATTTGGGGCATCGGATTATGTTTTTTCCCCCTACCAGTTGCATAAACCATGGGGAAATATGAGTATACATGTAAAGTGTTTATGCTCTATACATGTAATTTGAAAATTTTATAATATTAATAATATTTAGGCTTTTTCCTTTTATCTAGAAAAAAAACTCACTCCACTCTTTCCATGGGGTCAACAAACATATTTCCTTGTTTAACAGATCATTCCTCATGTTATTTCTTCATCACCTTTTCAACAATGTTTCAATCCAATATCAAATCATCTCTTTCTTCAATGTATTCTCACACTCAGTGACACTCGAAATGATAAAAAGGACATTAAGTTCCCAACATTCAAAACACAAAAAACTCCTTTTCTCACATCCAACAAATATTATGTCAATGTTTTGCTTCAAACTGCTTACTTAATAATAGGAATATATTCAAACCATTTTTGGGTTTTGTTTTCCTCTTCACCAAATTTTTAGAATAGTTTGAATTTTTTACTTTCATTAAGAAAAGAAAAATTTATTATAGTTTTACTAAGACTTACTTAGACTAGTATATAAAATGTCATTTAGTTTCAACATAACTCCTCTTCCATGGATTCACCTCTAGTTAAAATTACCACATCAAATATTTTGCAAAAGAGAACATCAAATCACAATACAAAAATCCATAAACGTTCTAATACCATATTGAAAATGGTAGAGCAACAAAATTAAAAATGCATAAAATCTACACCATGTTTGCTACAAATAAAATGATATTTATTTATTTTGAATGATTTACAATTTTTTCCAATGTGACTTTATAAATCCATTTAATTTTCCTATCAACTACTCAAAAATACTTACGAGAATGTAACTTCCTACAACTAATTTATTATAAACTAACTTAAAAACTAACCTTTATTTATTTATTGTATACTAACATTCTAATTTATTTTTTGATTATCTATTATATAATATAATTATTGATGTAATATTCCAATGGAAGGAAAATTAACCATATGTGTAAACAATGAGTGTAATTATCTAGATGATCTTCATTTTTCCTTTGTCATGGTTTTCAACCTTATTTTATGTTTTCTTATTATGTATCATGGTCTACTTTCCTTTTTGGTCAATTAAGATTGGTTTATTTTATTTACAAACTTGAGTTCCATTTTAGTAAAAATATATTATTTTTTTACATCTAAATCCCAAGAATTTTAAGTCTAATAAGTCATCTAGACTCAAGATACCTTATGCACTCCTATTTCCCCATTGTTTCAAGTTTTTAATGAGTCAAGCCATATTTAAATTTTGCATTGAAGAGATTTGAACTTATGTTATAAATTCAATTTTAAAACAAGTTTCACATATATTAATGGAAATATTTCATATTTGATGAATTATCGAAGCTTTTTTTTTTAAATAAAAGGCTTTAAGCCAACATAATATATTTATGTAATAATATAGAGGTTACAAAAACATTCTTTACAACTAAGAGTATACTTTTCAGCTCATCATGTATGTAGTAAACATAAATTTCCAACTGTGAGAACCTAGATAATATTTTTTTGTCTATCTATTAATAGTATGCACTCTGGCATATGATCAAAAATAAAAATATCAGCTTGAATAATACAAAATATAGCTAATTACATACTAACTACAAGCTATATGTTGTTATATGCTTATATTTGATAACATATATGTATCAAGCATTGCCTATAGAGGAGCCTTCCTCCATTTCACCTTTGTACATGTGTTGATGTGCTCATGGTGTCGAATGAGAATTTGTTGTTATGTTCATGTCAAGAATTTGTGGGAGTGGCATGAACTATTGAGCCTTCTTATTTCTTTACACAACTTGTGATTCTGTAGATTCCACCAATTCCAATTCCTTTTGTTTTGAACTCTTTTTACTAACACTAACTGCTTGGTAACAATGATGAGTGAGGAGAAATGATAAAGAGTGATATTTTTCTTTGAAGTTTCTCACCATGTCCTCCCCAACTTCACAATGATGGTGTGAAAGTGCTCTGTGAAAATGGCTAGGTGAATCATACTCCAATACTGTCTTGATTGCAATGTAGATATTTCTATAACATGTCTTATGATGCAAATAATGCCTGGGGAAAATTCCACCCACATATGCTTCCCCTTTCCAAAAATTGTATTTTTGAATGCACTTGAGTAGAGCATTATCCTACAAGAAAACTTCCTAAATAACTGATTTTTCCAAATTTGTCATATCTTGATAATTTAGACTTAAATCCAAAACATTTGACACAAAGATTCAAACCAAATCTAAAGGAAATATCAACCTCTAAGCTGATGGGTGTAAGATGTCATCTCTTATCAGAACTTTCAAGGACCTATATACAGGAAAGCATTCTATTTTGAAAATATTTGATAGATGTTCTCTTTCCAGCCCTTTGGAGAATGGTATCTCCCATTCCTAAATTGGAAAAGGAGCCCTATGATTTATTGGCATAAATTCCATGTTTTGTTATGTTTCTTTACCACCCAGAAATTGTATTGAAACCCAAAAGAAGAATAGATTCTAACAATCACCTGACCTTGTAGAACACTTGGAAACACAGGATGAGATATGTATAACAACCAACAAAGCACAATGGAACAAACACACAATATACTATACTTGATGTGAAGAGACTAAATGTTATGCATAGTCTAGCAACAAACAGAGCACAATGAAACAAACACAAAGTATTCTTGTTTGTTCTGAATAGAGCACAGTGGAACAAACATAAAGTAATATTGTGTGTTTAGAATAGAGAACATATCAATAGAGCACGGTGAAACAAACACAAAGTAAACTTGTGTGTTTAGAACAAAGAGCATACCAACAAAGCACGATGATGGAAAAAACAAATATATTGTTTTTTTTGAACAAAGAGTTACTGCCACATAATTCTTTCAACTACGTATCACAACAAGGGAAAGAAAACATTTAAGCATTATCATCTGATGATGTACCACCCTCAAACACTAGCAAGTATTCTCCTATTTCACTTGAATCCAACCATTTTTTCCATTTTAACCACCATCCTTTACATCTTCTAATAAAATGAGAAACTCATTTAAAGGAATGGACTTCAATTCCTTGTCAAAAGCACCAAATATGTTTGAGTTCTGGCACATGTTTGATTGTCCTCTCCAGTCCTCTCTAATGCTTGAGATTATATCCACAATAACATCTAAATTTAGTAACCTGCACATAACCAGTTCTTTGCTAATAAAATTCATGCCTTTGCTACAGTTGATGCATCGGGGAATGAAGTTCCTTTGATATATTCTTTTGAAGAAATATTTCCTTCAGGATCCCAAAGATTTTACACATGCTTCTTTCTGTAGATTACACTTATGTTGTACAGGATAAGGTTGGATTAGTTTCAAAATCACACTTTCGCACAGTATGAATTTACAATCTAAGAGAATGAACTATGATGTGGCAAACTTTGTACAACACTAATGATGATTTTGAAAATCATGTGCTTAATGCAATATTTAGCTGACCCTTGTTTTATAAAAGCTCCTCCACCTTTAGCAATATATAGCAATATCATCTAACTTTAGCATGCTACCAACATCCACATGCGATTAAAACTCACTCTTCTTGACATGAGCATTAACTCATAGCACCCTTGATTAATTTCTTCTCTTTTTATATGATTTCCTTTACTACTCATTTTTGAGAAATAAGTAGTATGTTATAGCATGGTTAACTTTTCATCAAATTCTAGCTAATAGTTTCCTTCTTAATAGAAATTTTTAGTTCCTATGCCATCTCATCCATGTTAGCTTCATACAACTGTACCTTTTGATCTTGATCACAACCAACATTTACAAATTTATCTGCTACCAGGTTACCCTCCCTATATGTGTGTTTTATCTGCACATACCTGAACTTTTCCATCATCTTCCAAACCTGTTGCATTACATAATTGATTTTCGAACAAGATTTTTTTTTCCTTATAGGAATTTACAATAATGAATGATTCTCCTTCAATTTCCAAGTCTTTTAGTTTTAGGTCATATGCTAGTTGTAAGCCATGAAGTAAGGCTTGTGCTTCTGCAACATTGTTTGTTCCCTTTAGTAATTTTATAGACATTGCTAAGATTAGAAGTCCTTTGTGATCTCTAATTACAACCCCTGCCCCTGACAAACCTGGATTCCCTCATGAAGCACCATCAATATTTAACTTTAAATATCCTTCCATAGGTGGGGTCCATTGAATTCTACTTCTATCCACTTTTTGACTTGAAATTTTATGTTGGCTTCCTTTAAATGTTAGAGAAATCTTATTCCATTTCTACATAACCTTTGAGTCCCAATTTGTGAACATTGATCCAACATGTTTGGTCTTCAAAACATAGGCATTTTATATTTTTGTTATTGAAGATTCCAATTTCTCAAGGACTTGATCAACCTTCATTTTTTCATTCCTAAGTATTCTTCTATTTTGTTCCCACCAAATGGTCCAAAAGACTATAGAAGGAATCACTCCCCATCGATAAGCAAATAATGCAGATTTATACAATATTGGCCAGCTTGAGAAAAAATTCCACAAGTTGCTTGTTAGTGGAGCATACCAACTTAATTTATCTTTAATAAATGACCAACATTGAGAAGCAAAGGGGAAGTGAATAAAAATATGATTTACTTCTTCAACCTCATTTTCACAAAGGACACATGTAAACTAGGCTGCAATCCCAAGTTTTACAAGCCTATCACTTGTCAAAATTCTTCTTTTGATAGCCAGCCATGAGAAACATCTCACCTTTGTAAGTACCGAGGAATCCCAATAGAATGATAGGGCTCTTTGTGGTTTTATATTTTCTCCTTGATTCATTAGTGCCATATAACCCATTTTAACTGTGTAGTTTCCATTTTTTGAAGGGGCCCATAACAACTTATCCTCCCTTTGTGACAAATATACACTCCTCTCAGTTAACCTAGTTGCTAATTCCAATTTCTTCCCATGTGGATAGTCAATATCAAATACATCTCTCCACATTACCTTCCACGTACAAGCATCTTTACTGTTGTAGTAATCACCTACTTTATCACCCCACCTTGCATGGATTTGAGCTTGAATATCATACAAACTATTGGATGAATTTAATGGTGAATTACCTCCCCATGAATCTTGCCAAAAAATTTCCTTTAAACCATCATGTATTTCCCATGTAAGGTATGGTAAGATTACCTTTCTACAAGGCACCAAGAAATTCTAGATTGTAGCTCGCCTTGTGGAAGGTTTGAAGCTGTAAAAATTCTCTCAGGGTCCATATTATCTAAATACTTAGCTTGCATAACTTTTCACCATTTGGAATGTGACTTAGCATACATGTGTCACACTAGCTTAGCACCTAGTGCCTGATTCCAAGCTGATAATTTATGTATTCTTTGACCCCCTTTGGGTTTTTGTACACACAATTTTTCTAAAGATATAAGAGATATCTTCTTTTTGTTATCAATGTTTCCCTTCCATAAAAAATCCTAATTATTTTTTCAATTATTAAAATCACAGATTTTGGTGCTTTTGACACTGCCATAAAATAATTGGGGATGGCATAAATGATAAATTTTATTGATCAATAATATACAACCTAAAAGTGATAGCCATCTACCTTTCCAAGATGCAATTCTCTTTTGAATACTTTGAATAATGTTAGCCCAATAAGAAATTTTGTTTACCCCTGAAAAGAATAGGATCCCAAGATACTTGCAAGGTAATTTCGTTGTTTGAAACCCTAGAGTATTAACAATTCTCTTTTGTAAACCTAGTTTGATATGAAAGGTGTAGATCTTTGATTTTTTAGCATTTATTTGTTGACTAGAAGCTCGTGAATATTTATCTAATACATAATTGATATGTTTAGCCTCTTGTACTTGAGCTAATCCAAAGAATGGTGTGTCATCAGCAAACAAAGAATGGGTGACTGACAGATTAGTAAGAGGAATTGCAATGCCTTTCCAAATTTCTTGCAAATGGGATTGTTTGACTATCCTATCGAGAGCTTCAACTAATACTATGAATAAAAAAGGTGATAATGGATCACCTTGCCTCACTCCTTGAGTGGAAATAAAAAAACCTAATGATGTTCCATTAATTAATACTAAAAACTTGACACCACTTAAACATGAAAGAACCCATTTACACCATCTAATGGTAAAACCAAACTTCTTCAAAATATGTATTAAAAAAGACCAATTCACTTTATCATAAGCTTTCATCATGTCAAGCTTGATGATAAATGAAGGCATCTTATGCAAATAGATAGAATGAAAAATTTCATGTGCCACAAGAGCTCCCTTTGTTGTTTCCCTACCTAGGAAAAATCCACCTTGCTCTTCTATTATAAGCTTTGGAATGATAGGTAAAAAATGAAGATATATTGTTTTAGTAAAAATCTTATAAATCGTGTTGCAAAGAGAAATAGGCCTAAATTTCGTGAAAGACTTTAGATCCTTAACCTTCAGAATTAATGCAATATGTGTTATGTTAAATTGTTTGAGTATAGAATAGGAAGTTCTCGACTCCTCTAGTGCCTTGAGTAAGTCATTTCCTATAAAGTCCCAACATTTTTGAAAGAAAAATGTTGTAAATCCATTAGGTCTTGGGGCCTTGTCTGCTTTAAGTGAAAAAACAACCACATTCACTTCATCAAGAGTGAAAGGTTTGTTGAGTATTCATTATCTTGTTCAGTGACTAAAGTAGGGATTGCTTGTAATATGTCCTCTCTATCAACCCCAAACCGATCTGTTTGATTTGTGGGTGCAGATAGCAAATTAGAAAATAATTTAACACCTTCATTTTGAATTTCCACTTCATTGTTTAACCATTTTCCCGCGGGGGTTTCCTAAATATGAAACACTGCATTCTTAGCTTTCTTAATCTAAGTTGACATATGGAAATATTTAGTATTCTTATCTCCTTCTTTAAGCCACAACTCCTGTGATTTATGTTGCCAATAAAACTCCTCATGCAACACTAACTCTTCCCATTTTTCTTGTAGATTTTTCTGTCTTTCAAAAGACTGTGGGTTTAGTCCTCGACTTATAATCTTCTCATTCACCACTGCCAACTCTTTTGAAACTAGATCCTTTTGATGGAATATATTCTTGAAAATGTGTATATTCCATTGTTTTATTTGATCTTTCATAAATTTCATTCTCTTACAAAACCTGTACATAATGGATCCTACCTCATATGGAGCCTGTATCCACCATGATTTCAATAATGGCAGGAAATCATTATGTCTAAACTGCATTGATTCAAATTTAAATGAAGCAGTCCATTTCTAAGGTGAATTAGCTACTTCAAGATTGAGAGAAGTAGGAAAGTGATAAGATCCAGACCAAGGTAATATTTTTGACATTTGTGTATACTTATCTACTACCCAATTTGAAGAAATTAGAAATTTGTCAAGCTGTACAACTATTTGCAAAAAATATCATCTTTCATTTGTCCATGTGTACATTCCTTTTTGAGGTTGTACATCCACAAGTGAATTATCATGAAAAAACTTACTGAAATCTTCCACTTTCTTGTGAGGAGGTATGATTCCTCTAGTTTTTTCATTAAGAGATAATATTGCATTGAAATCTCTAGCAAGTATAATTTTTTCTTCTCCCAACTAATCAAAATTAACTCCAACTCCTTCCAAAGCTTGTGTTTTCATGTTGTTGATTTTGGTGCATACACATTAACTAGCAAGAAGGATAAATCAAAATGGGTAACATGCTACAATTTCTAATGTGGATTATTAGTGATGGGTTCCAACTAAATTGATTTGGTATTCCATAATGTTAATAGTCCCCCAGGCACTCCTTGAGCAACAAAATGATATGACTTCTAGTTAGTCCACTTGAATATTAGACTTTCATAACTTTCCTTGGAAATCTTAGTCTCTTTTAATTAGACAATATCATCCCCTAATGAATTAATTTGTTGTTTAATCAAGGCTCATTTGTTAGGGGCATTTAAACCCCTATTATTCCAAGAAATAATATTCATATTGATCAAGGAAAGCTCCTTGATCCCCTCAATATTTTTTGTATATTACCATATAATGTTAATTGTACTCCTGAAGTAATCTCCTACAACTTAAATGCATTTGACTTCCTACCTCTTTTACCAGGCAACTTGATTGTAGGTGGTGTTATGCCTTGCAAAACCACCCCATTTTGGTTTTGGATTAAAATGGGTCCCCCTTTTTTTTTTCTGTCTTTAGTGATTTTGTTTGGATCTTAGGAGTTATTCTTTTTCCTCTCAAGTCCTTGTTTCTTTTTGATCTAGCAAAAGCGGATCTGGGATGGAAACTGGACTCAGAACTTTGTAAAGGTTCCAAGTTCGAGTTCGGTTATGATTTTGGCCCTGGCCTTGCCATGTTCTTTTTCTTTGTCTTTTTGGTTTGTCTTGCACTCTTGGGTCCATTTCTCCCTTGAGTTTTTTTTCATTTGCTTGTTTTTTTTTTTTTCGCTCTGGCGGAAGGGGAACTAGAAATGGAACTAAACTTGGAACTTTGTAAATTTTTTGGATTTCGTTCTGGTTCCAATCCTGCTCCCACTCATTTGCTTTGTGTTTTTGTCTTCATTGGTGTCTTGGTCGGGTCTTTTTTTCATTTTCGGTCCCACTTCCTATCATTTCTTTTGTCCCTATCCTTGTGTCAGTGTTTCTTTCTTTGTCGAGAGCGGAACTGGAATCAAAACCGAACTTGGAACTTTGTAAAAATTCCAGGTCTAGTTTTGGTTCTGATTCTTCCCTCGTTTTCCCTTTGTTGTCTGTCCCTGTCGTGAGACCGAAATCTGATGTGGAATTGGATAAATGGATTTGGGTAAAGTTCCTTTTTTTTTTTTGAATCTGCTTCTACGTCTGCCTTGCCTTCAGTTTCCACTTTGGTTGTTTACTCATTTATGTTTTTGGTTCCGCGCCTGACCAACCGCATTTATTGCATTAATTATAGCCTCCTCACATGTGCGAAATGTTTTTTAAACCTTAATCAAGGTTAATTGGCTCATTATCTTTATTTCCTAAGTTGTTTTAGTGAACCAAAGCCTGAGTAACTTTGAGAGCATCATGATTTTATTGCGGAGGCGCATTGGTGAGTGGATTCTTGTTGAGTTTCAATCTCTCTCGATGGAATTTTGAGGTAGGGTTGTTTCCCTGTTCTGTTTGTTTTTTCCTTTTCTATTGTTTGTTGTGTTCTTCGTGCATTCGCGAGAATTTATCTCGCGGATCTTCATGTTTTTCTATGTTTGTTTCGCTTGTTTTTTTGGTTTTGTTTTCCTCCTATTTTTTGTTTTTTTTTGTCTTTTCCTATTTGTTTTGTCATTCTATTGTCCCTTTTGTGGTGTGTATGTTCTGTCGTTCCCTAGTTTTAACTAGGGTTTCATCTTTGAGGGGTGTTTTGTGCTTTAAAAGTGTTTCAATCTGTTTAAGGATTCCTCTAATCATATCGCCATGTCGATTTAGTAGCTTTGATGTCAGGGTTTTGATTCCCTAATTTTTGTAAGTCAACATATCGTGCAAACTAGGATTTGTGCATTTGACCTTTACAATATCACCCTTCTAAAAGTTCAAATCTGGTCTTATCCTATTAAGGGTGAGTTTAAGCCCCTTATTTAAAGTTTCCTTATGGTTTCATGTGACCCAAGTCTTAAGCTAATGTGACCACGTCTTCAAAATTGCTTCATTTGAATGTTAAACTGGTGGAAGCGGATCAAGGAACGAACTCGTCCCATAAGTGTTTGCATGAGAGTGAATTCCCAAAATGATCTTGGTTCTGATGACTGTTGACTCTTGTCTTCACCCTTGTTCTTTGGCAGAAGTAGAACTAGAGTGGGAAACGAACTTGGAACTATCAATTGGTTTCGGGTTTGGTTTTCATTCTGATCCTAGTTTCAGTCATGTTCTAGTTCATATCCTGATCCCATCTATGTTAAAAGGATTTCTATTCTTGATTCTTTCCTGACTCCACTTCTGGTGGATATAAAATTTGACTAAGTATGGAGAGTTATCCTAAAGGAATATAGAATGGTATGAGAGGTAATGTATGGTGTAATGATTTTCATGCCTTTGTTGATCTAATCCAGGGTTGTATTGTAGGAATAGAGGATGTTAGGAGGATCAGAGAAAGCTTCTCAAGGAAGCCAATTTGCAAAAAGTTCAAGACAAGGAACCAAGCGTAAAAAGATAAATGTGGAATAACTCCCGTACACCTTAAGATACAAACATAAGAGTCTAATTCTTATAGATAGTAAGGTAGATTCAGATTGGGCAGAGATCATAGATACAAACTTAGGCCCATTCATCTATGAGGAGTTGCTTGAAAAAACATTCACGGAGGATGCAACAGGGAGAACATAAAGAATTGTTCAGTCCGCATTGGCACATGTTGTCCTCTTTCCTCTATCATTCCAATGTCCAAAACTCATTCTTACTACACCTGGGACTTACAATCCCACAACCAAACAATGTGTAGGTTTACAGGGGAATATCATCATTGGTCTTACGCCACAAATGATAAGGTTCATGTTTAATGCACATACACCATAGAACCCTAGGCAACTCAATGAGGCAGAGGCATTGCAGTTATATAGCAACAAAAAGGAAGCCAATATGACTCACATGAACCAAAAACTGGATGAGAGTTGAAAAGAAATCCCTGACCAAGCTTCCTGATCAGCCTAAGAGATCAGATTTCATCAAAGAGATCAGTGACATAATCATGATTCTTTCCAAAGTGTTCAAGAAAATAGATTCTTCACAATTCAAGGAATGGATGTTTACATTCATTCAAACCATTTTGGATGGAAAGCAACAATTTGATTAGCCAATGATTTTATCAGAATGCCTACATAACTAGATGCTCAAAGTGAAGGAGATGAAGGACTTCTTTATGACTTACTATGTGATATATGCAACTACAAGGAGGGGCATTTTCCTTGGTTTGAATGTAGTTGGAGTATTGGGAGAAGCCCCTGGAAAAAAGAAGGTGTGGGATCACTATCATCAGTTAACTTTGCAAACTTTTGAGTTGTATTATAGAAGAGTTAATGATGCATTCTCGTATGTAATCATTAATCAGTTAACAAGAGATGCAGGGTATAGGCTAAGTAGGGATGCCATGGAATTCATTGCAGAATGGGGACATTAGTACATCCAATACCCCAAGTTGACCTACTTTAGGTTGGCTGGTTTTGAAGGTCATCCTCATTTACTGCCTAGATGTTGCAATAACAGGATTGTTTTGATGGAATTCATCTATCAAGCCATATGATTCAATCTCAAATTTGCTAATAAACATAAGCATGGTTGTCATAAATTTTCCATGAAGTTAGGAGAGTATAGTTGTACACACAATGTGGCAGCAAAGGTAATTTGTGATGAATTGATCTATTTGAAATTGGGCTTATATACATCTAGGAAGAATTTTGATCCTAAGCACAAGATGCAAGGTTTTCTCCATACAGTTTTTGACAAGCATTTCAATTTGCTAGAAGATTTTTGGATGGACCTACAGGATGAGTATGATTTAAGAAGGAGGAATTATGAAAGGTTGCCCATCCCATTAATGATTGAGTATGGGGTGAAGGAAGATATTACTGACACATTATCAGATGATGGTGTAACCTTGGATCCCAAGTATGATGCCGGAAATATAGGTACCAAAGACTTGGATCTAGTGAATTGGGATGAAGAGGAGTCCATTAACATCAAACAAATTGCAAGGAAAGTCCTAGATAGAAGTATCCAATGGGTGGTTATGAGGGATAAGTAGCCATAGGATAAAATTTTTAAAAAGAGAAAAGCTACAAGTACCACCTAGGGGTATAAAAGAACAAAAACAAGGAAAAATCCTAAGGAGCCATTGAATTTTTTCCCTCCCAATTCTAGAGAGGAGCTTGATCCAACAATTCCTACTTACGATGTTCCTGAATCACAAGGAGAGGAGCCCACAATAGAAGCCGGAGGGGAGGCTTCATCTCAACCTTGTGTTTCAACAACTGTTGGAGGTGAAACCTCAACTCAACCTCCTCTTACAAAGCAACCAATTAAGGAGGTTGAATCATTAAAGGGGGAGGAATTGGAGGTTGAAATTCATGATATTGATACAAATTTCGAGGCCACCCAATCTGACAAGGAAACTCATGTGGTCACATCCAATGAAGAAACTGAAGATGTGGGAACTAAACATGTCCTCACCCTGGAGGATCAATAGAAACTCTTCAAGGATGCTAAGATGGAAGCATATTCCAAAGCACAAGTTGAGGCACTTGCTAAGCAACAAGAATCTAAAGCTAAAGCTAAAGAAGAGGAGCTAGCAAGGAAACAAAAGGAAAAGGAAGACTTGCTGCAACAACAAAAAGAAAAAAAGTTGAGGATTAAGGAAGAGAATGATAAGATAGCCTTGGCATAGAAAATTCATGAGATTGAGGAAGAGAAATCTCAACAAAGAAGAGATAGAGAGGCTCTTGAGGCCAGGTTCAAGGATGTGGAAGAAGCACAAAAAAGGAAGGAAGAAGCAGAATACCTGCAAAGAGAAAAGGAAGTTGAAGCATTGGCGAAACATGAGCAGGAGTCTAAGAAAGCATGGGAAAAGGTCAAACAATTGGAGAAGCAAAGAATAGATATGTTGAAAGAGAGAGAGGATCTATTAGAAGAATAGAGAAGATTAGAGGAGTAAAGGGAGAAGACTGAAGTTGAAAGTATTGCAAAAGAAGTTGCATAAAGGGAGCAACAATAGGTACAAAATGTTGATTCTCAACCTAAGACCACCATTCTACAACCTCTTTCCTTTTCCACTGCTACTTCTTCTTCTACACAAGTGATAACTCCTGCTACTCTAGCATGGCTAAAACTAGACCTTGAAAGGAAACAAGTAGTCCAACCTCAACCCTTGAATTGGGAAGATATGATGAGAGAAATTGAGAAAGAGAGGCCCAATAAAAAGGGTAGGGTCCTCCATTCCATAAAGCTAATAGATGTAGGTGAAATCATAGCTGAATGTGCAATCCCTATGGCGGACAAGGATAAACAAGATATGCAATTAATTGACTACCAGTTGGGTACTGTTAATTCGAGGAGACCCACAAGGAATCAACAAATGAACCTTATTGACATTGTGGTATCCTCCAACAAATATAGGATGATCAAGGTTAAACAAAGGAAGGATGAACTTAAATTCCAATTGGATCAGTTGCACAAGTTATTGAAGGATGTATGCACTCACGTTTCTCAACAAGCTACTGCTCCAAAGACCCCAGTCTTATTAAGTAAGAAAGAAGCTAATGATTTTGTACAAATGAGAAGTAAGGTTGGAATGCTTGATAGATGGGTTGATCGGCTTAATCAATAGATTGATGAGTTGCTTGTTGACAACTTTAAAGTTCATGAATGTGCATTGGAGATGGTGGATGATATGAATCAACATGCTAAAGTCTTGGAGAAACAAGAAGAAGAGAATAGAGAGCATACCAAGAAACTAAAGGAAATCAACAAGGTGCCACAACAAACTCTCTTGGAGAAATCTATCCTCAATGAGGATAATGTAGACTTCATTGAGAAGATAATGAGCATAATCAGGTTCAAATATAAATTCATTTATGAACATAGAAATGAATTTCAACAAGCTATTAAAGATCTAAATGAGTAGATTGATGAGTTGGAAATAGTAATTTCCATTTTGGTTAATATAAATATCCCTATGAAGGAAGGTTTTCCTCTAGAAAAATTAAAGGAGAAGTGGAATAATAGGTTTGAGGAAGTGATGCAGAAAGAGAAGGATGGTAATGAATTGTTGCTTGATAGACTCATAGATATCAAGGATGAAGTGAAGGTTGCTAGGAGGGAGTTGATTAAATTGAAAGATATGCAAGAATTTTCCTCCGCGAAATTAAAAAGAATTAAATTTGAAGATGATTGGGTATATGGGCCTGATGCATACATACTCCAACAAGTGTTCACCAGCTATGACAAATACCTCCTTGAGAAAATTACGCAGGAATGAGGTGGCAATGGAACATTCTATTCATGATGGATAGTTCTCTCTTTTTCTCCCCTGTTTTGAAGGATCTTGACATGAGTTTAATTGAAGATCTTTCAGCAGTTTTGCCTTCCCCTTTGGGCATTAGATTTTGACAACAGGTTTATCAACAATTGAATTGAAGATCAACCAGCGCAGTCACTTCATGTAGTTCTAGTTCCTTAATTGGTGGATCTCAAATTTTGATTGAGAGGAATTAATGCAAGGCTTGCCTATATGTAATTTTGGGCTCCATTTTGTAAAGGTTGGCTAATTGAAGAAGGCTTAGCAACCTGACGAGATAGTAGATAGTGTTGTCATAGTTTTAGGATTTTATAAGTTTTCAAGCAAGATACTTTAAGAAACTCTATTTACAGCTTTTATGCAAGGATACTTAGAGATTTTTAGAAGTTTTCAATACAATTTCATGTTACTTTCAAGTTTAATGGTTAAGGGATGATGTTAGTGAATCATATTCATTCGTATGCCAATAAATGTTGTGCATAATTTTTTCTTATTTGATGTAAGTCAATAGAAGAATCTAGATCTGAGTCTATTTCATTGAATTATCTATGAGTGGAATTTATTTACATCTATTGATCTATTAATTTTGATAATGAGTTGGTGATGTGTTTTGATTTTGGAAATAAAGCTTTGGTGAATGGTTATGGTTATTGAATTTTTCACTATGAATGTATGCAATAGTATAGGTCATGCTATGGATTGCATCATTTTTTGTAGTTTTGGTTACTTGAGGAAACACTCATTGTTAAGATACATGTCTGGATGTGAAGAGATTTATATTCATATTTTGCTGTTCTAAATCCCTGTTCTATCTTTTTCGGTTTATTTATACCCCCCTCCCCAAACATAGGTTAATTGATATGATGCAGTTTGTATTCCTTTATACTAGCAGGCCCCTTGAATATTATAGTTGCATTATCCCCTGAATCACACCAACATAGTTGAGAACCAACTACGAGGACCTTGGAAAATAGATGGTTTTAGATCAGTTATCTTTTTCAAGAGAAATAGAGTAGAAATATTTTGTTTCATGTTGTTGTTCTATTTTGACCATCAGTAGATCTGGTGCTAGAAGGAGGGCGTGAGGAACAAACTAGCTTGAATTGGGTCATTCTCACTAGAAAGGTTTGAAAGAGTTCTCAGATCTGCTAAAAATCTAGAACCATTAGTTGAACTTCAAACCCCTATTAGACCCAAAGCCCATAGAGTTTTGATCCCACCATTGTCACCACCACGTACTCCACCTAGGTTTTCACCAAATCCACCTATTCCACAACTGGCTCAACTAGTCCCACCACCCCCCATGGCTTTCTTCATGAATAATCCCTCTCCATTAGGGACTATTCCTAGTGGTATGCATGATATGGCCAAGAATCTAGAGAGATTTTGTCCCAAATATATCCACAAAGAGTCAAGGAGTGTTGAAGAGAACAACATGCATTTAAAGATGCATGTACTTGTGCTCAAATATCCCATCATGATGTTGTATGTAGGTTATTCCCCTACTCTTTAGGTGGCATGGCACACAACTGGTATTTGAATCTGCCCCATGGATCTATTCTGAGTTGGAAAGACTTAGAAAATGCCTTCATCAATTAGTTCTAGGTCTATGTAGACCTTGCCATTTTGTATCACCAATTTTCTACCATAAGAAAGGAATCCCATGAACCATAACCATTGTTTAACACAAGATTCTAGAGGATGTATGAAAGGCAATAGGATCCTTACTTGGTTGCTAAAAATATTTCCATTTTGGAATATTTAAGGGCCATAGATCCCTTGATTGGTTTGCTCCTACAAAGGACTTACCAGCCAGTGGACATTGATTCTCTGTCCAAAGTGTATCACTTGGCTATTAAATTTCAATAGCAAATAAGCTTACAATCATGGAGTTTAGGAGTTATTCCTCCCATGGGATATCAAATGCCTAATCCAACTCCTCTATTTAATATTGTCCCAGGGATGTCTTATTCCTAATATGGACCCATGGTTGAGTTACAAACTCCACCTCCCCTACCATTCTTCACTAATGGGGCTCTAGATTCCTCCCAGCAATCACAAAACTACCATAATAAGGTTGGAGGGTCAAATCCTATCAGTCAACCATCTGTTATGAAGAATACATAAAGTTAATGAACTATCCAATTGACTAATGAAATGGAAACTCTAAAGAAAACACTGTCTCATATGTCCAATAATATGGCCTAACTCAAATATACCCCCCTCAAAATCAAAATCAAAATCAAAACCATAACTACCAAAATCAGGGAGGGTATTCCAATCAGGGTGGTTACTCTAATCAGAATTCTAATAAGAACATCAATTAGAACCAGAGAAACTTCCAAAACTAGAATTCCCCTAACCAAAATTACCATAATCAGAATAGAGGATACAACCAGAGATCCAACAACAATAGACAATGGAATACTGGGACAAATAATGGGGGAGTTTCCCATAATTATCAGGCTATTGATGACAATCCACACACTGCAAATGTTGCAGATCTCAATTTTATGGCAAATTGGTGTAGGTTACATGATACTGCAACACATTATGAGGTTAACTGCCCAAAAATGGAGAAGATGGTCAAGATTGTGCAGGTTGATGCTCTATTGCAAGGCGCTCCCAACAAGTCTAGTGGATCCAAAGATACCACCATGGCTTATGATCTCTTTGATGAGGAATCTCCATTCCCCATTCCAGAAGAAAATGAACTAGTAGAAGACATATATGACGCTTAGGCCTTTCAGTCCAAGGGAGGTCATTTCCTAAGAAATCATAATAAAGGGCCATTCACCACATCTGCCCCTCCCAACACCATGGTCCCACCTAATCAGAATGAGCAAAACAACCCACCACCACCAAAAGGGCCACCTAAATCTCAAAATAAAGGTAACTCTTCTATTGTTCCTAAATATTAGGTGAAGAATGACATTGAATTTGATTTTATTGTAGAAATGTAGAAGGAAAAGACTTCATTGTCATTCTTTGACATTATGAAGTGGTGCCCTACCCAATGGGACATTGTGTATTGAGCCTTGGAGGAGGAAAATCGGTGAAAAGGAAAAAATAAGGTGACTCCAACAAATAAAATAGTGCAGCCTTGTACAAAGGTAAGACATGGACCCTACCTTTCCTTTTAAGCTTAAGGATCTTTGGAAAGAATTTGCACAACTGCCTCTTGGATTCTGGAGCATCAAGTAATGTCATTCCCTTCTCCATTTGTAGAAAGTTAGGTTTGAATCCGCTTTAGACTAACAACAAGGTGATTTAGTTGGATAAAAATGAGGTCAATGTGGTAGGAGAACCAAAAAATATTCATGTAGAGGTTGGATCTAACCCAAGGATCCAGACTTATATGAATATCCAAGTGGTTGATATCCTGAGATATATGGCATGCTTCTCAGCCGAGACTTAATGAAAAGCATTGGGGGTTATCTATCCTTAGACTTCTCACACATGTGGCTACCATGGAAAGGGGTACCAACACATATTAGGATTGAGTGTGGGCCTAGGCTCAAACACATGATCACTAAATAAGATTCTCCTAATGAGGTAGCTTACTTCAAAATAGAGATAGGAGTCTACAGGAGGGAGGAAATAATGACATTCTCAATCCTCAATTATGATGATCCACTATCTTTAGAACATAGTGACCCAATGACCATGGTCAATCAAAAAGTTCTAATTAAAAAGTTGCAACAAGATAGGTTGGTTCTGGGAGAAGAGGTTGATTTGTGGAGTTTGTTGCTCCCCAATTGGTGCAAGATTCATTATTAGAGTCATTTTGATTTGACATGTCAACCTTGCATAGATATTTTGAACCATGTTTTCCAAGTTGAGGAAACTTGTGAATACCAACCCGAAGCACACACCAATCAGTTTTCATTTGAAGCTAGGGATGCCACCATCCTGACAAGAACCAGTCTCACTTAAGAGGAAGACCCTTCCCAACTTGAGCAAACTCAAGTTCTATGCTCTGAACTCCAAAGAAAGACTGAGGAATCTCAGTCTTTGTCTATCACACCTACCCTAGATAACCATCCAATGCCTAAGGCATTGATGAAAAAAATACTAAATTGTGAAGTGATTCAAGAAGAGGTTTAGGAAGTAGTTCTTCAATAGGTTTTGAATCTAGGTGAATCTTTTGATAAACATTGTTTGTAGCAGCCTTTAAATCTAGATAGCCAACACCAATTTGAGTTGCCACCCACTTCTAGCAGGCAATTTCCTGTAGTCCCAAAGAAGAAAGAAATTCCAGCTCTGGACCAACTCTGGAGTCTTAAATTTGATGGCTCGAAGTCTAAATCGGGGAGTGGAGCGAGAATTGAACTAACCAACCCAAAAGGAAAGACATATTTTTCATCTTACAAGTTGCAGTTTGGCTACACAAACAATGTGGCAGAATATGAAGCACTGGCTTGAGGACTAATGTTTGCTCATTAGAAGAAGGTTGTAGTTCTCATGGTTATGGGAGATTCCAAAGTTATTATTAAACAAGTCCACAGTCAATACACCTGCCACAACAAAATATTGGTTGCATACAAGAATAGAGTTTGGAATCTGATTGAAGAATTTGACACTTTTGGAATCACTTTGATTCCTAGAGAGGAGAACTAGATTGTTGATACACTTTCTATTGCTGCTAGCACTTTGGAGACCATTCAAGACTCCAAGTTGAAGATATTTTTAGTTGAGTTAGTCTCAATCCTAGCCATCTCGGATAATGTCCAAAATTTTCAGGTCTTTGATGATGACCAACATATACTTTCCTTTCTGGCAAGTTCAAATGTCTTTGAGGGACAAATAATTAGAAAATTAGAAAGAGACTAGGGAGATTGGGATCCTGAGAATTGTGATACAGAAGGGATACTCAATATGAAAAGAAATAGCATCTCTAAGGGGATGGTAGCCTTGGAAAGGATCTTTGACTCTGATCCTCGGGCTGGTGAATGGTCGCCAATAGAAAGTGATGGAGGGAAGTATGAATTTGTCAATTTGGCTAATTCAGATCCAGAAAATAATGTGTATATAGGCAAAACCTATCCCAAGGAAATCAAAGAAAAAATGATTAAGGTGTTGAAAGAAGAAATTGCAAAAATTGCTTGGGGATATGAGGATTTGAAGACCTTTCATACTTCAGTGATCACACATGCCTTACCCTTGAAGCCAGAAGCAAAGCCCTTTCACCACAAGCAGCGCCTGGTGAATGCCTTGATCGAGCCGTTAATTCAGAAGGAAGTGAAAAAGTTGTTGTCGGCAAGGATAATCTTCCCAATACGAAATTCCACTTGGGTTGCTAATTTGGTTCCTATGCACAAGAAAAGTGGTGAGATTAGATTGTGTGTTGACTTCAAGAATCTAAATAAGGCCTTGGAGAAGGATAATTACCCACTTTCTTCTCTTGATGAAGTGTTGCAAACTGTTAATGGATCCCAGATGATGTCATTTTTGGATGGCTATTCAGGATATAATCAAGTTCTTGTTAGTCATGAAGATAGAATGAAAAATTCCTTTAGTACCAAGTGGGGAACATTTTCCTATCGAAGGATGTCATTTGGTCTTATAAATGTTGGAGGTACATTTCAGCGTGCAATGAATGTGGCATTCAAAGACTTAATAGGTAAATGTATCATTATTTATATGGATGACTTAACTATGTTTTCTAAGAACAGAGAAGACCATGTTGCAAATTTAGCAAAATTTCTTAAAAGATGTATAAGTTATGGTGTGTCTCTCAACCCAAAAAGGTGTGTTCAGAGTTTCTAAAGGGAAAATATTGGGTCACGTAATATCAGAAAAGGGGATATCCATAGATCCTGATAGAGTTGAGTCCATCCTAAAGCTTACAATGCCAGGGAGCAAGAATGAAATCAGATCTTTCTTTGGGAAGATCAATTTTGTAAGGAAATTTATAACTGGGTTTGTAGAGATCGTCAAACCCCTTAATGAGATGATGAAAAAGGATGCAAAGATATAATGGAGTAATGAAGCTAAATCTACTTTTTTACATATTAAACAGTCAATTTTTGAGGCACCAATCTTAACTAGTCTAGATTATTTAAAGCCTTTTTATATCTATTCTTATGCATCTGATCATTTGTGTGTTGTTGTTTTGACATAGCAAAAAGGTGAGGGAGATGAAAGGCCTATTGCTTTCATGAGTTCCCCATTTAAGAATGTAGAAGTTAGATATCCACCTCTTCAAAAGCAAGCCTTCATACTTGTATGAGCAGTCAAAAATTTTAGGCATTATAGCCTTCATAGTCTAGTCATTGCCATAGTTCCTAATCCAGCTATGAAGTCTCTCCTCATGTAGAGTGAACTAGGGGAGAGAAGAGGAAAGTGGATGGTGATTCTACAAGAGTTTGACCTCAAAATACATCCAATGAAGCTCATTCAAGGATAGGGCTTATCTAAAGCTATGGCAAATGCTGATAAGAATATTACTTGCCAACAATACATAGTGCAATCATTTACAAATGATCCTTGGTATATAGATCTAATCTTCTTTCTGCTCAATAATAAATGCCTAGATGGGATGAATACTACTCAAAGGAGATAATTAAGGATGAAGAGTTCTCATTATATGCTTAAAGGAGGATCCTTGTACAAAAGAAAATTTGAAGGTGTTTACCTGCACTGCTTGGATCAACAGGAAGATAAACATGCCATTGTTGAGTTTCACTGTAGGCATGGCACGAGACATGGATCTACTAATTCCTTGGCACATCAGATTCTTAGATTAGGCTACTATTGGCCCCATGTGTTTTGAGATGCACACCAACATGTGAGGACATGTCACACATGTCATACCTCTACATCTAGGGAACATAATCTAGTGATTCCCCTACAACCAGTGTATGAGGTAAGACCATTTGCCCAATGGGCACTAGATTTTGTAGGAGTTATTAATCCAAATTTGTTTGCAGGGCAGAAATTTATTTTGACAGTGATGAATTATTGCACATGTTGGCCTGAGGCTCAGCCCTGTAAAAGTAGCACCACACACATGGTCATCAAATTTCTCGACGAATGCATCATAACCAATTTTGGAGTACCATTTGCCCCGGTATGTGACAATGGCCCTGCTTTCTCTTCTGCTGAGTTTATTCAATGGACTTATGAACACAAAATTGTCTTGAAATATTCTTTTGATTACTACCCACAGGGGAATGGAGTAGCTGAGTCTACTAACAAAAACCTGTTGGAAGTGACTAAGAAATTGCTAGAAAACAACCCTAGAGACTAGCATACCCAACTGAGATTTTCCTTATGGGAAGATCGAACTCGCATTAAAGCCGCCTTAGGGAATTAACCATTCAAGTTAGTCTATGGCCAAAATCTAGTTTTTCCTATACATCTATAGATACCTATCCTCAATTTCATGTAGGAATTCTATTCAAAAGATGATAGGATAGAGGTTAGGCTAACCAATTTACTAAATCTGGAAGAACAAAGAGACGCTGCTTTATAGCAATTCTCTAAACATCAAGTTGTTGTCAAATGTTGGATTGACAAAAGAGCCAAAATTAAGGCCTTTAGGATATTAGACCTTGTACTATTATGGGATAAAGCTAAGGAGAAGAAAGGAGACCACTAGAAGTTTGGCATACTTTGGTTGGGTCAATATCAGATAGCTGAAATCCTGGGTGAGAATGCTTTTCATTTGAGCACCCTAATAGGAGAACCCGTTCCATTGCCTATCAATGGCCAGTTTCTCAAGGACTACTTTGGCCCATGAAGGTTTGATTTTCTGTTGGTTGTATGTATGTAATTAGTTTTCCTTTTTGTTTTGTGTGTTGTTTTTTTTTCCTTTGTTTTCTTTTTATTGTTCTATTTTATTTCGTTTTGGTTTCTGGGGACCTTCATTTTCCTCCATTTTGGAATGAAGGGGTTGTTATTCAAAGTATACTGTAGGAACTAGGAGAGAAATTGGTTTGGGTATTTTTGGATATGTCTGTTGAAATATTTCATTCTAAACTTGTGTCTTATGATAATTTAAAACAATGGTTTGAAAAGTTATTAACAATAAGGTATATTGTAAACAATCTCATGAACCATGGTTGAAATCTCTCACAAAATAGATAAAACATTTGTCTATGTAAGATGCCTATTTATCTCAGGGTAGCTATATTTTAGATTCAAGTGAAAAATCCGATTCCCAAGACTGTCATGAGGTCCACTGTAGTTCTCAACCCACATTTTAGATTAATTACATCTGAGTATTGAAAAAGCTAATAAAGAATTCCTTTATGAGAAGCTCATAAAATGAGAAAAAATAGAACTATTGAAAGAAGGAAAACTCAATATCAAATGGGTAATTCAAGTATCTCTATCGGGGCTATGGACGCCTATCCAGCAGTAGAGCAATACTTAAAGAGAACTAGAGGTATCTCCATCAAGGATATGAATGCCTAGCTGGCAGCGGAGCAATGCCCAAGATGTCATTACACAATAGATAAAGGAATCAACCTATGTACCTTGAATCTTAGGTATAGTTGTTTAGGGGTAAAGAATTTTTTTATGAATGAAGATGCACCTTACATACACACACTCACATTCAAAGTTGTTCATGTTGATTTACATCTAAGATTCCAGCTCAACCTTGCTCAATATATTTGATCCTACTTGAGTTAGCATGTTCATAAACTAGAGGTTATGGGTGATTGAATTCTTCAGTGTCTTGAAAATGGGTAAACCATTTCCCAGCCGAGTCACCATTTGTTATGCCTTGCATAACACCCCATTTTTTTTGGATTAAAATGGGTCCCCCTTTGTTTTTGTTTTTCTTTGGTGTTTTTGTTTGGGTCTTAGGAGTTGTTCTTTTTCCTCCTAAGTCCTTATTTCTTTTTGGTTTGGCGGAAATGGATCTGGGATGGAAACTGGACTCAGAACTTTGTGAAGGTTCCAAGCCTGGGTTTAATTTCGGTTTTGGCCCCACCCTTGCCTTGTTGTTTTTCTTTGTTTTTTGGTTTGTCTTGCGCTCTTGGGTTTGTTTCTCGCTTGAGTTGCTTTCCATTTTCTTGTTTTTTTTTTTTCGCTTTGGTGGAAGCGGAACCAAAAATGGAACTAAACTTGAAACTTTGTAAAAGTTTCAGATTCAATTCTAGTTCTGATCTTTCTCCCACTCATTTGCTTTGTGTTTTTGTATTTGTTGGTGTCTTGGTTGGGTCCGGTTTTCATTTTGTTCCTTCTTCCTGTCGTTTCTTTTGTCATTGTCCTTGTGTCGGCGTTTCTTCCTTTGTTGGGAGCGAAATAGGAATCAAAACCAAACTTGGAACTTTGTAAAAGTTCCAGGTCCAGTTTTGGTTCTGATTCTGCCCACATTTTCCCTTTGTTGTCTGTCCTTGCCGTAGGACTGGAATTGGATGTGAAATTGGATAAAGAGATTTGGGTAAAGTTTCTTGTTCTATTTCGGCTCCGCTTCCACATCCACCCTGCCTTCAGTTTCTACTTTGGTTGTTTACTCATTTATGTTTTTGGTTTTGCGCCTGACCAACCACATTTATTGCATTAATTACAGCCTCCTCACATGCGCGAAATGTTTTTAAACCTTAATCAAGGTTAACTAGCTCATTATCTTTATTTCCTAAGTTGTTTTAGTGAACCAGAGCCTAAGTAACTTTGAGAGGAGCATGATTTGATTGTAGAGGAACGTTGGTGCATGGATTCTTGTTGAGTTTCAACCTTTTTTGGTGGTATTTCGATGTAGGGTTGTTTTCGTATTCTGTTTGTGTTTTCTTTTTCTGTCATTTGTTGTGTTCTGCGCGTGTTCATGAGACTTTCTCTCATAGATCTTTGTGTGTTTCCAGTATGTTTCACTTGTTTTTGTTTTTGTTTTTTTTTCCTCTTGTTTTCTATTTTTCTTTTTTTTGGCTTTTCCCATTTGTTTTATCATTTTTTTGTCACTTTTGTGGCGTGTCCATTCTATCGTGCCCTAGTTTTAACTAGGGTTTATTTTTTTAGGGGTCTTTTATGCTTTAAAAGTGTTCAAATATGTTTGATGATTCCTCTGATCCTATCACAGTGTCGATTTATTAGCTTTGATGTCAGGGTTTTGATGCCCTAATTTCTATAAGTCGATGTATTGTGCAAACTAGGGTTTGTGCATTTTACCTTTACAATATCGCCCTTCTAAAATTTCAAATCTAGTCTTATCCTATTAAGGGTGAGTTTGAGCCCCTTATTTAAAGTTTCCTTGTGGTTTCATGTGACCCAACTCTTAAGATAATGTGACCACATCTTCAAAATTGCTTCATTTGAATGGTAAATTGGTGGAAGTGGATCTAGGAATGAACTCGTCCCATAAGTGTTTATATGAGAGTTAATTCCCAACATGATCCTACTTCTGGTGACTGTTGACTCTATTCTTCACCCTTGTTCTTTGGTAGAAGCGGAACCGGAGTGGGAAAAAAACTTGGAACTATCAATTGGTTCCAGGTTTGGTTTCCATTCCGATCTCAGTTTTGGTCTCATTCTAGTTTTGATCCTGATCCCACCTATGTTAAAATGCTTTCTATTCCTAATTCTTTCCTGACTCCACTTCTGGTGGATATAAAATTTGACTAAGTATGGAGAGTTATCCTAAAGAAATAGAGAATGGTATGAGAGGTAATGTATGGTGTAATGATTTTCATGCCTTTGTTGATCTAATTCAAGGTTGTATTATAGGAATAGAGGATGTCAGGAGCATCAGAGGAAGCTTCTTAAAGAAGCCAAGTTGTAGAAAGTTCAAGACAAGGAACCAAGCCTAAAAAGATAAAAGTGGAACAAATCCCATACACCTTAAGATACAAACATAAGAGTCCAATTCTTACATCTAGTAAGGTAGATTCAGATTGGGAGGACATCACAGATACAAACTTAGGCCCATTCAATTATGAGGTGTTGCTTGAAGAAACCTTCACGAAGGATGCAACAGGGAGAACATAAAGAATTGTTCAATCTGGGATGGCACATGTTGCCCTATTTCCTCTATCAGTCCAATGTCTAGAATTCATACTTACTACAATTGGGGCTTACAATGCCACAACCAAACAATGTGTAGACTTGCAGGGGAATATCATCATTGATCTTCAGCCATAGATGATAAGGTTCATGTTGAATGCACCTACACCACAAAACCCCAGGAAAATCAATGAGGTAGAGGCATTGCAGTTATATAGCAACAAAAAGGAAGCCAACATGACTCACATGAACAAAAAATGGATGAGAGTTGAAAAGAAATCCCTAACCAAGCTTCTTGATCAACCTAAGAGATCATATTTCAACAAAGAGATTGGTGACATAATCATGATTCTTTCCAGAGTGTTTGAGAAAAGAGATTCTTCACAATTCAAGGAATGGATGTTTCCATTCATTCAAACCATTTTGGATGGAAAGCAACAATTTGATTGGTCAATGATTTTATTAGAATGCCTGAATAACTAGATTCTCAGAGTGAGGGTGACAAAGAGCGTCTTTATGAATTCCTATGCGATATATGCAGCTGCAAGCAAGGGAATTTTCCTTGGTTTGAATGTAGTTGGAGTATTCGGAGAATCCCCTAGACATAAGAAGGTGTGGGGTCACTATGATCAGTTAGCTTTGCAAACTTCTGAGCTGCATTATAGAAGAGTTAATGATGAATTTTTGTATGTCATCATTAATCAATTAATAGGAGATGTAGGGTATAGGCTAAGCAAGGATGCCATGGAATTCATTGCAGAATGGGGACATGGGTACATCCAACACCCCAAGTTCACCTACTCCAGGTTGGCTAGTTTTGATGCCCATCCTCATTTACTGCATAGTTGCTACAATAACATAATTGTTTTGATGGAATTCATCTATCAGGCCATAGGATTCAATCTCAAATTTGCTAGTAAACATAAGCCTGGTTGTCATAAATTTTTCATGAAGTTAGGAGACTATAGTTGTCCACACAATGTGGCAGCAAAGGTAATTTGTCATGAATTCATATATTTTAAACTGGGCTTATATACATCTACAAAGCATTTTGATCCTAAGCACAAGATGCAAGGTTTGCTCCCTACAATTTTTGACAAGCATTTCAATTTGCTGGAAGATTTTTGGATGGACCTACAGGATGAGTATGATTTAAGGAGGAATTATGAAAGGTTGCCCATCCCATTAATGATTGAGTATGGGGTGAAGGAAGATATTCCTAACACATTATCGGATGATGGTGTAACCTTGGATCCCTAGTATGATGCTGACAATATAAGTACCAAAGACTTGGATCCAGTGAATTGGGATGAAGAGGATTCCATTAACATCAAGAAAATTGCAAGGATAGTCCTAGATAGAAGTATCTAGTGGGTAGTTATGAGGATTAAGGAGCCAAAGGCTCAAATTTCTAAAAAGCGAAAAGCTACATGTACCACCCAGGGGTATAAAAGAATAAAAAGGATAGCTCCTAAGGAGCCATTGGAGTTTTTACCTCCCAATTCTGGAGAGGAGTTTGATCCAGTAATTCCTACTCAGGATGTTCCTGAATCACAAGGAGAGGATCCCACAATAGAAGCTGGAGGGGATAATTCATCTCAACTTGGTGTTTCAACAACTATTGGAGGTGAAACCTCAACTTAGCCTCCTCTTATAGAGTAACCAATTAAGGAGGCTAAATCATTAAAGGGGAAGGAACTGGAGGTTGAAATTCATGATATTGATACAGATTCTAAGGCCACCCTATCTGACAAGGAAACTCATGTGGTTGCATCCAATGAAGAAACTAAAGATGTGGGAACTAAACATTTCCTCACACAGGAGGATCAATAGAAACTCTTCAAGGATGCTAAGAATGAAGTAGATGCCAAAGCACAAGCTGAAGCACTTGCTAGGCAACAAGAATCTAAAGCTAAATCTAAAGAGGAGGAGTTAGCAAGGAAACAAAATGAAAAGGAAGACTTGTTGCAACAACAAAAAGAATAAGATTTGAGGATTGAGGAGGAGAATGATCAATAAATAAGGGATAGAGAGGCTCTTGAGGCCAAGTTCAAGGCTTTGGAAGAAGCACAAAAAAGGAAGGAAGAAGAAGAATTCCTGCAAAGAGAAAAGGAAGCAGGAGCATTGGACAAACATGTGCAGGAGTCTAAGAAAGCATGGGAAAAGGTCAAACAATTGGAGAATCAGAGAGAAGATATGTTGAAAGAGAGAGATGATCAATTAGAAGAACAGAGAAGATTAGAGGAGGAAAGGGAGAAGGCTAAAGTTGAAAGGGTTGCAAAAGAAGCTATAGAAATGGAGCAACAATAGGTACAAGATGTTGATTCTCAACCTAAGACCACCATTCTGCAACCTCCTTCCTCTGCCACTGCTACTTCTTATACAAAAGTGATAACTCCTCTTGCTGCTCTAATATAGTTGAAACTAGACCTTGAAAGGAAACAAGTAGTCCAACCTCAACCCTTGAATTGGGAAGATATGATTAGATAAATAGTGAAAGAGAGGCCCAAGAAAAAGGCTAGGGTACTCCATTCCACAAAGCTAACAACTGCAAGTGAAATCATAGCTGAATGTGCAATCCCTATGGTGGACAAGGATAGGAAAGATATGCAATTGACTAACTACCAGTTGGCTACTATTAATTTTGGGAGACCCACAAGGAATAAGCAAATGAACCTTATTGACATTGTGGCATCCTCCATGAAATCTAGGATGATCAAGGATAAACAAAGGAAGGATGAACTTAAATCCCAATTGGATCAGTTGTACAAGTTCTTGAAAGATGTCTCCACTCCTGTTTCTCAACAAGATTTTTCTCTAGAGACCCCAGTCCTATTAAGCGAGAAAGAAGCTGATGATTTGGCACAAATGAGAAGTAAGGTTGGAATGCTTGATAGATGGGCTGATCGGTTTAATTAAAAGATTGATGAGCTGCTTGTTGATAGTTTTAAAGTTCATGAAGGTGCATTGGAGTTGGTGGACGATATGAATCAACATGTTGAGGTCTTGGAGAAACAAGAAGAGTATAGAGAGCATACCAAGAAACTAAAGGACATCAAAAAGGTGCCACAAAAAAATCTCTTGGAGAAATCTATCCATGATGAGGATAATTTAGACTTCATTGAGAAGAAAATGAGCATAATTAATTTCATATCTAAATTCATTTATGAACATAGAAATGAAGTTCAACAAGCTAGTAAAGATCTGAATGAGTAGATTGTTGAGTTGGAAGCAATAATTTCCATTTTGGTTAATATAAATATCCCTGTGAAGGAATGTCTTCCTCTGGACAAATTAAAGGAGAATTGAAATAATAGGTTTGAGGAAGCGACACAAAAAGAGGAGGATGGTGATGAATTTTTGCTTGATGGACTCATAGATATCAAGGATGAAGTGAAGGATGCTAGGAGGGAGTTGATTAAATTGAAAGATATTCAAGAATTTTCCTCTGTAGAATTAAAAGAATTAAATTTGAAGATGATTGGGTAGATGGGCCTGATACAGACATACTCCAACAAGTGTTCACTAGCTATGACAAATACCTCCTTGAGTAAAGTACATTGGAATGAGGTGGAAATGGAACATTCTGTTCTTGATGGATAGTTCCCTTTTTCTCCCATGTTTTGTAGGATCTTGACATGTTTTTAACTGAAGATCTTTCAATAGTTCTACCTTCCTCCTTTGGGTGTCATATTTTGACAATAGGTTCATCAACAATTGAACAAAAGATTAGTCAACACAGTCACTTCATATAGTTCCAGTTCCTTAATTGGTGGATCTCAATTTTTTATTGAGAGGAATTAATGCAAGGCTTTCCTTTATGTAATTTTGGGCTCCATTTTGTAAAGGTTGGCTGATTGAAGAACGATTAGCCACCTGATGAAATAATAGATAGTGTTTTCATAGTTTTAGGATATTATAAGTTTTCAAGCAAGATACTTTAAGAAACTCTTTTTACAACTTTTATGCAAGGATACTTAGATATTTTTAGAAGTTTTAAATACAGTTTCATGTTACTTTCAAGTTTAGTGGTTAAGGGATGATGTTAATGAATCATAGTCATTCATATGCCAGTGAATGTTGTGCATAATTGTTTCTTATTTGATGCAAATCAATAAAAGAATCCAGATATGAGACTATTTCATTGAATTATCTATGAATGTAATTTATTTATATCTATTGATTTGTTAATTTTGACAATGAGTTGGTAATGTTTTTTTATTTTGGAAATAAAGCTTTGATGAATGGTTATGGTTATTGAATTTTGCACTATGAATGTATGTAATAGTATAGGTCATGCTATGGATTGCATCATTTTTTGTAGTTTTGGTTACTTGAGGAAACACTCATTGTTAAGATACATGTCTAGATGTGAAGAGATTTATATTCATATTTTTCTATTCTAAAGCCCTATTTTATCTTTTTCTATTTATTTATACCCCCCCAAATGTAGGTTAATTGATATGATGTAGTTTGTATTCATTTATACCAGTAGTCCCATTGAATATTATAGTTGCATTAGCCACTAAATCACACCAGTACAGTTGAGAACCAACTACCAGGACCTTGGAAGATAGATGGTCTTAGATCATTTATCTTTTTCAGGAGAAATAGAGTAGAAATATTTTGTTTAATGTTGTGTTGTTTTGACCATCAACTGGTGGAACAAGAGGAGTTTGAATATTTGTTAAATGCTTTGAGAAGTTGAAAACATCCCCATACACTTCACTACTCTCTTGAATTTCACTATCAGAATTTGTTGCAAACTATTCATTTTTTCCATGTGGGACATATGCAAAATTTGGTGAAAAAGGTGGCATAGTAATGTCAGAATTTTTTCTCAACAATTCCCCTTCTTCCTTAGTTACTTCCTCAACAATTTCATCAAAAATATTTGATCCTACCATATTTGCAATATAGTTTTCCTAGATTTCCAAACTTTCATGATCATCCAGAGCATACTCATCATGTAATCCTAGTCCTTCCATAACATTTTTAATATGAGACGACATGAATGGAAATGACGTCTCATGAGTTTCAAGTTGACTGCTATAGTTAGGTAGAAAAGTATTATCCCACATCAACTTTGAAAATATTCCATATAGCTGCCTACTATTACCTATAGAAAGGCTTGGAGTATATAAACACAAAGATCTTTCCCAAGGAAAGAACTCTAACTTTGATAACAAGCTCTTGGGTAAATTCACAATAAAACTTAATACTCTGCCACTTTGGCAAGGCATAGTGACCTTTAAGGAATTAGAATCCCCCTGATGAATATTATAAACATGTTTCCCCCAATTTTGTTCCAACAAAACATAATTGATTTTTGATGTAGTTGACAAAGATCCTAGTTTTGAAGAAAAAGCTTCAAACACTGTGGAATTCTCATTCCTAGTTGGTTCATCATACAAAGCCAAATCGACCACAAGTAGGGATGAAGAAGAGGATACTGTCAAGACATTATTCACCAAACTTATATCACTTTGAGATTGATGCTTAGCAATATTTAAATCACCTAATCCTGAAACACTTGGACTCATAGTTGGCCCCATTTCATTTGATCCACACTAATGGGAAGTATGCTCTGGTAAATGGAAAAAAGTATACACATTCTTGGGATTTTCAATGAGAATTGCATTTCTCCAAGACCCATTATTTGAATGTATTTTGAATGAAGAGGGAAATGCCTTTGAAGTGTTTAACAAAACAAAAACCCTAATCTGTTGATCTAGTTGTTTGAAAAACTCCATATCATGAAAAAAAAAAGCCCCCAAATTATTAGCAATGGTTTCCACAATTTCAGGTTCCCTATATTCAAGCGACAAAGTAGGAAACTGGATCCAGAAGGGATCCCATTTCGTTATAGTAGAAATGGGATTGAAATTTGGAACCCATGCTAGAGTAAACAACCTAGAACCCTAAAAAACCAAGACTTATCTTATAAAACCAAATCTCTCTACTTCTTGGTGGAAAAATAAGCAATGAAAAAGCCATTTCCCTGATCTATGTAAAAAACCTAATTAGCCCCATCTTATTCAGAGAAAACTAATGCTTTTAAAGTTTCAGTGCTAAGTAAAAAATTCTAGAATTTACATATTAAAGCATGATCTGTAAGATCTTTTATTTGTGCAGATAAAGTTTCTTCAAAGAGAGAAATCTGAGCAAGATCCTCAAATTTAGAATCTATCAAAGAGGGTTGAGGAGTACATCCTCTACAAATCCATTTCATGCCTACTTTTTTCTTATGTTCTTTTCAATGCACATTTTTCCTAGAAGGACCAATGTTTGGAAGAGAAAAATAATTCAAACCATTTACATCTTGTGGCAAGGGTTCTACCTTATTTCGATGAGCATTCCTTAGTTGCAACTAGAGAATTCGATAACAATCTTCATGCCTCCGAGCTATATTGTTCGGATACGACGCAGGTGTATCCTTCATGGAGGAAAACTTATCCAAGCAAGCCTCACCCCCATCAAGCTCTATATAGGGAGAATAGTGCCTTATCGGTTTTGCATTGAATTGAGCTCCAACTTTGATAGAAATATTGTTGGAAAATGTTGCAGGGCCTTGTTGTTGTGAAACGACATCCACCCAAGACCAAATATTTTTAGCTTGGTCTTTATCGAAGCCACAAATATCAAATGGGCTATGTTTCTCCTGATTAAGTGTTCTTGTAAGATGAGGATTCCCAAAGAAACACTTAAATCCCTGATGAGAATCAATTTGGCCATTAATATACGCTAATCCTTTTGATTGATCAAAAATTCCCAATTTTGACACAGAAAAAGGTTTGCCTACTAAAGAAGACTTTGATCTGTGTGTTGCTGCAACAAAAGGACGGGAATAGGCATCCCAACGAGGCTGATCTGCTCCATGAGAAGCCGAAGACAACCCAAAACGGTAATAATTTTTCAAAAATTTACCGTTGTTCTCCAAAACGCTTCTCTATGTGGTCCCGCATTTCAAAAATTTACCATTGTTCTCCAAAACTCGTCTATGATCTAAGTGGAGGATTATTATTTTTCCATTTAAAATTATGATTTCATTATGGGAATAATTCCATGAATTATCAAAGTTAAGAGACCTTATATATTCCATTTAACTTATAGTCTCATTTTTTTATGTTTTAAAAATAAAAATTTTTTTTTTTACCAAACCCAATGATTATATCTAGCATTGTATCTAACAGGAGTTTCATGTTTATTGATGATTTTTTACACTTGGTGATGAATTCCTAAACTCCAAATGTGTAATGAGACAACTTCTAAATATTAAGAATATAGAAGGGATAATATGAAAATGCAAGATAATAGTAGATAATAATAAGGCACTTCATAGGGGAAAACCTTCAATAATTTTCTATATAAGAATAGAATTCATAATATGATGATAACCAACTAACTACTAACTCTTATATATACCATAATTATTCCTAGGTGAGCACCCAAGTTGAGATAACAACCAAGATCAAACTATAAAAATAATCATATAAATTAATTAAAATTTATTCTAGCCATATTCAACTACTGATGACGGTGCAACCCGATACACAAAAAATTATGCACAAAACCAAAGAATAATTTTATTATTCAGAAAATTCACTTCTTGCATGCAGAGGATCACAAATCCTCAAGCTATGCAATACATGCAAGCTACAAAAAATTACAATCACTACAGAATCCCCTTTCGCAACATGTGAACTCTTTTTCCCCAAAAAGCTACAAAAATCAGAAAATCCCCTCCATAAATAGCTCCTTTTCCATTTTGGAGCCAAACAACATTTGAATTATCATATTTTGGCGGTTTGGATGTGCTTGAATTCAGCTACACCAATTTCAACAAGTTTTCGGGCCGTTTCGAGGCTGTTTAGTGCCTCAAACCTGATCTGGAAGGTTTTCAAGTGCATTTCTAGGAGATTGAAATTGCAATATCTTTCAAACCAGGAATTCTCTTAGCCTGATTCTTTCGCCAATATTCTTATTTTTCTGTTCTAAATCCTCCCATATAATTTTTGTCCCCAAAAACCTTCAAATTCCAATACCTGCTAAAAATAGCAGTTGTCCAGAAAAAAGCAGAAAAGAAAAACTGAAAGTGGGGATTTACATTATGACGAAAAGGGTAATGGGTAAGTGCACCAAGATGGTTCCCAAAAAGGGAGATTAAGTGGCCACTTTCTTTCTAAAATCAGGAAATACTGACCTTGGACATGAAATTGAGGATAGATACACTCAAAATTTTGAGATGGAACAAAAACAAGGATCGAAGTGCTCCAAGTCTACTTTCTAAACTACTAATTTATTTTGAAAATGGTTGATATTAAGCGGTTCAAAAGAGGGATGTATAGAAATTGTTGTTGTTTTTGTCAAAAAAACATAACATAGCAACTCTTGTACGACCCTAGCACGGTGAAATTTTTTGTAGTATTTTTAAAATCACTATGGTCAGAAGTTAGCTAACTATATCTAGTTGATGCACAATTTTTCTGATAATTTTTTAATGAATATTTGATTTTTTACTAATTTTATAAGTGGGAACTTCCTAAAAAGTAGAATTTCAGCCGTGCTCCCCCTACAAATTTTGGAAAGTAATAGATTTTTTTTAAAAAATATTTTTAAAATTTTGTAGAATGGAGTCTAGTTTCTAAAAATGTAATTTATTTGAAATTTTGATGAACAGTTAATTTATAACGAAAAAAAACACCAAACACTAGTTTTTGACAAAAAAAAGACATACAAACAAAAGAAATTATGGATGAAAGGCCTAACATTGTGAGAAAGTGAAAAAAATTACATCGTTGGAAATCTAAGAGAGAACTTAACATTACCCATATGTTCGATTTTGTCTATATTGAACCAGATGCAATCCTGACGGTGAGCATGAACCCGATGTTATGTGTTATTTTTGACATTTTTTGCTTCTCTAGGGTTCATGTCTAGCAACACATAACACACTCATGTTATGTCTTCCTTTAGTTAAATGCCACTTTATTGAATGTTTGTTCATATGTTTGTATGTATATGTATGCTGGTGTGTCATGTATGTATGTATGTATGTATGCATGCATGTATGTATGTCTCTATGTATGTATTTATGCCTATGGGAGAGAGGGTGAGAGAGGGTGGGAGTGGGAGAGAGTGTGGAAATGTGTGAGAGAGTAGGAGATTGTGGGAGAGAGTGTGAGAGTGGGAGTGGGTGGTAGAGAGTGGGAGAGATTGCGAGAGAGTGGGAGAGAGTGTGGGAGAGTGTGGGAGAGTGGGAGAGTGGGAGAGTGGGAGATAGGGTGAAAGGGAGGGAGGAGAGAGTGGAAGAGAGTGGGAGAGAGTTGGAGATGTGGGAGAGGGTGGTTGAGAGTGAGAGTGGGAGAGGGTTTAGGGTGTGAGAGCATGGGAGAGAGTGGCAGAGAGTGTGGCAGAGTGGGAGATAGGGAGCAAGAGAGTGGGAGAGGGTCGAAGAGAGTGGGGGATAATGAGAGAGAGTTGGAGGGAGGAAGATAGTGGTAGAGAGGGAGAGGGTTGTAGAGAGTTGGAGAGAGTGGGAG
>VDFB02281492.1:570377215-570536418 GCA_007258455.2 Sequoia sempervirens | reverse complement strand
GTGGGAGAGAGTGGCTGAGTGAGAGATAGGGTGGGAGAGAGTGGGAGAGGGTGGGAGAGGGTGGGAGAGAGAGGGAGAGAGGGTGGAAGAGGGTAGGAGAGAGTGGCTAAGTGGGAGATGGTGGGAGAGTAGGTGAGAGTGTGAGAGAGGTTGGGAGAGAGTGTGGGAGGGTGGGTGAGTGGGAGATAGGGTGGGGGAGGGTGTGAGTGGGTGGGAGAGAGTGTGAGAGTGTGGGAGATATTGGGATAGAATCGAAGAGTGTGGGAGAGAATGGGAGAGAGTTGGAGAGAGTTGGAGAGAGGGTGGGAGAGTGGGAGAGAGGGAGAGAGGGTGGGAGAATGGGAGAATGGGAGAGAGGGTTGGAGAGGGTGGGAGAGTGTGGGAGAGAGTCAGAGAGCGCGGAAGAGGGTGGGAGAGAGTTGGAGAGAGTGGGAGATAGGGTGGGAGAGGGTGAAACAGTGTGGGAGATAGGGTGGGAGTGGGTTGGAGTGGGTCTACCCTATAAATCTTAAAAAAAACTAACTTTATTATAACGCGAGGGCGTTATTAATAAATAGAGAGATGGCCGTTAAGGACGAAATAACCCGTTCACATTATAATGCGAGCACATTTTTTATTTCACTAAAATTGGTTAAAAAACACAATATACCCATGATGTTGGCCCACATTCTGCATATTCTCTTGGTTTTGCACGTGCTCCAACAAAAAAGTAGCTTTTTGGTGATTGAGTGAAGTGTGCATGCATGATTTTTAGATTCCACCACCTTTTTCATGATATTTCCATCATCTTTGCATGAAATAGTAGAGTTTTCACATTGAAAGGCATATAATATGAATTCAAGTTTGAATTACAGTGATAACTGATATACAATTGAAGTTTGGAGGGGAACAAGCTTTTGAAAAAGTCAAATTTTTGAGGAATTTGAGGAAAGAAGAAGCAAAGGCTACATAATTGGTTAGAACTCCTTCATTTGAAACTTTGGTTTTTTAGGTATGTGAAGCCTTTGTACATTTTCTTTCATTCTATTATGGCTTTCTTTTATTTTTTTTGTTTTTCTTATTCCATGTTGATCAAATTGTTTGTTTGTCAATGGACATTTTAAATTACACAATTCTATACACTTTCCTATTACATTTTTAAACCACATCTCTTTGAGGCATTTGCTTAAATTTAACAATTGACTTCCTTTGTGTATGCTTCCAAAGTTTTCATTGAGGTATTTTGACAAATAGTTATACAAACCAATTGATTTCCTTGTCTATGCTACTAAATTTTCCATACATGTCTCTAAAAAATTGGAATATACTCCTAATGCATGCTCAAATAGGTTTCCAATACAAAAACCCTCAATTTGCTCATAAATAATTAGGGTTTTCTATATTTCACAACTCCAAGGCCTTCCAAGCCTCACCAAAGCATCAAACAAGTTTGTCAGGGTCTGTACAAACAAAATAAACCTTCACTAGGCCTTTAGCCTCATTAGATCTAAAAACACCACTTTGGTTCCTCCTTTTCAAGCCAAAAAATCACATTCTCAGCTTAAGATAACATCACCATCCCTATAGATGCCTTACCACTATTAAAAGAAACAAAAAAATTGAAAACAACATATTACAGACCTTTCCTCTGAATCATAGGTCACCATAGTAGGAGGAAAGGCTCCATCTTTAAATTAAAGTAAAACTCATACCCTGCTGGTCTGTACAGGTTGATCATGAAGAATGGAGTTTTTCGTTCATCGAAACAACCAAAGGAGTCTCAAAATAGATTGAAGTCCAAGTTAAGACCGGCCACCACAGTGATTTTTTGTTCTATAGACCTAGGACCATTTATACACCTTTATTTTACCCATTATAGAGCCTTTCAACATATCCAACAATCACCAATGCTTGTTTTGTACCAAACTGCACAAATTAAGTTTTCTACACTTTTAAGGGCCCAAATTAGCCCACTTTTACAAAGGGGCCACCTTCAAAACGTGTCCAAATCTCTTGAAACCTTGGGGCAGCACTTTATGTCTATGAAAACTTCAAATTATAGTATTAGATTATAGAGATTCAATCATTTACCACCCAAACCATAAAACCCTCTCCCTATCCCTAAGCTTAGAAACCGTATGTTTTATTGAAAGTAGCACTTGCCAAAAACTCGAAAACTTGAAAATTGTTGAAACAAGCCTAATATACCTTGTTCATGCTCAATATAACATAAAATAATGCTTCCTAGCTCAGAAACTCAATTTCAGTCACCAAAAGCTCAATTTTGTTAAGGAAAACTCAACATTTCCTCATTTGGTTTGACGCCCAATCCAAGATCATCCTCCATTCAAGTTTATCATGGCCTTTTATAATGTTTTCCTCTTAAAAAAAACCACTTCAACTTCAAAAAATAACATTTGAAAGAGGTGACCATTGGTCTCCCTCTTTAATAGACTTTTACAACCCTTCATATTAGTTAATTTGACTTGACTTAGCACTTTTTGCATAGGTAAAATTATTCGTCATGCCAAAGAAATGAATTTTTGAAAGGAAAAAACTAACAGATGATTAGCTCCAAGCCTTCAGAGACAAAGAGAAAAAACAAATGAGGGAATATCGTGAAAAGCAGAAATTGGGAACGATTGACGAAAAAAAGCCAGTTGAAGAGGAACCTCAACCGTCAAAAAGAGAAAATAAATTGGAAGCAAAAATGCACGAGTGTGAAAGAGTTGTGCTAGGGGAGATGCAAATACCATAGTTGGAGACACACCCTCTACCACAAGTGAATATGAAGGGACACCATTAAGCACAAGCGAATATGGAGGGACACCATCGACCACAAATGAGTATGATTGGACACCATCCACCACATTTGAAGTTGAGAGTACATCATCACTCAAATTTGATGAACAAGGTATGCCATCATCCCCACATGAACCTCAAGGTATGTATTCTATTCCACCCTCAATCAAAGGTATGCAATCTAGCCCACCTCAATTAAATATTGATGAAATTGCTAATGTTGAGATGTATGTACCTAAGAGAACACCACCTAGAATTTTTCGTAGAAAGCCAAAGTTTTTGATTAATATTGATGAGGATATTTTACAGCACATGGAAGGTAAGATTCTAGAATGCACTTGTAGAAGATATGTTGATAATAATTGGAAAATGTTCTTTGAAATACTAAATGAGACCGAAAGATGTCAATATTTGTTCAAATGATGCGAGGTTTAAAGTACAGAAACATAATCAAGACTCTTGGGTTGAGAACATCGAATGCATCAAGTGAAAACACTATTGTGAATAATCTAATGGATGCTTATGAGAGTGTGGGTAAGACCTCATGCTCAAAGGATAGCAATGTCACCCCACGTGTCATTACATCAACTTTGGTAAGCTATCAAACAAAGAGATCTTGTCTCATTAAACAGACAAGTGAAAAAATGGGAATTAGTAGAAAAACATTATCAAAAGCCATTCAAAGGTGGCAAAGAATTGAGGGCACTGATTCAAATGAATTATGGGAATTCTCGGGAAGACTACCACATAAAGATAGAAAATTTGTTGAAGCATTGAGAACACTAATTGAAGATTATTGGAAGAATAATACAAGGCCATCTCTGAATCAAAGGGATGTCATAAGAAGGAGAATCGGTAGTCGGAACCGTGAGCCACATCCAAAGCATTTTTTGGATACGACTCAAACCCAATTTTTTCATAAATTTCAAAATGCTTATCCTCAATTTAGTATTTCTCAATTTTTTTTGAAATGCTTAAACCTTTTTATGTCAAGATAAATCACACACGCACTAATTATTGTTGTAGACTACATAGTGAGTTCACTAACCATTATGATGTTTATCATTCTATATGTTTAGATTTTCATGCTAATGATTTTTTATAGGATTGTGGCATAGAAGCCCCACCAAAATCTTCAAGAGATTTCTTATCAAAAGATTTATGTCAAATAGAGGATGTCCAAATATTCTACAGGACAACATGCTTGGATGGTTCATGCGAGCATTGTGGTGGCTTGCAACGAATGCCAATATGTCAACATATGGAAAGCATAGATGAGGTGGGGCATAAAATAGTAGATTTCAGGAAGTACAAAATAGTGGCATACGCTACAAAAGATGGGTCTCAAGCAAAAAGGTGTGATTTGGTTATCGAGAAGATTCAAGTGTATCAGTTTATGCCCAGGTTTCATGAGAATCTAGTGTATGAGTATGCAAGGCATACCCAAAGAGCTCGATGGCTAGACACACAATTCAAGCTATGTAAGGACACCTTTCCAGTTGGCAGCATAGTATTAGTAGTTGACTTTGTAGAGAACCACACTCTACAGCCACAGTGTGAGTTGTAGTCACAGTATTACAACTCTACACAGGTTTTGATATTTGTGCACATAGCATTCATTCATGCAGCTGATAGTACAGAGGACCAAAGGAAGGTATTGAGGGAGTATCACTTTTACATTATTGATGATCGTACACATTCTCTAGAGTTTGTGCAAGGTTGCTTCCATATGTTCTATAGTGATTTGGCTCAGAGGGGCATAGCATACAGTCAGAATATAATATGGTCTGATAACTGTGCAGCACAGTTCAAGAATGTGTGCATGTTCTCCTGGTTGTGCAAGATGCATCTCACTACAGGTGTTCAGCATATGTGGAACTTTTGTGAGGCTGGGCATGGAAAGGGGGAGCATGATGGTGTAGGAGCATGCGTGAAAAGAGCATTAGCATGAGAAGAGTTAAAGTATAAAGACAGTGCAAAGTTGACAGATGCAAGTTCAATCATCAAGTGGTGTAATGCTTCGATGGGTCCAGGTAATGAAGGTATGTCTTTAGTTCATATATTTTTTTGGTTGATGGATGATACTAACATTACACCATATGAGGATTGTTGTACACTAACAGGATCGAGTGAACTACACTCCTTCCTTAGCTCAAATGCAGGTTCATGGAGTATCGATACACGTAAGATGGCATGCTTTTGTTCTTCATGTACAATGCAAGCTTGGAATGATTGTGAGTCAGGGGAGTGGGTTGAAAATGGTTGACAAGTTATCTTACCCCACTTCACACACATCACCCTTTGATGGCATTGGAACTAAAATAGATGGAATGATCAGTCGAATTTGACCACGTATCAGATCTAGTTCAACCAGGTAATATATCTACTTTCTTAGTTTTTCAAATTCCATATTGTTATCTTACTGTGTAATGTATTCGTAATGTTGACCAATTTCGAGTGATTTTATGCACATATCAGTGCAAGGCATGTTTATGCAGTTATTGTAGATGAAGAAAATGAAGAGGGAACAAACTATTACTTGTGTTGTTGTGTTGAGGCCAAAAATAAATTGGAAGCCCTAGTTATAGATGGAGAAAACATCAAATACCCTACAGGCTCAATTGTTGTTACTGGAACATGGCTTATAAGGTACCCACATAAGAGTGTTAAGCATTGGCTATTTGAGGACTTTGACATGCATCGTAAGATTCTTATGGTAAACTATTTGGTAGAGTTGGTGGAATTACCTTTCTTAGTAGTAATTCCTATTAGTGATATTGAGATTGTTAACCTTGAGAGAGTAGGACTTGGGCAAAAGGAATTTGATATGGCTATTGCTTTCAAAGAGTTTAAGTGGGATGTACTCCACATTGATGCCATTCCTCAATCTTCACTTGATGGCATCAAGGAATGGCTGAACTCCATGGTTATAAAGTATTATGAAAGCATAATGAACTTGTACTAGTAGCCAATTTTGAAGACTATTACTGATGATTCAAAGCACATCAACCATGTGGTACAGATGATTAAATCCCATAGATGATTTGTAGCAATGAAAGAGTTTGAAAAGGCAGAGAGAGCTACATTGGTGACTTAGGAGAAACTTCAGCTTTCAAAAAAGAAAGCCAATTAGGCTGGAAGATGTGTGGATCAGGCCAGCATTTGGTGGAAGAGGAAGAAAGATGACTGGAACTCTGGAGGCCCACCATACTAGATTTCGATATTCAACCATGAGAGCAGAAGAGAGAGCTGATATCATGTATCAAAACATTAAGCATGCATTCTTCTAGCCAGCGAAGAAGGAGGTGATTACTTTGCTTCATTTTCATTTGCATAACCATATCAAGGCATGGGAACAAAGAAGACCAAGGATGTTGAGTTTTATGTGGAGGTAATGGATGTGGTCCAAACTTTAAGATGGGCAAGAAGGTCAATGTATGATTGTTAACCTTGAGAGAGTATTGATGTTGAGGAAATTTCCTTTAGATGCAAGGATTCAAAGCACATCAACCACATGTGGTACAAATGATTAAATCCCAGAGATGATTTGTAGCAATGAAAGAGTCTAAAAAGGCATATAGAGCAACAATGGTGACTCAGGAGAAACTTCAACTTTCAAAAACAAAGTCAATTAGGCGGGCAGACGTGTGGATTGGGCCAACATTTGGTGGAAGAGGAAGAAAGATGACTGGAACTCTAGAGGCCCACCATACTAGATTTCGATATTCAACCATGAGAGTAGATGAGAGAGTCGATATCATGTATCAAAACATTAAGCATGCATTCTTCCAGGCAGCGGAGAAGGAGATGATTACTTTGCTTCATTTTCATTTGCATAACCATATCAAGGCATGGGAACCAAGAAGACCAAGGATGCCGAGTTTTATGTGGAGGTAATGGATGTGGTCCAAACTTTAGGAGTGACAAGAAGGTCAATGTATGATTGGTGTAGGAGCACCATTTAGTAGGTTTTGTTCATCAAGGAAAATAAGGAGTAGAATATCATCAATTTACTAAAACCGGCCCGAACTTGTACATTTGAAGGTCTTGTACATTTGAAGGTTTTGAGTCAATAAAAATGGCTTTTTGACCTATTCCTCTTTTTGTAGCCTTTGTAACTTGAGGAATGGGTCTGCACTAAAATTATTAAGGTGTGGGAATGATGTGTTAGTGTTGGGGAGGTCTGAAAGTGAGATGGGTGTGAAACCCATGTGTGTAAAAGTGAGTTTTCTTTTAAAAAAATGGTGGTTTTGAAGAGTTAAATTGTGTTTTTGTGTAGGGAAGCATTATTTTATGATTTTTTGAGCTTGTGTATGGTATCACAAACTTTTTTGAGTAATTTTTAGGTTGTGGTTAGCTTTGGAAGTATCATTTTCAATAAACCCCTAAGGTTTAGGCTACAATAGAGGGTTTTGTGGTTTACCCATTATACAGTGGTATAACTGAGATCTAATTGTGGATTTTGAAGTTTTGAAACCTTAGAATTGATGCCCCAAGAGTTGGTAAGGTTTGGATAAGTTTAGAGTATAGAACCTTTGTTCAACCAAATTGATCCCTTAAGGGTCCAAAGGGAAAAATGGTTGCAAACTTTAGCATGAGGTTACTCGGACACCGTGACACTTAGAACCTTCTCTTCTAATTCGATGGGATCACATTGGGCTCCTTTACAATAAAATATCTCGGTTTTCGTTATCTCGAGTGGTTTTCCCGTGGTGTCCAGTTTTCAGTTGATGAAAAAAGTGTCAAATGGAAGCAGTGGAAAGTTGCAAAGTGGTGCAACTTTTTTCTACAACTCGTATGACCAAACAGACTGTTCCACACCTGAATAGGCATGTTTACACTAGGAATGGTCTTCTTTTGCACCCAAACACGCAGAATCGCTCTGAGCTACGTTCAACCAGATTGATCCCTTAAGGGTCCAAAGGGAAAAATGGCTGCAAACTTCAACATGAGTTTACTCAGATACCATGATGCTTAGAAACTTCTTGTCTAATCCAATGGGATCATGTTGGGCCCCTTTACAATAACCTCTCTCATTTTTTGTTATCTCAAAGTGGTTTTCCCGTGGTGTCCAATTTTCAGTTGATGAAAAAAGTGTCAAATGAAAGCAGTGGAAAGTTGCAAAGTGGTGCAACTTTCGTTCTACAACTCGTGTGACCAAACAAATTGTTCCAATGTGTTTGAATAGGTATTTTTATGCTAGGCATGGTCCTCTTTCATACCCAAACATGTGGAATCACTTTGAACTACATTCAACGATCGATCCCTTAAGGGTCCAAAGGGAAAAATGGCTGCAAACTTCAGCATGAGGTTACTCAGACACCGTGATGCTTAGAAACTTCTCATCTGATCCTATGGGATCATGTTGGGCCCTCTACAATAACCTCTCTCGGTTTTCATTATCTCAGAATGGTTTTCCCGTGGTGTTGAAGTTTCAGTTGATGAAAAAAGTGTCAAATGGAAGCAGTGGAAAGTTGCAAAGTGGTGCAACTTTTGTTCTGCAACTCATGTAACCAAATGAACTATTCCAACACGTCCGAATAGGAATTTTTACACTAGGCATGGTCCTCTTTCGTAGCCAAACACATGGAATTGCTCTGAGATATGTTCAACAAGATTGATCCCTTAAGGGTCCAAAGGGCAAAATGGATGCAAACTTTAGCATGAGGTTACTCATACACCATGATGCTTAGAAACTTCTCATCTAATCCCATGGGATCGTGTTGGGCCCCTCTACAATAACCTCTCTTGTTTTTTGTTATCTCAAAGTGGTTTTCCAGTGGTATCCAGATTTTAGTTGATGGAAATAGTGTCAAATGGAAGTAGTGGAAAGTTGCAAAGTGGTGCAACTTTCATTCTGCAACTCATGTGGCCAAATGAATTGTTCCAATGCATTCGAATAGGCATGTTCACTCTAGGCATGGTCCTCTTTCTCACCCAAACACACAGAATCTCTCTGATCTACGTTCAACTGGATCGATCCCTTAAGGGTTTGAGTATAGTATGTTGAAATAGGCCATTCCACCTATTGTTCAGGTTGTGTCTCGGTGATATGGGATTGATGTAAGTAGGATAGGAAGTAGGAATAAGAAAATAGCATTATTAAGGGCATTGGAAGAGATTACTAACGTTGCCCTTGTTGAAAATTCAAAATTGAGGCCCCTTAAAAGCAAGGCTAGAAGAGGTGAAAAGAAGAAATTGCTTGAAAATAAGTTAGAATAGGTTGGAAATAGGGTGAGATTGTGGAGTTTGATGTGTTCAAAAGGTCTGCAAGGACAGGGGAGGTCAAAAGTATGTTATGGAATGACATGCCCAAATTGGGAAAATAGGGGTTTTGAATGAAAAAGAGAGGTTTGAGGTAGTAAACGTGGGTAAAGTCAAGGGGAAACATAATTTGGTGGTCAATTAAGTTTGTGCAGGAAAAATAAAGAGTGTTGGAAATTTTTTTGAGGTTTAGGTTCGGGGTGTCGGTTCGCCGGTTTGGCCAAATTTTTTTGGAGGGTGGTTCAGTTCGTTTTGGGTTCATTGGTACAAAAAACATGTAAAAAAAAAATATATATCTATGCAACCTAGAAGCATGAATTAGGATTAGAATACCACATATCATCATATAAACAACAAAACCACCATAAACTTGAATGTCATTTAAAACAACAAAATTAGCAAAAGAAAAAGTGTTTATAACCTACAAAAAAATGTGAATAAAATCAAATTGATTTTCGTGTGAAAAAAAACCATGAGACCATAGCTTGTTGCTTACTATTATGCTTTGATATATTTTTTCCAAGCATCCATAGCTTGTTCGAAAGTACTTTTTTTAGGCTTTTAGCCATAGCAGCAAGGAAGTGAATTTTTGATAAAATGCTTTGGTAGACATGTATGAAAAATGTGGTAGCATAGACAAGGCGTGAACTGGAAAATGCCTCAAAAAAATGTGGTTTCATGGTGATGGAATTGCATTTAATGCCATGACAAGAAAATTGCTATGGATTGTCATGGCATTCCACCACCATTGAGACCACATTTCTTTGAGGCTTTTTTTCAAACAGCCTTTGTCTCTATTGCTTATTATTATGCTTTGATAGATTTTTCCAAGCATCCATAGGGGCTTGTCGAAGCACCTACTTTAGGCCTTTAGCCATAGCAAAGGAGGCTTAACTGTTTGATAAAATGCTTGGCAAACATGTGGATGAGGAAGGAAGATAGGATGAAGGTAAATGAACTGTTTGAAAATGCCCAAAGAAATGTGGTCTCATGGTGATGGAATGCTATGACAAGAAAAATTGCTATGGATCGTCATGGCATTCCACCACCACGTTGAGATCACATTTCTTTGAGGCTTATTCAAACAATCTACTCCTTGTCTATGCATCGCTTTTATTATTATTCTTTGATAGATTTTTTCAAGCATCCATAGCTTGTTTGAAGCACCTATTTTAGGATTTTAGCCATAGCAGCAAGGAGGTGAACTATTTGATAAAATGCTTTGGTAAACATGTATGAAAAAATCTGTAGCATAGACAAGGCAGTGAACTGTTTGAAAAATTCTCAAAGAAATGTGGTCCATGGTGATGGAATTCCATGACAATCCATAGCTTGTTTGAAAGCACTTGTCTTAGATTTTAGCCATAGCAGCAAGGCAAATGAACTATTTGATAAAATGCTTTGATAGACATGTATGAAAAATGTGTTAGCATAGACAAGGTGAACTCTTTGAAAAAAATGCCTCAAAGAAATGAGGTCTCATGGTGATGGAATGCCATGACAATCATTTGATTGTCATGGCATTCCATCACCATGAGACCTCATTTCTTTGAGGCATTTTTTCAAAGAGTTCACTGCCTTGTCTATGATATTGCTTACTATTATGCTTTTGATAGATTTTTTACAAGCATCCATAGCTTGTTCGAAGCACTTGTTTTAGGATTTCAGCCATAGCAACAAGGCAATGAACTATTTAACAAAATTATTTGGTAGAAATGTATCAAAAATATCAAAAATGTGAGTATAGACAAGGCAGTGAATTGTTTGAAAAAATGCCTCAAAGAAATGTGGTCTCATAGAATGCCATCACAAGCAAATGCAATTTGGAGCTGCTCCTAGTTATTAGTTATGCAATGTGAAGTAATTGCATAACTGCTTAGGTTGACTTTGTAAAACCTATATTGTAATTGAAATTTTGTCATCTGTCAACATCTAGTTATTAGTTATGCAATGTGAAGCAATGCTTTGAGTTTGAAATATGTGCAATGCAATGTAATCAATGATATGAATATAAACTACAAAAATCTATTTTTTACAATTTATTAGTTAAACTCTTTATTTTATTTTCTCTCTATATCTCTATGCTATGGAAATGCCTTTAAATTTTTTTAAAATTTTTTTTATCTCTTGTTCTACTTTTCTTTACCTTCTTTTTTTAAATCTGATTTTTTTCCGATTTGTTCTTGACTTTTTCCCGATTTTTTCAAAAAATCTTATACTTTTGGTTTGCCAATTTTTCCCAAAAGATTTTGGCTGCTATGGTATAAACACATATATTTTTGTAATATCAAGGATACTTTTTGAAACTTCCATGCATTGCTAATCTAAAAGGAAATGTCTTTTTCCTAATCTGTATGCAGCCATGCTTTTGACATTGTCAAAAAGAGAAAATATGGACACCATCAATAAAAAAGATTTGTATTAACCAAATAGCCATGTACACATACATCAATATATGTTGATATAATTATAAAATATAGTTATAAAATAGCTATATAGGCTTACGAGAATGCCATATAGGCATACAATGTCAAATATATCCAATACAAGATATGTACAAAATTGCCATGTCTAGGCATACAACAAAGGGCTCTGGAATCAAAATTCATTTCTCTCCATGCTCTGGAAATAAATTATTTCCATTTGTTTGGTGATCCGATGGCGATAATTCCATCACTTGTTTCTATTATGCTCGAGGAGTGCTCCTACTACTCCTACAGTTTAGCTCCTGGTGAAGTTTTAACTGTTGCAATAAGAAGTAAAGACATTCGTATATAGAAATTACATTATAAGAAATGATATATTTAACAAAATAATCACTTACAGCCATCTCATGATCACTCTCCACAATGGAAATATTTGCATGTTGATGCTCAGGCGTGCTCAAGCCCTGTATAAACCATCCAAATAGGAATTAAACTGAATCAATAATGGTTTGATTTTTCACTAGAACTAACATCTAGAACAACAAATGTAAATTGAAATTTTGTAATTTTCCTCATACCTCCTCTATCAGAGCCATGGAGGATTGTATAGTGGATGAAACACTGATATCCATTGCCCTTGTAACATTTGGAGGTGTTTCCACAACCAACATCTGAAAATAAAACAACAAATTATTCAATCACAAAAAAGTTACAATAGCGATCCACATCATGACTTATAATGTATGAGATCTAATGAAAAAAAAATTGAGTACAAGTATTAAACTATATATTTCTAGTAGGCCTTGGCAGTTTGATAGGAAGACCAAGCATGATGGGGAGAAGAACACATACTCCATTGTGAAGGATGGGAAGACTTACAACCTTTCACCTCTCCTAGAAGAAGACAAGGAAAAGCATGAAGGACCTAGTGTTTTGATGGTGGGTGAGAAGGAGTTCATGAAGACCTTGAAGGAAGGAGGAAGAAGAGGATTCTTCCTAATTATGAATCCAAAACGTGAAGCAGATCTTCCCACAAAGAAGAAGGAAGATGCACCAAAGGAATTCCAAGAGTTGTTGGAAAGGTACAAGGACATAACGATGAATGAATTACCTAGTTCCCTACCTCCCATTAGGGATATAAGCCACCATATTGATCTGATTCTAGGGGCTACATTTCCCAATAAGGCTACATACAATATGACACCTGCTCAAAATGAGGAGATTGCAAGACAAGTGCAAGAGTTTGAGCCCATGTGTTGTTCCTAATGTCCTAGCACCAAGGAAGGATGGGAATTGGAGGCTTTGCACTGATTCAAGAGCCATTAATAGGATAACAATCAGATATAGGTTCTTGATGCCAAGAATGGAGGACCTCATGGATTTTCTATCAGGAGCATCTTACTTTTCCAAGATTGATCTAAAGAGCGGGTACCATCAGATAAGGATCAAAGAGGGGGATGAATGGAAGACAAATTTTAAGACTAATGAAGGGCTCTATGAGTGGTTGGTGATGCCCTTTGGGTTATCAAATGCCCCTAGTACACTTATGCACCTTATGAATGAGGTATTGAGACCTTTCATTGGAAAGTTTGTTGTAGTTTATTTAGATGACATCCTTTTATTTACCAGGTCTAAAGAAGAACATTTGAAGCACCTTGACATGGTACTAAGGAGGTTACAGGAGGAGAAGCTATTGATCAACATGGAAAAGTGTGAATTCATGAAGGAAGAACTAGTCTACCTTGGTTTTGTCATCTCCAAGGGAATTTTGAAGATGGATCCTTCAAAGGTGGATGCTATTCTTACTTGGCCAACACCAAAATCCATGGGAGATGTGAGAAGCTTCCATGGACTTGCAAGCTTTTATAGAAAGTTCATCAAGAACTTTAGCCAAATTTGTGCACCAATCTTGGACACCATCAAAGGAGGTAACAAAGGTAAGTTTTCTTGGACCAATGAGGCTGATAAAGGGTTTGAATATTTGAAAATGAGAGTAGCACAAAAACCCATACTTGTGCTCCTTGATTTTGATAATTTTTTTACCATTGAGTGTGATGCTAGCAATTAAACAATAGGGGTTGTTTCAAGCCAAGAAGGTAGACCGGTTGCATTTTACGGTGAGAGGCTAAATGAAGCAAAGAGGAAGTATTATTCCTATGATTCAGAATTGTATACTATGGTCCAAGCCCTAAAAAAGTGGATGCATTACTTGTTACCTAAAGAATTTTTTGTTTATACTGATAATCATGCCTTGAGTTTTTTGAATGCACAGGACAAACTCAGTCATAGGTACATGAAGTGGGTAGAGTCTTTGCAAGCTTATACTTTCACAATAAAGCATAAGAAGGGCCAAGAAAATAAGGTGGTAGATGCTATCAATAGAAGGGAAATTGTAGTGCAAGAGATCCAACTCCAAAGCATGGGGGTTGAAGCATTGAAGGATATGTATCACAAATATTCAGATTTCAAGGAGGTATACAATGTTTGTGAGCAGAATTTGAATTCTTTTCATGGTGAATTTTCTAAATTTTTATTACAGAATGGTTTTCTCTTCAAAGGAAGCCAACTGTGTGTGCGTAAATGCTCAATGAGGGAGAATATCATAAAGGAGAAACACAGTGGGAGTCTTGGAGGTCACTTTGGCCTTGACAAGACCTTGGAACAAGTTAGGAGATTTTACTATTGGCCAAAGTTGCAGGTGGATGTGAGAAGGTATGTGGAAGGCTGCACAATATGTCAAAGGGAAAAGGGAACTTCATCAAATGCGGGACTCTATCAGCAACTACCCATTCCCAAATAGGCCTTGGGAGTGTGTAAGTATGGACTTTGTCTTGGGGTTTCCTAGAACCCAAAGAGGTTTTGATAGTATCTTTGTGGTAGTTGATAGATTTAGTAATATGGTACATTTTATTCCTTACAAATGCACCAATGATGCATCTCATATAGCAGGTCTCTTCTTTAAGGAGGTTGTTAGGATACATGGACTGCCTTTAAGCATTGTTTCTGACAGGGATTCTAAATTCATTGATCACTTTTGGAGGACCTTGTGGAAGAAACTCAAGGCAAAAATATGTCCTTTAGTTTAGCATACCATCCACAAATGGATGGAAAAATTGAAGTGTTGAATAGATCATTGGGAAACCTCTTAAGATGCCTTACCAAGGAACATTGAAAAGCTTGGGATATGATTTTACCTCAGGCTGAATTTGCATATAATGACTCCATGAATAGGAGCATTGGTAGAAGCCCTTTTGAAGTAGTCTATGGCATGCACCCTAGAGGGGTCTATGAAATAAGAGATATACAAGGAGTTGCTAAGAGAAGTGCTCAAGGTGAGGACTTTATTGTTACAATCAGGGATATTCATCAACAAGTGAAGGAAACCCTTCAAAAGAATTTTGAGAAGTATAAGAAAAAGGAAGATTTAAAGAAGAGGAATGTCCAATTCAAGGTTGGAGACTTGGTGATGGCACACTTGAAGAAGGAGAGACTTCCAAAAGGAAAGTATACCAAACTCATGATGAAGAAGATAGGACCTTGCAAGGTGGTCTACAAGTTTTCCCAAAATGCTTATGAAATAGAGCTACCTCTTGGGGTGGCAATCTCTCCTATCTTCAACATTTATGACTTGTATCCTTTCAAAGCTTTTGTGAATGCAGGTGATGGAGTAGGTACAACAGCAATGGAGAATGAAGATTGGGTGAAGGAACTACCCCCTAGCCAACCTATGACTCTTGAATGCATCCTAGACACCAAGGAGATAAAGAAGACTAGAAGGAAGGTTTACAAGGAATACCTAGCCAAATGGAAAGGTCTACCTGAAGAGGATGCAACATGGATGTCAAAAAATGATATTAAACAACATGGAACTACTGTAGAAGACCTGATCTCAAAGAGGACTTGAGATCTTTTTCTTGCTTGGGAGTATGGTATAGGAGCACCCATGGGTCTAAGGGACCTAGATTAATTTTTCATGTTTTGTTTCTTGGTTTATGGATGGAATAAGGTCTTATGGACCATTTCAATGCTTTGTAGTAGGTCTTCTAGGTTTTTGGTTGAGTTTTTGGTCCTTGTGAGCAACTTCTTTGTACAATAAGGTCTCCATCCTCCTTTGTAAGTCTAGTGCATCTTGGAAAAATAAGGAAAAAGGATGCCTTGCTATATCTAGACACCTGAGGGGAGTCACCTTACTTTTTGACAAGGTTTTAAATGCCTTTGACACATTTTGGAAGGCTCTTCATGGTCGACTTGGTAGAAGTTGCTCACATTGCCTTAACTAGGCAATTAGAAGTCAAAGCATGAGATTAGTTGTTTTCCAATGTCTCTCTTTTCAAAAGAAAATTGCAAGAAGTTTGAGGGAGTTTTTAAGACTTCAAATACGCCTCTCTTGGTTGAGGCAAGGTTGATGTTGATGTTTTGAAGAAGTTTCAATAAGAAGTTTGTTGTTTTTCCTATGTTTTTTCTGAAGAATTTGTTGATCCCGTACTTGGTATGGACTGTATGTTCACTTTCATGCTCCAAGCCTATAATGGTTGGATATGTAATTTAATAAGCTTTCCTTTGGCATTGGAGTGGTGAGATTTCATTGAGTATCAAGGGAGATATTCCAATTTCTCTATCAGGTGGTCTAAAAACCCTTAAAATTAGGGTTTTGGATGAAAAATGTATATTTCTTCCATTCACACATTGTAAAATTGCTAAATCTTAGTGGGATGGAAGATATAAGGTTGTACTATCATTTCCTCAATGTTTATGAGAAAAAAAGGCTCATTGTTGGAAGTTGTGCATGAATTTTGGCTTGACATCTCTATGTGGCAAGCATAATTGACAAGCAAAAAAAATGAGTTTTTTCTTGATTTTGAAGAATTTGTTTAAGAGGAACTTAAGAATGGTGGAAACAGGTGTGGATAACTTGTAGGAGTTTGAATTTTGGCTTTGGAGTGAAGGGGAGAGCCTAGATAGTCAAGACCTAGGTGTAGGTCTGTGAATTAGGCCTTTTGGAGCACCAATAGAAAGGGCCATTGTGAGTGATGTTTTGATAGTCAAGAGGAAGGGTTTTGGAACCTTGTAGGGGTCCATCTTAGGGGTCTGAATCCATAGGTTTGGTGTCTTAATATTCTTCCTTGTATTTTTTATTCTGACTATCCTATCGAGCAAGGGATGCAAGCCTTAAGAGAGAGTGAGGTCTAAGTCACCATATTGATGGGTGTTTGTTGAAACCTAAATGTTAGAGGGTTGTTAAACCTTGTTTTGACTTAATGAGAAATTATCCAAATGTTTTCAAGCTTTTTGAGTGGTCTAAATTGTGAACCCTATGTATGTGGGATTGATCTCTTAAATAATAGTGGAGTTTAGGACTCATGAGAGTATTTGAGAGAAGCATTCAGTGGAGTGACTTTTCCATTTGTGATTGTGAGTTTTCCTTCCCTACCACTCTGCATCATTTCTAAAGCTTATGCAGGCTATTTCCATGGTGTTTGTGGTGGTGGCAAGAGTATTTAAGGTTTTTAAGTACCTTGTGCAATAAACCCTCCTTTGTAGGGCTTGATTTGTGCATAGAATAAGCTTAGTCAATCAACATGGTGTGAGTAATGTCTTGGAAGTTAGATGAAATGATTGAGGTGTAAATGGTTGATTGTAGTATCTTGTTCTTGAGGAACTAGTTGGTAAAAGTGAAAATTTGGTGAGTTGTTTAAGGAATTGAAAGATTCAGAGCTCTTTATCAGGTTTTTGCTTTGAATTCATATAACTTGATGATGACAAAGGTGTGTTAGGATCTAATGGATATAGGTTGTAACATGAAATATTGGTTTTTGGTTATTTTTCCTAGGTAAAGCAAATTGAGTGGAAGGGTGCCTTGGTGAATGATGAAAGAGTGGATTATTTAGTGACTCTAATTAGGTTTCTTATGCACGGATCAGTCATTTTTACTGATAAATAAGATATTTGAAGCTTGAGGATGATAAGAAGAAGTATTGAAATGAGTTGGCTTGTTGTTGCCTTGTGGTTTGCAAATGAAACAATGTGATTTTTGATGAAAAGAGAGAAATTTTAGTTGCTTATTCAATTTGATCTTCTCCTGATTCAATTGGGTCATATGTTGGTGCAAGAGCACCTAGGTCATCAAATACTTTTCAATTTTGCAAAAGAGATGAGTGTTCAAATTTGTATTCAGTCAATCACAAAAGGTCATGGAAAAATGATGTAAAGCATGTTCAAGGTCATATGAGGTCTTATTTGAATGTATTTAAGGTTATGGGTAAGTTCTAGGTGGTCAAAGTGGGAAAATGCAAACAATGCAATAATGTAATATTGTTAAAAGTTGTTAAATTGACAAAAACAAGGAAATCAGGCATATTAAGGGTTAAAAGGGGTACTTTCAACCAATGGAAAGATAGTTATGGAAAAGGAAATATCTTTAAAAGGAATGTAAAAGCGAGAAAAAGCAGAAGTTTGTGTTCTTGTAATTAGATTTTGAAATAAAAATTCCTTGTTTCTGAGTTTGCAGCATTACTTTGGATTGTTTTGTTTTCTTGTGTTGGTAATTTAGGAACACCCAAAGTTAAATCATAGTGTGAATACATGTAAAGAGGAGTTAGTTTCCAATTTCAAGAGTTGGACAAACAAAAGAATAAGAGGCAATTTTCAGTGCCCAATAGAGTCCTTTTAGAAGAAATTTTGAGAGTCCAATAGGGTTTTTGTTCACTACTCCACCAGTGTAGGTCAAGTAAATTGGTGGAGTAGGTTAATGTTAGGATGTTTTTCATGTTTTGATGATTGTAAGTGTAGGGAAAAGCAAGAATACCATGGTGGAGTTGTTGCTACACTGGAAAATAGAGGATTTTCCTACACAAAGTGATGCTACAGTCATGGATCATGAATAAATAAAGCTTGCAGAGGCTTGGAAATGACATAGAAGGTCTTGTAAGACATAAACAATCATGTTACAGGTGGTGGCCAGAGAAATAGAGGTTTGCAAGAGTATTTTTCACAAAACCCTCCTTGATTTGTGATTTTACACCCTATAAATGAGGGTTTATTGGATCAGAACATTTTCATGGTTTTTAATCCCTATAAATGGTGAATCTTGAGTTATAAGACATGCTTGAAGACTGTTTTGAGGTTTTGAGTGATTTGGAATGGTTTTGAAGGGGTCTCCTTTGTAAAATAGGCCTAATCTACTAGCCTTTCTTTAGAGGATAGTTTGAAATCTGATGATTTTCTTAATGTCAAACATCTAATAACTTTGATATGTTGTGATGTGCTGGGAAGTGTTTCTAAATGTGAATTGAGTTTTTTAATAAGCTTTGAGATAGGAATGTAACTACCTAATTCAATGGTTGACAGACCTACTAGAGGAATATGATATTGTCTGATCAAAACAAAGATGTTTATTTAAACAATGGAAAGGATGATATTGAATGCTTGGTTACTATCAAACTAATGATATGATTGATGTTACTAAATTTGGTTAAGTTGTATAAGACATGTTTGGTGACTTTGATGGTTGGATGGGTGAGTATTATAAAGCCTTTTGAGCAAATTGGTGATTAACCACAAGATGATAATCAAGATTCTGTTGTAGTAGGAGTTTGTAACCTGTAAATAGACTATTGCAGTCAAAATATGGTGAGTACAGTGCTTGATAGTGGACTGATAATAGTGAGGTATGGTTTAGGTGATTTGTTTCCTTGGTGAATAAATGAAAAGATGAATTGTTCAAGTGTCAATAATCATGTTTATGTTGTTTTTATGGTGGTTGAGAATGATGTGAATCTAATTGATTAAGTCAAAGTTTTCTTTAATATGGTTTTTTCTTTGAATGAGTCAATTGGAATACTGATTAGTGGAATGATGAATGATAGCCTATGGAATGGGTAAGAGAATTTGAGTGGATTTTGGTTGAATGAAAAGTAGATTTCTGATGAAATTATATTTGATCTTCTCTTGATTCTATTTCGGATTGAAATCCCTTGAAGAAATGATGTTGATGGTGTTTGTTGGATGCTTTGCATCAAATGTACCCTGATGATTGAGTGTTTTGATATGATGCTTTGCATCACTAACTGCCTTGTCTATGCTATTGCTTACTATTATGGTTTCATAGATTTTTTCCAAGCATCCATAGTTTGTCGTGTTGGTGCACCTTTGCAAGCACATGCCTCCATGTGAAGTAATTGCATCGTGCTACTTATGTTGACTTTCTAAACAACTATATTGTATAGTTGAAATTTTGTCATCTATCAACATCTAGTTATTAGTTATGGAATTTGAAGTAATGCTTGGAGTTTGAATGATGTGTAATGCAACGTAGCCAACAATATGAATATAAACTACACAAATATATTAAGTAGAATTCATTAGTTAAGTTCTCTTTATTCTATTACATATGTGTACATTTGAGTGAACCCATTGGCACTAGGAGGTGTTTGGTTGAAACTGCCAATATTAGCCTGTTCAACATCCAAAATCACATGTATTAAAATACCATTCGTAAAAAAATGCTATTAACATGTAATAAATTTATAATTGTTTACTAGTTACATACCCCACTGATAGGTGTACTGCAAAAATAAGTAGGTGGAGGACCGGTGTATCCAATCTCAACACTATGACCCTGCAATTTTATTAAAATAATAAAACTAAATTAGTTAATCATGCATTTCATGATCAAAATTTAATAAATTAAATTCAATGAACATGTTGACTTTTACCCGACTATCAATGCCATATGCACGATGCAAAATGTCAGTCATCCTCTCCATCCCTGTAGTAGCATACAGATCATGTGTAGCAACATACGGATCTTGCATAGCAACATAAAAATCCTGTGTAGCAGCATATGTATCCTGCGTATCAACCTCCTGAGTGACGGTGGGGTCATACGAACAAGTCACCCAACAAAATTGACACACATGGGTTCGAAGGCCACCACCCGAAGACTCCCCTAGATGGCGTTGTACAATAGGGCTAGTATGATCGATGACACTCTGGGTCAAAGTGTTGATCGCCTGCAATGTCTCTACGTCAGTACTCTCCTTCGCAATGATAGGCATAACAATGTGCTCACAAGGTGGCCTAGTGAGAGGTCGTCTCCCTTTCCGTGTAGGATCCAGCTGTGCACTGGGCCTATCCTGAGCCGACCCCCCACCTCTCCCCTGGAACTCCCTCATATCAAAATAATTTGGGATTTGGTTCAATACAAACTCACTGTATAGTTTCCTAAGAAAATATTGAGGGACTTCACAATTATTGTACAATGGTAATCAAATACCAAGTACCACCTATAATAAAAATGGTTCCTAATCTCTTGGTGGTGGCACCAATGAATAGGAAACCTCTTTGCATTGAGGCTAATATTTTGATTTGTTCTAGGGTCAGTGAATAAATAGCACAAATCACCTTTAGTAATTTTTAAATCTTTTACTTGTTTATATGATAGTTTATCTACATAATATGCCCTAGCTACCTGCCTCCTATCTTTCCATCCCGTTATTTGTTGGGTTATTGAATCTACATTTTTTAACATCTCTTTCATTGAATTTGCTAGTGTCATTCTTTCTGCAGTTGAAATATTTGGATCACTCAACCTACTGATAAGATCCTCAATTTTCTTTTTGTTGTTTTCAATTTCACTCCTCAAATTTTGTTGAGTGCCAGGAGGGTGTTGAGTGATTGGTGGGGGAGGTTGATTTTGTTGAGGAGAATTTTCCTATTCTTCTTGTTGAGGATTTTCAGGATTTGTAGGACTATTTGCATCTCCTACAAATTAAAATAAATAAATCAAATCTAACCTAAAACAAAAAAAAATAACTTGAAACTAAGAAATTCAAAACAAATAGCAAACAATACTTACCTCTTGCACCTCTTCATCATCGTGGCACCATCTTTGCAAATGAAAAGCAACTATTGTTGATGAATTTTGTAGAATTCCTCCTCCTAGAATGCGAGCGTGAAAATGAGGGTTTTTGCCAGCGGGCAGAGCAAAAAAACAGACAAGAGAAAATGAATAGCTTTCACTTTTTTTTTTTCTTTTAAAATGACATAACGCAAGCACGTTATAATGCGCTCATGTTATGTCATTTTCAATCTTTTTTTGAAGTTGACCACAAAAGTGTAACCCAACTTCATGCACCCGCCCGTATCTAGAAATGAAAAGACATCTACAAAAGGCTAACCAAAGGAAACATAAATGGAATGCATACTTTTGGGTGATGCAAGATTTCCCTTACACCACTAGATGCTCTTGCATCAGACACCTAGGGTAATTTGAGAAGTGACCTCATCATGTCTCAAATGGTTGAGGAAAATCCAAATGGTCAACCTCTACCTTAGACACCCAGGATGAGTCTTCCATAGGCCTTCCTCTCCACTTCACTAGATATTCTTCATATTGTCGATTTCTGGTACTCCTTCCCACACGGCTATCTAGGATTGCTTCAATCTCCTCCTTCTTTGAAGTAGATGTTGGAATGCCACACTGTTCCATTGTTGGTACTTCCTCTATCCCACCTTCATAATACTTTGTCAAATTTGAAATGTTGAACACAGAGGAAATGTTGACTCCATCTGGTAACTCTACCTCATATGCATTCCCTAAATCCTGCCTCTTCAAAATTTTACAGGGACCAAACTTCTTCATCTTCAATTTTTTATAGGTTCCCACTGGAAACCTTTCTTTCCTTAAGCAAACCATCACTTCATCACCTACCTGAAACTCCTTATTCCTCCTCTTCTAATCTACCTTAGCCTTATACTGCATATTCATCTTATTAATATGTTATCATACCTCTTCATGTACATTATTGATGTGCTCTGCAAAGTCTTCAGCTTCAGCACTTGTATTCTTCTCTTGGTCCATCTTTCTCAATTTTGGAGTTGTTCTGGGACTACCTCCATACACAATTTGGAATGATGATCTTCCTGTACTCCTATTGACAGAATTGTTGTAAGAAAATTCTGCCTAGGGTAAGATCAGGTCCCATCCCTTGGTTTTATCTCCTACTAGACATCTCAGTAGGTTACCCAAACTTCTGTTCACAACCTCAGTCTACCCATTATTTTGTGGATGGTGTGAAGAATTGAACTTCAACTCTATCTTCAACTTTCTCCACAAGGTCCTCCAAAAGTATCCCACAAACTTGGTATCACGATCTAATACTATACTCTTTGGCAGACCATGTAGCCTCACCACCTCTCTAAAGAACAAGTCAATGATGTGGATTGCATCATGGGTCTTCTGACATGGAATGCAATGCACCATCTTTGAAAATCTGTCAACTACCACAAACACTGAATCGTTCCCTCTCTGCATCCTTGGAAAACCAAGAACAAAGTCCATACTTATATCTTCCCAAGGCCTCTCTGGTACAGGTAAGGGTTGATAAAACCCTGTATTCTAGCTCACTCCCTTAGCCATCTAACACACCTTGCAACTCTGCACAAACTTCTTCACATCCTATGACAATTGAGGCCAATAATAATGCTCACTGATAATGGCCATAGTCTTATCCTGACCAAAATTTCTTGGCATTCCTCCATTGTGCTTCTCCTTTATCAGGTTCTCACTCATGGAACTCCTCGGGATACACAATTGACTTCCTTTAAACAACATGCCATCCTGGATTATGAAATCTAGCCACCTTGTCCTATCAACTGTAACAGGCTCCTTGCAAGCTTTCCAAGCCTTTGCAAAATCAGGATCCTCGACGTACAATGTCTTGAGTTCATTGAACCCAACCACTTCAATCTACATCTCATTCAACAATATTTTCCTCCTACTTGAGGCATCTACAACCCTATTCAACCTCCCACTCCTATGTTTTAAACAAACATATAGCTCTATAAAAATTCTACCCATTCCATATGCCTTTGATAATTTAATTTTCCCTGACTATTCAGGTACTATAATGCTTGATGTTCAATAAACAAAAAAAACTCCTTCGGAAATAGATAATGTCTCAATTTCTTTAATTCTTGAACTATTCCATAAAATTCTTGATCATATACAAAGTACTTTCTCTTTGCATCATTTAACTTTTCACTAAAGTAGGCAATGCGCTTACCTTCTTGGCTCAACACTGCTCCAATGGCACAACCACTAGTGTCACAATCCACCTGAAACACCTTATTGAAATTAGGAAGGGCTAAAATTGGTTGCTCTATCACTTTCTGCTTCAACATATCAAAACTCTTCACTGCTCCAGTGCTCCACTTGAACTCTTTTCTATCCCCTCTCATTGTTTCAGTCAGGGGTGCACAAATACTACTGAAGTTTCTCATGAACTTTCTGTAAAAACTGGCCAAACCATGGAAAGATCTCACCTCAGTAGCAGTTCTTGGGGTAGGCCATTCCAGAATAGCCTTCACCTTCTTTGGGTCCATTTTGAGGCCTTCTACCGAGACAACAAACCCCAAGTACACTAACTCAGGTTCACAAAACTACACTTCTTCAAATTAATCAACAATTTCTCTTCTCTCAAATTTTCAAAGACTCTATGAATATGCATCAAATTCTCACCCAAGGACTTACTGAATATCAAAATTCCCTAGAAACTCTTTGAATACCTCGTTCATGAGCCGCATGAATGTGCTCAGTGCATTGGTTAGCCCAAAGGGCATGACTAACCACTTGTACAGGCCCTCTTTGTTCTTGAATGTAGTCTTCCATTCATCTCCCTCCTGAATTTGGATATGGTGATATCCACTCTTCACGTCAATCTTTGTGAAGTATTGCGCTCCACTCAAACAGTCCATCAAGTCATCCATCTTTGGCAGGGGAAATTTGTATTTGATTTTTATCTTGTTTATGGCTTAGGAGTTTGTGCACATTCTCCACTCCCCATCCTTCTTTAGTGCTAGTACTGTAGGTGTTGCACATGGACTTAGACTCTCTCGAATCAAACCCTTTCTCAACAACTCCTAAACTTGTCTGTTCAAATCCTCATTTTCTGCAGGAGTCATTCTGTGAGCTACCTTATTTGGAAAACTAGCTCCAGGGATCAAGTCAATTTGATGACTGATCTTCCTCACTGGTGGTAAACCCTCAAGTACATTATCAAAAACAATCTCCTGAAACTCACCTAATAACCCAGAAACTTCTACTGGCACATTCTCACTATCCTCTTTATCCCTTCTAGGAGTCAATGCATAACACATACGCTAATGCTTCATGCCTTCTAAAAATTTCCTTCCATCAACATAACAAACCCTAACACTACTGCATACCTTTTCTTCGGCCTCCTTCAGGGGTTTTAGCTTATGGCGGACTCCATCCTTCGTCAAAGAATAAGTGTTTGCATGGCCATCATGTATAGCTCTCTTTTCAAACTGCCATGGCCTCCCCAACAACATGTGACATGCATCCATGGGGGTGATATCATAGAGTACCTCATTGTGATAGCTCCCAATTTTGAACTTCACCAGGCACTGCTCATTGACCAGAACTTTGTGATCTTTCTGCAGCTAAGAAATATGATACAGATGTGGATACCTTTTCCTCTTCAGCTTTAGTTTTGCAACCATCTCTTCTGACACAAGATTATCAGTGCTCCCACTGTCAATAATGACATCACAGCATTTGCCTTCACATTTGCACCTTGTGCGAAATAGATTCTTCCTCTATTCTAGCTCCTTCTCTTCAGTCACCAAGGCTCTTCTCACCACTAGGGCTTCTCCCCTTTTAGCATCATCTGAATGCTCAGATTGAGCCTTCTCATCTGCATGTGTAACCCTTCCACAACCTTTTGGCCTTATGTCTGTCCTTCCTTGGTGTTGAGGGCATTCATAGGCTCAATTCCCTTCACCACACTAAAAACACGTACCTCTAAAACCACCTCTTTTGGATCCTTTTCCAAATCTACCTCATCCTCTACCTCTTTGATCACCACTGTTTTGATCATGAGGGTGGTAGAAATTATCACTCCTTTTTCCTCGGTTGGTACCCACATCTCCATTTTTCTTTTCATCCTCATTCCGGCTTCAAGAAGATCTTCCACCACCCTTTCCGCTTTGGCCTCCTCTTCCTTTTTGCTTGTTATCAAATCTTTTGTTCAGCTTCTCTTCAACTTTCAGAGTGAACTAGTATGCATCCTCAATGGTTTTCATTCTAACCAGGCTTAACTCCTCTTGAATACTCTATCATAACCCATTAAGATAATGGGCTACCTTCTCCTTCTTGGCCTTTGCATGGCATGTTCTAATGATCACCTTGTGAAAATATTCTGTGTATTCTTTCACAAATCTTCTCCCTTGCTTCAACCCTTGCAATTTCTTCAACAAATCTAACTCATAGTCCACTGGTATGAACTACTTCAGTTTCTCCACCATACAATCCCAACTGCTGATCTTTCCTTTTCCTCTTTGATTTCTCTTCAATTGGACCTCTTTCCACCAAATATTTGTATGGCCCTTCAACTTCATTTTTGAAAACTTAACCCGATATGGGTCCTCTACTTCTTTATAATCGAAATACTCCTCTAGCTCGTTGATCTAGTCAATCAACTCTTCTGGGTTCAGAATTTCAGAATAACTAGGGACTTCTATTCTAGGTCTCTTTCTAATCTTTGAAATGGTCCTAATCAGCCGCATTTGATCTCGATCAATCGCTTCTTCTTCCTCTTCTACATCTAAATATTCCACCTCTTCTTCATCCTCGCTTTCTTCTCTCCTTCTTGGGTTTAACCATCTTCTCATTTGTTCCTGTAACGCATCAATTTGTCTCTAGAGGGCTCTGAAACCCTCAACTGCCAATGGATCTCTTCCACCAACATTTCTACCACCTCTGCCACCTCTGGCACCACCGTGCCTACTAGGCACCACTCTTGGAGGCATCTTGAATATCTTGAACCCACAACCACGGTCCTGGTGCAAATTGCCTCACGATCGGTGATCTGTCCAGACACTCAAGAAAACCTACTCTGATACCACCTGATGAGGGTGCAACCCGAGACACAAAAATTTATGCACAAAACCAAAGAATAATTTTATTATTCATAAAATGTACTCTTTACATGCAAAGGATCACAAATCCTCAAGCTCTGCAATACATGCAAGCTATAGAAAATTACAGTCACTATAGAATCCCCTTTCGCAACATGCAAACTCTTTTTCCCCAAAAAGCTACAAAAATTAGAAAATCCCCCCATAAAAAGCTCATTTTCCGTTTTGGAGCCAAACAACATTTGAATTATCATATTTTGGTGGTTTGGACATACTTGAAATCAGCTACGTCAATTTTGACAAGTTTTTGGGCCATTTTGGGGCCGTTTAGTGCCTCAAACCTGATCTGGAAGGTTTTTAGGTGTATTTCTAGGAGACTGAAACTGCAATATCTTTCAAACCAGGAATGCTCTCAGCCTGATTCTTTCACCAATCTTCTTATTTTTCTATTCTGAATCCTTCCATATAATTTTTGTCCCTAAACACCTTCAAATTCTAATACCTGCTAAAAATAGCAGTTGACCAAAAAAAGCAAAAAAATAAAACTAAAAGTGGGGACTTACATTATGATGAAAAGGGTATCCAGAAATGAAAAGAAATCTACAAAAGGCTAAGTAAAGGAAACATAAATGGAATGCATATTTTTTGGTGATGCAAAATTTCCCTTACACCACTGGATGCTCCTACATCAACTATACATCCTAATACATATTGTGGAGGTGAATAATTGATTAATTCATTCAATGGTTTACAAATACATTAATAAAAGGAGAAGATGTGTAGTTAGCAGTTGAGTAATTGTGGCAATATAATTGTATAAAGTGTAATTACATAACTATTATGTGGTTAGTAATGTAATACATCAACATTCCTCCCTTATTACATTCTTCCCCTAATGCACCCATAAAAACTCAAATTTCACATTGCCAGGACCCCCCTTAAGGCTTACTTAACAAAACTTGTTGATTACAAAATAGATATACATTCTTGAGAAGATCTTCCTTTGAAGAAAAAAAATGTGAATCAACTGGAACTCCATTAAGCTACCTCATGACCCTTAGAAGGGTGTAGCTTCGAGCTAAATTCTTGAGTTCTTGGACTACCATTTTTTTGAACTCCTGAATCACCAATTCAAAAAGTATCCAATAACAATCCATATTGAGCTATAATAGAGCTCCATCAAGCTTTTCTATGATCCTCGAAAGGGTATAATTCTTGATTGTAGTCTTGTAAACTCGATGGAAAATAATCCATATTGAGTTCAACACCAAATACCTTATCTATCTCCAAAAGTAAAACTTCACAATACATGTATTCTTGAAATCCATTAGCATCAACAAGGAAAACAAGAAAAAGTAAAAAAATGCTTCTCATGCAAAGCACAATCTCAAAGTGAGAAGTTGACTAGAGATTGTGGAAATTCCTCCATCCTTTGCTACCTCAATTAACATGCAAGGAAGTAATCAACGATTTTCCTTGATAACATGCTCAATCTCAACTCCTCTACAAGATACTTAGCAACTGTTTTAATGTTTCGGATTGCACCTTCCCAAGCATTAGTAGTAAGAAGATAGTTTACTTGATTGGCACATCTCAGGGAAGATATATAAACTGCTTGATATTTTACAATACTCATAAAAGTAATTTGAGTTACATCTTCTCTTGCAAAGAAACTAACCTCCAAATTACCACTAATAAAAGATGCATGCAAATGACTATATAACCATTTATGAATCCTCATATATTACAAACGAATGATTGTCTCACTCTTGATTGGATGATTTGGTGGGTTCTCATCCTCAAACAATATGATCTTCAATACTTTTATCTAAACTTTAGATTCTCTCATCTTTCTCCTTGTCTTGATTTTACTTCTACTATTTGCACTAGTATATTTTTCTTTCACCGATCATTTTATCATCCCAATGACAACCTCAAATATTGTTAGAAATTCATTAATCATGTTGAAAAGTTGCCTCCTGTTATTTTTATCAAATCCAAATCTTGCACACAAAAAAAAAAAAAAAAAAAAACAATATCAAACAACCATGCATCACTATGAACATCAACCAAACATGCTCGACCCTTTTCTTCTATTCCATTTTTTGCAAAGTTGATTCTCAACGCAGGCTCAGGAAGCTCTGGAGGTACCTCTTCGAGAGGAAGATTGACTTCCCATGACTCATTTGGATATTCATACCGGCACAAGTGTGCCTTCTCCATGTCACATTACTGATAAAAATCATCCACATCTATTGTGAGGGCTTCTAGTATTCCATCTTTGTGGCTCTTGAAATCTTTAAATACTTGTTTCACTATGCGCAGATTGTGTTGCCTCGAACCACCTTCCATCTCTTCTATTAAACTCACCATATTAAATTAAACCCCAACTTAAACCTCACATAAATATTTGGCCTGATATATAGTTTAAATGCAGAGAGAAGACGCATAATACACTTAACGTGACTCTACATATGGAAAATTTCACACTTAGCACAGGATACCATCAAGTGCAGCAAATTTCTTATGCTTGGAAAATGATATAGCATATGCAACAAATTTCATATTTTCATGTCTTCAAAGTTTATTACATATAACAAATTCTTCTCCATTCATACACTAGGCATAATAACAATTTTGCACTCACCTGGATTGATAATTCTTGAACGATAAGAAGGAAGAGATACATTAACTATATTGAAGAAAACAACTAACCCTCCTGTGCTGACCATAAGCCTTCTAATAGCGCCTCTACAGATGCTTTCAAGCATAATGCCTCAACATATCTTTGCAGTCTACTTTCCCTTGTACCAATTCTAGACGGTTATGTAATGGTTTTATAGCTGGTATTTCCTCTTGCATTTGACAACATTCTTTCCCTTTCATGCCAAGTTCTTCCATGCACCTTGGAGACTCTTCACACATAGTCAGCCTGCACCCAATGATTTAAACCATGGACTCTTCGCAAATATCAAATATTTAGTGCCATCTTCACACACCATTTTTACTGCATCTTTACACCCAGTAATAGGGGCTCTGATACCACTTGAAGTTGAATAGTTGATTAATTCATTCGATGGTTTGCAGATACATTAATAAAAGGAGATGTGCAATTAACATGAGTTGAGTAACTGAGACAATATAACTGCATAAAGTGTAAATACATAACCGTTAGTAATGTAATATGCCAACATACTATAGTTTAATGGAGTGGCATGCTCGTCGACTTAAAATCAATATTATCCTTAATTCTTACAATCCCTAGACGCTTCCATATGAATCCTTCTCCTCATGTTGCATCTTTACAATTCATTTTCTTCCACTTGATCAAATACATTGTAATTGTCCTACTCCCTAGCCTCTTAGTACATGTTTGAATGACTCCCTTAGGTTCTAGAATGATTCAGCCCTCTTCATCCATCTCAAGTAACTTTTTCTAGATTGAAATTATTTGTTTAATAAACATTTGAACAAAAACATGGAAGACTCAAGTATGTTCAATTATATTTATGCTATATTTTATTAAAATATAATTAGTACTAGAATGCTTGAGTAAAATATTGATATCCTTCTTTTTAGTGACATTTACTTATATGATTATAATTGCTAAAAGATCCAATCTCTTAGTTGAAAAATCTATTTTCTTTAGTTTTGATTAGCTTGGGTTTTTTTTTTGTCATTACCAAAATTTCTCATAATAAGTTAGACAATCTATCTTTCTTATGCCAAAATGTTATCCCTAACTTGTATTTGTATCCTTAAGCAAAAGGTGATAGATGACAAAAGGTATCCAAATATTTTCTAAAATGTACAAATTTTTGTTGAAGTGTTAAACCATGATATACTAATCGCATCAATAGTACCAAACTCTCTTGTTTATATGTAGAAAATAAATGGATTTAACCTTAAAGTAATTGCTAACCACCTCAATTTATCCATATTATTTGGGATGATATGATGAAATTTTAATGAGCTAAGTGTCTAAACATGGGAATAAATTAGTCCAAAATTTACTCATGAATATAGGTTCATTATAACTTACTATGACTTTTGGGGTCCAATTCATCTTCTAAATGGTGTCTATAATTTTAATTTTTTTAAATAATACTTTCTACAAATGACTATGACAATGCACAAAATGTGCATATTTGGTCCAAAACAATCATGATGAAATTTTTACTTCAAACATCTATAGACTAGTTATGAAATCCATGGATACGTCTTCCTAGCCCTAACTTGGATTAGATGAATTTTACAAAACACTTGGAATCTTAAATTTTTACACCTTATTTTTTTATACCATCATTTTACCATTATTTTTCAAACATCCTTTTTGAACCCTTCACAGAAAATTTATTTCTTGAAGTGTATGATAAGTCTTCAAGAAGCATTAATGAACTCCTATAAATAAGTATATATCTCATCTAAAACCTTCATCTTAAGGATTAGTTTAATACATAGGTACAACCTATACTTATAATATATAAATTCTCCTTTCCACTCAAATATATTTGACAAACTTGAATCTCCTTGAATTTTCTATTTATAGAATTTTGTGTCCATGTATTTTCTCGTTCTACTAATACCTTAACCCTAATTTACATGCACGATCAAAATAAAACACAATATTTTTTTTTTGTATTTATCCTTCCTAGAAAGATTATTACCCACTACATTCTCTTTTATTTTCATCTATATGATATAAAGTTCATATCCTATAATCTTTATTACCCTTTTTTTTGTTTTTCATATAAAAATATCTATTTGAAAATGTATTTGAGACTATGATATATCTTTACCTTAAAGTTTATTTGCATTATATATGGTTACCATTGTTTGAATAAATGAAGGATTACCATCATTTTATTCTGAGTTTATAACTCTCAAATGCAAGGAATCCTCTCTTCCATGAGTGCCACTCCTTGGTTATGCACTAAAGTGTCACTTTTCATAATAAAATTTTAATAAAATTTTGGTTTACACATGACTTCCTTTAGCTTTTCAAGTGTCTTTATTGATACCATATTCCATTGGAAGGATTTTAACGAGGGAGAAAACCTGAGACACAAAAAATGATGCAAACAACCAGAGAAATTTTATTATTATTTAGAATGGAACTTCTTACATGCAGAGGATCCCAAATCCTCGAGCTTTGTGATACATGCGAGCTACAAAAGTTTTAGAAAAATTATAGAAATTACAGAAAATCCCCTTTTCGCAGCATGCAAACTCTTTCCCCAAAAAGCTATCCAAAAATCAGAACCTAGCCCATAAATAGCCCATGTTTGGTTTGGAGCCAAAAACAATATTCAAGATAAGAGTTTTGGCGGTTTGGTGCCAAAAATTACAATTTGAAATTCAAACATTGAGTCCTAATTCAAAAATTGGCAATTTTCAAAAAATCAGCCAACTTCCGGAAGCCATAACTTTTGATCCGGGACTCCATTTTTTGAACCGTTTGTACCGTCGGAAAGGTTTCAGAGTGAAGAATGCACTAAAAGCCCACTCTGCTAGTTCCAACAATTTTTGGGCCCGTATGGGACCATTTAGTGCCTCAAATTGGACTCAGAAGGTTTTTCAAGGCAAAAAGCAGAAACTAAAACTTGAATAACTTTCAAACCGTGAATGATCTTGACCTGATTCTTTCGCCAAAGTGCTTATTTTTCAATCATGAACCTTCCCATAAATTTTTGTCTTCCCACGCATTCAAATTCACACTTGCTAAAAATAGCAGTTGAGCAGAAAAAGAAAAAAAGCAGTTCTAAAAGTTGGGAACTCTTATTCGACGAAAAGGGTATCTAGAAATGTAAAAACATCTACAAAAAGAAAACAAAAGGACCATAAATGTAAAGCATGTTTTTAGGTGATGCAATATTGCCCTCACACCACTGGATGGTCCTACATCAGACACCCAAGGTAATTTGAGAAGTGACCCCGTCACGTCTCAGATGGTTGAGGAAAACCCAAACGGTCAACCTCTTCCTTAGACAGCCAGGATGAATCTTCCACAGGTCTTCCTCTCCACTTCACCAGATATTCTTCATATTTCCTGTTTCTGGTACTCCTTCCCACATGGCTATCCAAGATTTCTTCAATCTCCTCCTTCTCTGAAGTAGATGTTGGAATGCCACACTGTTCCATTGTTGGTAATTCCTCTACGCCACCTTCATGATACTCTGTCATTTTTGAAATATTAAACACAGGGGAAATATTGACTCTGTCCGACAACTCTACCTCATATGCATTCCCTAATTCATGCCTCTTCACAATTTTATAGGGATCGAACTTCTTCATCTTCAATTTATTATAGGTTCCCACTGGAAACCTTTCCTTCCTCAAGTGGACCATCACTTCATCACCAATTTGAAACTCCTTATACCTCCTCTTTTGATCTGCCTTAGCCTTATACTGCATATTCATCTTGTTAATATGTTCTCTTACCTTCTCATGCATATTCTTGATGTGCTCTACAAATTCTTCAGCTTCAGCACTTGTCTTCTTCTCTTGGTCCATCTTTCTTAGTTCTGGAGCAGTTCTGGGACTGCCTCCATACACAATTTGGAATGGTGATCTACCAGTGCTTCTGTTGACAAAATTATTGTAAGCAAATTCTGCTTGGGGTAAGATCAAGTCCCATCCCTTGGGTTTATCTCCTACCAAGCATCTCAGTAGGTTACCCAGACTTTTGTTCACAACCTCAGTCTGCCCATTAGTTTGTGGATGTTGTGCAGAACTAAACTTCAACTCTATTTTCAACTTCTTCCATAAGGTCCTCCAAAAGTATCCAAAAAATTTTGTGTCACGATATGAGACTATACTCTTTGGCAGAACATGTAGCCTCACCACCTCTCTGAAGAACAAGTCAACAATGTGGACTGCATCATGGGTCTTATGGCATGGGATGAAATGTGTCATCTTTGAAAACCTATCAACTACCACAAATACTGAATCATTCCCTCTCTATGTCCTTGGAAAATCAAGAACAAAGTCCATACTTATATCCTCCCATGGCCTCTCTGGTACAGGTAAGGGCTGATACAATGCAGTATTCTAGCTCACTCCTTTAGCCATTTGACATACCCTACAACTCTGCACAAACTTTTTCACATCCTGTGATAACTGAGGCCAATAATAATGCTCACTGATAATGGCAATGGTCTTATCCCAACCAAAATGTCTTGCCATTCCTCCATTGTGCTTCTCCTTTATCAGGTTCTCCCTCATGGAACTCCTTGGAATACACAATTGACTTCCCTTAAACAACATGCCATCCTGGATTATGAAATCCAACCACTTCGTCCTGTCAATTGTAACAGGATCCTTGCAAGCTTTCCAAGCTTCTACAAAATTAGGATCTTCAGGGTAGAATGTCTTGAGTTCATTGAACCCAACCACTTCAATCTGCATCTCTATCAACAATGTTTGCCTCCTACTTAAGGCATCTACAACCCTATTTTATTTCCCACTCCTATGCTTTAAAACAAAGGTATAACTTTGCAAAAACTCTACCCATTTCATATGCCTCTGATTTACTTTTCCTTGACTATTCAGATACTATAATGCTTGATGATCAGTAAACATAACAAATTCCTTTGGTAACAAATAATGTCTCCATTTCTTTAATGTTTGAACTATTGCATAAAATTCTTGATCATATACAGAGTACTTTCTCTTTGCATCATTTAACTTTTCACTGAAATAAGCAATGGGCTTACCTTCTTGACTCATCACTACTCCAATGGCGCAACCACTAGCATCACAATCCACCTGAAACACCTTATTGAAATCTAGGAGGGGTAAAACTGGTTGCTCTGTCACCTTCTACTTCAATAGATCAAAACTCTTCGCTACTCTAGTGCTCCACTTGAACTCTTTTCTATCCCCTCTCATTGTTTCAGTCAGGGGTGCACAAATACTACTAAAGTTTCTAATGAAATTTCTATAAAAACTAGCCAAACCATGGAAAGATCTCACCTCAGTAGCAGTTCTCGAGGTAGGCCATTCTAGAATAGCCTTCACCTTCTTTGGATCCATCTTGAGACCTTCTGCCGAAACAACAAACCCCAAGTACATTAACTCCTTCACAAAACTACATTTCTTCAGATTAATCAATAGTTTCTCTTCTCTCAACTTCTCAAAAGCTCTATGAATATGCATTAAATGTTCATCCAAAGTCTTACTAAAAATCAAAATATCATCTAGATATGCAATAACAAAACTTCCCAGAAACTCTTTCAGTACCTCATTCATGAGCCACATGAATGTGCTCAGTGCATTGGTTAGCCCAAAGGGCATGACTAACCACTCGTATAGGCCCTCCTTGGTCTTGAAGGCAGTCTTCCACTCATCACCCTCTCGAATTCAGATCTGGTGATATCCACTTTTCAGATCTATCTTTGTGAAGTACTGAGCTCCACTCAAATAGTCCATCAGGTCATCCATCCTTGGCAAGGGAAATTTGTACTTGATAGTTATCTTGTTGATGGCTCGACAGTCTATACACATCCTCCACTCCCCATCCTTCTTCAGTGCTAGTACTGTAGGAATTGCACATGGGCTCAGACTCTCTCGAATCAAACCCTTTCTCAACAACTCCTAAACTTGTATGTTCAACTCCTCATTTTCTGTAGGAATCATTCTATGAGCCACCTTATTTGGTAAACTGGCTCCAGGGATCAAGTCAATCTGATGACTGATCTTCCTCATTGGTGGTAAACCCTTAGGTACGTTATCAAAAATAATCTCCTAAAACTCATCTAATAGTCTGGAAACTTCTACTGGAACTTTCTAACTATCTTCCTTTTCCATTCAATGAATCAATGCATAACACATACGCTCATGCTTCATGCCTTCTAAAAATTTGCTTCCATCAACAAATAAAATTCTAGCACTACTACATACTTTTCTTCATCCTTCTTTAGGGGTTTCAACTTATGGCGTACTTCATCCTTCAATAGGGAATAAGTGTTTGCATGGCCATCATGTACATCACGCCTATCAAACTGCCACGACCTCCCCAACAACATGTGACATGCATCCATGGGGATGATATCATAGAGTACCTCATCACAATAGCTTCTGATATTGAACTTCACCAAGCACTGCTCATTGACTAGAACTTTGTGGTTTTTCTATAGCTAGGAAATCTGATATGGATGTGGATGTCTTTCCCTTTTCATCTTCAACTTCATAACCATCTCTTTTGACACCAGATTATCGGTGCTCCCACTGTCAATAATGACATCACAGCATTTTTCTTCACACTTGCGCCTTCTGCGAAATAGATTCTTCCTTTGTTTTGAATCCTCTTCAATCACTAGGACTCTTCTAACCACTAGGGCTTCTCCCCTTTCCACATCATCTGAATGCTTGGATTGAGCCTTCTCATCTGCATGTGCAACCCTTCCATGACCTTCTGGCCTTTTGTCTGTCCTTCCTTGGTGTTGTGGGCATTCATAGGCTCAATTCCCTTCTTCACCACAATGGAAACAAGTTCCTCTAAAACCATCTCTTCCACGTCCTGGCCCAGATCTTCCTCATCCTCTACCTCTTTGATCACCACTATTTTGATCACGAGGGTGGTAGAAGTTATCATTCTTCTGACTTCGACTAGTACCCACATCTTCATTTTTTCTTTCATCCTCATTTCGGCTCCCAGAAGATCTTCCACTACCCCTTCCATTTTGACCTCCTCATCCTTTGTGCTTGCTGTCAAATCTTTTGTTCAGCTTCTCCTCAACTTTCAGAGAAAACTGGTAGGCATCCTCAATGATGGTCATTCTGACCAGGCTTAGCTCCTCTTGAATGCTTGGTCGTAACCCATTAAGATAACATGCTACCTTCTCCTTGTTGGCCTCTGCATGACCCATTCTGATGATCATCTTGTGAAAATCTTCATTGTATTCTTTCACAGATCTACTTCCTTGCTTTAGCCCTTGCAATTTCTTTAGCAGATCTAACTTGTAGTCCACTAGTATGAATTGCTTCTTCAGTTTCTCCACAATGTGATCCCAAATTTTGATCTTTCCTTTTCCTTTTTGATTTCTCTCCAACTGGACCTCTTTCCACCAGATATTGGTGTGACCTTTTAGCTTTGTTTTTGCAAACTTAACCCGATCTGGGTCCTCTACTTTTTCATACTCAAAATACTCTTCTAGCTCGTTGATCTAGTTGATCAACTCTTCCGGGTTCATACTTCCAGAATAACTAGGGACTTCTATTTTGGGTCTTTTTCCAATCTTCGAAATGGCCCTAATCAGCCACATTTGATCTTGATCAATAGCTTCTTCTTCCTCTTCTACATTTTTATCGTCCACCTCTTCTTCATCTTCACTTTCTCCTCTCCTTCCCGGGTTTAACCCTCTTCTCATTTGTTCCTGCAATGCATCAATTTGTCTCTAGAGGGCTCTGAAACCCTCAGCCGCAAATGGATCTCTTCCACCAGATTTTTTTCCACCTTTTCCACCTCTGGCACCACCACACCTACCAGGCATCACTCTTGGAGGCATCTTAAATACTTCAAACCCACAACCACGGTCCTGGTGCGAACTGCCTCACGATCGATGATTTGTCCACATGCTCAAGAAAATCTACTCTTATACCACCTACCAAGGGAGCAAACTAGAGAAATTTTATTATTATTTAGAATGGAACTTCTTACATGCAGAGGATCCCAAATCCTTGAGCTCTGTGATACATGCGAGCCACAGAAGTTTCAGAAAAATTACAGAAATTACAAAAAATCCCCTTTTCGCAACATGCGAACTCTTTCCCCAAAAAGCTATCCAAAAATCAGAACCTAGCCCATAAATAGCCCCTTTTTGGTTTGGAGCCAAAAACAACATTCGAGATAAGAGTTTTGGCAGTTTGGCACCAAAAATTACAATTTGAAATTCAAACATTGAGTCCTAATTCGAAAATTGGCAATTTTCCAAAAATCGGCCAACTTCTGGAAGCCATAACTTTTGATTTGGGACTTTGTTTTTTGAACCGTCTATACCGTCGGAAAGGTCTCGAAGTGAAGAATGCGCTAAGGACCAGTCCAGCCGGTTTCGACAATTTTTGGGCCCGTACAGGACCGTTTAGTGCCTCAAACTGGACTTAGAAGGTTTTTAAAGGCAAAAAACAGAAATTGGAACTTGAATAACTTTCAAACCGTGAATGATCTTGACCTGATTCTTTTTCCAAAGTGCTTATTTTTCCATCATGAACCTTCCCATAAATTTTTGTCTTCCCACACCTTCAAATTCACACCTGCTAAAAATAACAGTTGAGCAGAAAAAGCAGAAAAGCAGTTATGAAAGTTGGGAACTCTTATTCGACGAAAAGGGTATCCAGAAATGCAAAAATATCTACAAAAAGAAAACAAAAGGAACATTAATGGAAAACATGTTTTTGGGTGATGCAAGATTACCCTCACACCACTGGATACTCCTGCATCAGATTTATTTAATAATTTTATAAGTAGTGTTGCTATGCTACCATATTTTTAAATAAATCAATGATAGTAGTCAATAATCCATTATAAAATCTATTGGTTGTTGAGGATCCTAGGAATTTTCTATTCTACTATGGGCTTGATCTTTTGAAGGTTCACCTTAATTCCCTCATGTGAAACAATATGACCTAGATATTGTAGCTCTTTGTTGCCAAAAATACACTTAGATGACTTAAAATAAAGCTGTTAATATTCAAGTGTCCAAAACTTTATTCACATGTTACAATTTTTCCTCTCAAAAATTTATATGTAAAATATGTCACAAAAAAAATAATAAAGGGTAAGTGCAAGATTATGGGTCCAGCTTTTGGCCAAAAAGTGGAATTACTTTTCCTAAAAGCCAAATTTTGTCATAATTGGAATAATACTTTGAGGCACAGGTATGTGCAGGATCATCATGGAAAAAATAGGCCCTTAAGTTGCGAAAAATTCAGAAAAATCAGAGTTAGAAAACTTGACATAAAAATTTGAATAAGTTATCTATATTATTTCAGAAATATGTAAGAATAGAATCTATAGAAAATTGAATGCAGTTTCTAAACTACTAAGTTTTTTTCTTTTTCTTAAATCTATTTGGTGAAAATTTGAAATTTCAATGCAGTAGTACTTAAATTTTAGGGAAAAAATAAGAAGTAGGTGTCTATTTGACCACCCTAACCACAATAAAATGATAATATTTTTTATAATATTTTAGATATAAGTAGAGGACTCATGTCTCGATGTGATGCATATTTTTTTGTAATTTTTTTCCAAGTAAATAATTAATTATGATTTTTTTATTACAACTTTTAAAAAATATAAAAACATGTATGTCTGGCCACCTTAACTTGGTCAAAACTTCATGAAATTCAATTTCTTTTTAATCCTATAGTATGTGAAGCATAGAATGTGATGCATGCTTCAGATTCAAAAAATGTGATACTGTTTGAAAGTTATAGATGTTTTTCAATCAGCCTATCAATTAGGATTTTAGTCATAATTCAAATAGAAAATCAATACTAATTATTTATTAAATTCAAAGTAAAGCATAATTTATATTGGTAGAAAGTTGAGAATCTCCTTTAAAAACCCTTTCTCGTTTCATCAATTTTGGGTAAAAAAGTCATCAGCCACAGACCCTACACATATCCATCATATTGCCACTTTTTGGCCCATCATAATCCTACACATACCCGCACTCAAACATAATATTTTGAGAAATTATAGTAATATGAAATGTAGGATATTGTGTCTATTTTTTAAATATTTAATTTATTGTAATACATATATGACAAAAATTAATTTTTTTATAGGATGTACAATAATCACTTTTTTATATTCCCATGTTTTGAGTCAAAACATGAACATGCATGAATAGCATAATTTCACCTAAATAAAATTATTATTCTATTTAATTTTAGGGGTAGACATGTATTATGGTGAAGTTTGGTTAGGATACTTTAAAAAAAAAATCTAAATATTTTTAATCATTTTTATTGATGCTAATTGATATTTTTGAAAACTCCTCATGTACAACCAAATTTTTTGAGCTAAATTAATCATAAAATATTTATTTTTTATTGTGTAAAGAATGATGTCTAGATTGGTTGCATATATTTTTTAAAAATATATTTAAAACTTAAAAGTTATTAAAAAATAGCAACCAACATTTAATTTTTATGAACCACTTTCCTCATAAAATAATTAATTAATATAAAAAAATGTCAAAATATTTAAAAAACATATTGGAAACTAGACATCACCATCTATAATGGATTTTAATTTCATCCAATTTTTCTAAAAATAAATTCATTAGCCATATTGTTAAACTCTTTTTTTTCTATTGATGTTTTCATGGACTTCTACTTATAGGTACAAGGCTAAGGATTGGGTTTCCATGCCTTCCTTGAGTGTAAAATAAAATAAAAAATGTGGGTTTCTAATTTTAATATTTTTGGAACATGTACCCACTTCAAAATAGGTACCCCTTCTAAAATAAACTACGTACATATTTCTAAAAGGAATGGGTACTTATTTTAAATTGGATACTCATTATGGATATAGAAGGGGTATGTATTTATAATATATTGGTTATTTATGTATTTGTACAAAAAAATACTATGACTACATCTCTACAAATTTTGATTTTATATGTACAATTGTTGTAAAGATGGTTGTCATTGCACCAAAAGATCAACCTATTAATGCCCAATACAACTGTCAGAGTTAATGAATCTATATGAGGTGGTTAAGCTATGTCACAAACTCGAGTGCTACACTGCACAATAGAAGGAGACCAAGGGTGCACACCTTACAACAATCCCCCTAGTGAAACTGAGGGGTTCAAACCCATGACCTAGACTCTAATACCAATTGTTGCAAAGACGGTTGTCGTTATACCAAAAGATCGACCTGTTAATGCCCGATACAACCGCCAAAGTTAATGAATCCACAAGAGGCTGTTAAGCCATGTCACAAACCCAAGCACTACATTGCACAACACAAGAAGACCAAGCACACACACCTTGGAACAACTTGATAGCAGAAACTTTGATATATTTTTGAAAGTGTATTTTACAATCTCTTGATAAGCCATATTATATTCAAATTTTTAAATGGTTAAATCATAGGAGTACTTTTTAGGTGGAATCAAGTACATGGGATATTTTCAAGAGGAACCAAGTAAGAGGGCATTGGAAACCAATTGGGTGAGTGTGAGATCATGGGGGTCCAAAAAGTGGCGATATGAACCAAAAGTGGCAGATGAATTTCTTTAATCCAAATTTGATGAAATGAAAAAGGTTTATTGATAAAATTATAAACTTTCCACCAATATAAGATATGACTTATTTGGAATTAAATAGATAATTATTGTTGATTTTTTACATGCATTCTTACTAAAGTCCCGATTGATGGGTTGATTGAAATAAATCTATAATTCTCAAATGATTTCACATTTTTTTAATCCAAAAGATATGGCACATTCTATACTTCCCATACTATAGGATAATATATATATATATGTATATATATATTTTCATAAATTTTTGACCAAGTTATGGTGGTCAGAAAAACAAGTTTCAATATTTTAAAAAAAAATTAATAAAAAATTCATAACTAATTATTTTTTTACAAAAAAATTATAAAAAATTATTTGGCACATTTGAGCATGTGTCCTCTACTTATATTGAAAGTTTTAAAAAATATATGTATTTTTTCTTGTACATAGGTTGGTCAGACATACACTTTCTTTTTATTTTTTTCCTAAATATTTAGTACTACTACATTGAAATTTTAAAATTTCAATAGATTTTTTTTTCCAAAAAAGGACTAGTATCTTAGAGACTACATTTAATTTGCTACAAATTTTATTCTTACATACTTATCAAATTATGTTAATAACCTATTCAACTTTTTATGTCAATTTTCCTAACTCTATTTTTCTGAATTTTTATTGCCACTTAAGGGCCTAGTTTGAACCCCCATGATCCTACATTGACCCAATTCACATCTACTTATACTTCAAAAAATTTAGGTAGGTATAAGTTTAAAAATAGATTAAAATAATACCTTGGATTATCTCGATAATGAATTTTATTGCTAAAGGAGGGGAATTTATAGAGGATATTATAGATGATATAATGCTAGAGCACTATGGAATTTATATCGGTAGAAAATAATCTATTTACCAAATAGAAGTAATGAGAAAATTTGAAAATTCTTATGATTCAAAGTGTAAGACAAAAGGTAAAAAATCCAAGTTGGATAAGAAATAGGAGGAATTTGAGGTAGGTATTTAATTCACCTTGAATAGGAATCTAAGGTCTTATTCGAGGAGAGTAGGAAACTTTCCTTAAGAATAATGATGGTTCTCTCTTGGAATGTTAGGAGATTAAATACCTAGATATCAAATGATATTTGATAAAACATCATTTAGATATTAGTAATGATGATTTTCTTCTTCAAGAAAAAATTGAATTGAAAAAATACAAAAAGTATTTTTAATGTGTGGTACAATTGGAAGTGTTGTTTTGTGGAAACTAATGGTTTTGTAGGTGGTTTGGCTATGGTCCCCAAGTGTTGTCACAATAGTGAGTCCCACTTATGGGACATCCTAATTTTTTCTGAAAATCACATATTTTTTAGAAAAGTTAATGATTAAATCCTTTAGGGGTTCCATATAAAGGGTTTTAATTGAACACCTAGTTAGATTAAACCCCCTTGGATAGAACCCACTAGTCTTAAATAAAACCATCAATGGAATCTCCTCTTCACCTATCAAAATGCTGACAAAAAACCATTTTTTCTTCATCTTTTGGGGGATTAAATGAAGTCTTTTAGAAATTCTATTTCATAAGTATGTATGTAATGGCCCGCCACGTAACCCTAGAGGATGATGCAAACACAATGGAAACATAAATTTTTTTTTTTAAATGTGTAATTAATAACAAGTAAAGTGAGTTGCACTTAATGCGTTCATCTTCTAAGGTACGCGACAACACTTACATTTGAATTCCCATAATATAGAAAAGTAAACTTGAATCCATAGCATATATAAAAAAAAAATTCATGATATAAAGAACATAGATCCAAAAGCATTAAACTCATCACATATGATGCAAAGTATATTAATGAATCACTCATAGATTGCATTCATTCCATAAAGTAGTTACAAGTCTCATTTCCAAAATGAGGAAGATCATACAATAATGTTACAATAACAATGATACACGAATCCTCCTCAAATACAAATGAGGAGTAGTACATATACATACGTATCCATCTGAACCAACAATATACAAGAGATGGTAGAAGTAACTGGAACATGCGAGCTCTCCAATCTAGAAGATCCTGCCATCACAAACATGAAATGGGAACCCAACAGTGTAAGGTGCACGTTCCACCCAACCAAGTGGTACCTGAAGGCCCACCCCCCAAGATAGGAGATAGTAAAAGGGATTCCTAGGAAAACCAACAACCTCTAGACATAGGCAACACACAATACTCTACCATACAAGAACAATACACACCTAAACATTACATTGCTTCTAGAGTAAAATAATCAAGTATATCAACTGCATAGTACATATGGTTGTCATAGGAGGAGTTTCATAAAAAAGTTGCATGGGCTACCCTAGCAGATCTTTTGAGGCCCCGAACCCCATCTTGGGTTACCGTGGTAGCCTCTCACAATCCCCAACCCACATGCAAACTGATGCAGAATCAAATATCTTTTAAAGAGACAAGATAATGATCTTGCCATTCTAGGACATCTTGTCTCATCCCAAGTCTAAACAAGCCCTTGAGCCCATGAGTGAGGCACAATTAACAAGTTATATGATTTAAGCTACCCTTTCCCTTAATACAATTATTTAATTTCCACTTAATTAAATAACTCTCACATGAGTCACCCTGGCACCACTTTATATGCTGACCCCCATTGAGAGCCACTCCCTTATTGACAACACAAGGATCTAATCCAAAACCCAAGGGTAAACAAAGTGCACACAACAGATGTTAAATCCCAATCCAAAATATAAGAGGCATCTCATCCCATTTGTAATAACCGGGTGTTTAACTAGAACTCAACCAAGTGCATTACCCAAGGAATACAAAAGGTTGAACCATAAAACACAACAACCCCCTCATAAAATAACATCATCTCGAAGACTTACATACACAACTAACCGATTTTCCCACAAATTTGAACAGAAGAAATCATAATTTAAATAGGCAATTCAATTAGGAAATAAATCTATCATTAGGATTTCCTAAATCCAATTTCCATCTCAAGAATACAATAATACATTGCTCAAATAAACTAGCTTATTACAATTTCACTTACAGAGAATAAAGAAATTAATTCTATTTGTTTATTTCAATTTTCCCAATTACATATAAATAAAAATAAATTTCCTTTTTTGAAACATTTCATTTTAAAATATCTAACTTGTGCAATTGCATGCACCTATTATAGAAATATCCATTTAAATATATATATAATTATACATGTATTTATATATAATTATACATATATAAATATATTATTTAAATATTTAAAAATTAAATTACAATTTTCCAAACATATATATATATATATGAATATATATTTACATATATATATATGCATATAAATATATATATTATATTTTATATATTTTGAAACCATATGATAAATTGAAATCAAAGGCGAATGAAAAGTCTTAGCATCCATTAATCCCTGGCTGTGCTCACATAGTCGACCCCTCATAAGGGGCATGGCTTGCTAAGGCAGTGCTAGGTGCTACTTCCATATCGTCGCCTCCCTATGGGGACAGCTATGGGGGTAGCCCCCAACCTCATAGAACTTTGAAACTATAAATCTTATTCTATAAAATTTCCTGCGAACTTCTTATCCGAGATCACTGTATGGATTTCAATCTAATTTATTTTTTTCAAAATAAAATTTCTACAAGAAAATTTAGGAATAAACATGCATATATATATTTATATATGTATATGTATATACATATATATATTAAATATATAACTAAATCAAATACAATTGCCTAGAAGGGAAATTTTTTTAACAAAATTTTCTATAGGAGGATATTTTTAAATTCACCAGAGGATTATAATTTTTTCCAAGCCAAATAAATTAATTAGAAGAAAACAATAAACCCTACAAGAAGATCTTTTCCAATACAATAAGAGGTTTTCTACAATTTTTTTATCAGGAAGATTGAAATCAATTCCTATAGAGGATTTCCAAATCTTCTATTATTTCCCCTCTGGGATTTCTATTGTTTAAAAACAATTTCCTACAGAGCATCTAAAGATTTTACAACAATTTTCCAATTCCAAACAAATCAAAGCTTAAAAACAAATTCTACAGAAGCTCTAAGCTTTCACAACAATTTTCCAAACACGACAATCTTTCAAATTTACAAAATATATTAAAGCTTCTACACATATAACATATTCTTCTTGTACAAGCAATCTTTCCAATTTGCATAAAAATAATTTAAAGAACCTATTTCCAGATGCTTGAGGAGATGATGTTTGAAGTAGATCTTTGCCTTCAGATTCCAATTTACCAAAGCTTCTTCCAAAATATACACTTTTCTAGAAAGATAAAAGCAAAACCAGAGCAAAAATTTCCCGAGAACTTCTTTTTTAAAATTTTCAACAACCTCCTTTGAAAATATTTTCTCATTGCCGTGAAGTAGCCTCTTTCCTCTTATAGTTAATGCAATTAATCTCTCTGAGAATTAATTCCCAACAACAGTGTTTAATTTTTCTAACACATGTCACAAATAAAATATCTTTTCAACCAAATCATAGATATTCCCTCTAAGATAATTACAAGCTATTTATACATTTAATAATTCATAATTCACATATTAATTTCTAATTTAATTTAATCTAATTAATTTAATCACTTTATAAAATAAATTCAATCACAAAGATTAAATCACTTTACAAAATAAATTAAATTTAATTAATTAAATCAAATATAAAACTTCTAACAACATTAATCAGAATTAATTATATAATCACTAAAAACCATTATAAACATTAATTGACATTAATTTCCCACAGAACATACCTTGCAAAATAAACAAACAACAAGGCAAACATGGACAATATGACAACTTAGCAACACCAAATAAAGACTGACAACACACCGTGACTAGGGTTGTGGCTTGAAAAGGAAATCCAGTTACTATCTCCCAATCAACTATTATGTTGGGCAATGGACACACTCAAACCTATGAACCTAGGTGGAGTCAATGTCATGTACCTACAATCCTGCAATAAAACATATGTCGTACATGTATATAGATTATAAACAATCACATTGTGAAGAGAAAATTGTGGAATCACAGGGCACTTGCAAGCGAGTGATGCAATCTCGTTCCCTTCACCAATACAATGTCACATCAAAACTGACGAAACTAAAACATTAATTAACTATAGATGAATATATATCAATATTAACTCAAATAATCAATTATGCTAACTACAAAGAATGCCATAATCAATAATCATCCATAAAGTGTACCATCACATCACAATATAAAAACCAACATCGCTCCAATGTCAGCGATCAAATAACAACAACATAGTATCATGGTCTATCAAAGTAAAAGCACTGTTTGAAAATATAAGAAAATCGGAGGGGTGCTACATAGCCCTTATAATAAGTTTTACATAAAGTATAATTTTTAATATATTTAATTTTAATATTATATTAATATTCTATTAATCTTGAACTTATTTTTTTTACTGATTATTTGGTTCAAATTTATAGTTTTGGGTATTCAATATCTATGGTCCCTCAAATCCTTTGTATAAAAAGATAATGTAGGATGAGATTTATGAGTTCCTTACCCCTCTCAAAAGATTGAATTATTCTCATTGGTGGAAGTTTAAATTCCATTTGTAATGTTGAAGATAAATTAGGAGGAAAATTTTTCATTTATAAGTGTTAGTTGGATTTCATAGAGTTTATTGATAAGAACGTTTCGTAGATGAAAATAATAATGGGTTTTTACTTGGTCTAATATGAGATCATTCTTTTCTAGCATTCTGTAGAGGTTAGATAGATTTATTCTTCCTTCTATTTGGTTGTAAAAATAATTCCTTCTCCTCTAGCATTCTCTCATATTCAACCTTTGATTACTTCCCTGTTTTTTATGTTAAATTTTAAGGATAAAGCTTTGAAAAAGTGTCCTTTCAAATTTGAAATAACATGATTTTGAGATCCCAATTTTTTACTTTTTTTGGAGGAATGGTGGAATTCTACGTTAGCCATTGTGGGATCTCATATGTTCAAGCTATGTTAAAACTAAAATAAATTAAATATAAAATCAAATGTTGGAATAAGTCTTCTTTTAGAAATGTCTTTGAAGAAAAATGTAGATTAGAGGAAGAATTAAAAACCTTGAATGAATGTATTATAAAAAAATAGAATAAACTAATATTCCTTTTTAGCTAAGAAATATTTGAAATAATTACAAGAGATTCATGCTTGTGAAGAAATAGTTTGGAGAAAAAATCACTTGGGTATTATGGCTCAAGGAAGGAGATAGAAATATAATTTTTTTATGCTTCTACTAAGATGAGGAGATACTTTAATTATGAAACAAAGAAAAATAGGGCTCACCAAAATGAATGAACAAGATGATGAGCCACTAGGTTTTCTAGGGATGTTTCACTAAATTATGAGGGCTAAAATGCATAAATAACAATCAGAAATGACTCCTAATTGTTATAGAAACAATGAGGGAAGTTTTGAGAGGCTAAAACAATGGGTACCTTGCTGGAAAATTGATGTTTTTAGGTCACCAGGGACTCATTTTCCTTTAGTGGTGAATGGGTCCCTATTAGGGTTTTTGAAAACTGAGATCTGGGTTTTGCTCCTTGATGTCTGCACTTACAAATCCTTGGTGCTCAACTCTCGAAAACCTAAAACAAATTTTGTAGCCTTGCTTTCGTGTTCTTGCAAAATGGATGACAACTTTGCTTCAATCTTGTTCTCCACTTGATCTTCAACCTATGAATTTGTAAACACGCATCAAAGAAGAGAAAATTTTGTTGGTTGTTAGGGAATAGGGGTTTCCCTCAATCAAACCTCATTTAGGTAATTAAACCTTGTGATGAAATAATGAAATAGAAGCATGAAACATGAAATAATGATACCTTGGATGATGTCTTATAGTGTAAATCTACAAACTAAAATGAAGTGGCCATGAAGAATGTAGATCTTGATCTTGAATTGGATGTGAAACAATGCTTAACTTGGATCTTCAATGCTACATAAACAATATTAGCTCAGCTACATGTTTGATGCACTAGATGCCTTTGACATGATGATATGACCTTGAATTGTTGTAATGAAACTTCAATAATCTTCCCTTTGAATGCTCTTGAAATGCTCTTGTAAACTCTTGTGAACTCTTGTGTAAGTGCTCTTGATTGCTTATGAAGTTTTAGGATGAAACTATGTGAATTAACCTTATATTTATACTAAATCTAGGTATTAACCCTAAAATTCAAATAATCCAATCCGACATCAGATCTAGGATTGAAAATCATTAAGATCTCGCCACAAGTAAATTCAAAAAGGGGTGTCCTAAGTAAGGATGACTATCCTATAAAATTGTGCTAGGACCCATTCACCCAAAGTGGCAAATGGATCTTAGCATAGTTTTCTAGGACTCCAACTTATCCAAATTAAATGTTATGTAATATCATTAATGGGTGTCGGGATAGATCCTTGAAAAATGCAATTAATAATGCTTAGATTTGAATTAAATGGGCCAATTAAGCTCAATCTTGACCACAATTAATTAATAAATCCCTAGATTAGTGTAAAAGTGTAAGGAAACACTTTACAACACCCTAAATAAGGCATAATTAAGTCTATTTTATTAAAAAGGGCCCTAGAATCAATGTGAATGTGTAGAACACATTAAAACACTAAATCAAGGAAACATTAGGTTCATTTGTTGTTAATTATTTCTATATGCAAGAAAAAGGGATAATTTGTTTGTTAATGCATTTTTCCCCCACTTTAGTGATAGTTTTCCCCAATGAAAAACTCACACTAAAGTAGACATTCAAGACACTTATGTATGCAACAATAACAAAGATGCATATTCATACCCTATCAAAGGCCAAGAAAAAAAAATAAAAATAAAGGATCAAGCATAACCATTCCAACACAATGTGGAACATGGTTGTTTGTCTGTAACATGCATGCTCACTCTGGGGTGGTGGAACCTTAGTCCGTCCACTAGGTGTGTTATCCCAATGAGGTGGAAAATGAGAGAATCATATTAGCCTTCCATACCATACGAAAGTTATCCTCTTGACAACTTCGATAGGGCACCACTATGCTATGTTGTTATGAATGCTTTAAAGTGTCATGCCTATAAGTTCTTGTGAAAGGGTTTTTATTTTATTTGTGTAAGGTCTTTTTCTTAGGGAACATCATGCCTAATGTCTCCAAGAGAGGACAAGTCAAAGAATATCATATCACCACTTATGGGATGCATTGTTCGCATCATGTCACCAAGAGAGATCATATGATTAGAAATATTGCAATCTTAGAGGACATCAAACCCAATGACACCACCAAGAAAAGGAACCATCACAAGAAAAAAGAAAATCATGCCATGAAATATGCAAAATGTGAAAAAAATTCATCAATGTATGCCCCCACATTAAAGAGGTTTCTAACACCATTTTTGTGAGTAATTGCTTTAAAGTAGACACTGTTTTCTCCTAAGAAATGAGAGCTTTCCTTGGAAAAACCTATGCCAAGTCATATGTTTCCAAAATAAAGCTATGCCATGAAATAGGAAGGAAGAGGTTGCCCCCCAAAAAAATGCAATGCTAAACCTATAAAGAAAATCATGTCACATGCAAGACAACTTAAGGAATGTCATCAACACCCCAATATTTCTCTTATATATACATGGAAGGCGTTCAAATAGCCAAAAGAGACAATGAAAAGTGGCATACAAGAACAAAGCTACCTAACCCATTGTCCCCACTGAGTGTAGGACAAGGGTGAGCTGAGGATGGGTGATGGTATGCCACTCCTTGTGATAAGAAAATAATTTGCAATGAATGTAAAACATGCAATAGTGAGTATCCTATGATCCTACAACTATTACATGGTAGGGAGAAACAACTATTGTTATTGATTATAATGAGTAGAAAAAGTATCAAGTATTAATTGTATGCATATCTAATGAAATATTTTCACATGTAGTATCTATTAGTTCAGGATGCACCAAAGTTAAAATTGTCTTGGAAAAATATTTTGTAAGGTTTTTGATATTAAGTGAAAACTTTTTTGATGCTTTTATTTATATCAAAGGACAATAACCAAGACCACGAGTTGTTTATTGTGTGTTAGGCTCTATAGGGACATAGATACCTTGTTCTCTAGCACTACATCCTTTTCCACTATAACCAAGTTGTCTCATAAGTTCATCACCTCTTCCATATATCTTTTTGATTTATTTAGGATTTGATTGTTGTTGATAATAAACTTTGTCAAAGTTCATTTTGTGATTTTCTTGATCTTATAAAGTAGTTGAGGTGGACGCTTTCAAAAAAAAAATTGACATTACCACTTTTTATTTTCCCTTGTCAAACTCTTTCTATATGATCTTGTATTTTCCCATGAATGTAGGTGTGAAATCTAAGGAACCCCAATCATCTTCCAACAACCTAGTGACTTGATCAATGTTCTTCTTGAATTCTTACTATTTCTTGACTTCCACTTTTTCAGTTGGATACAATGCTTTGAAAGGATCTCATCCTTCTTTTTTAGCAATCAAACAACTATCAGGTTGAGGATCGGCCTTAAGTGTGTAAACTTTGTTGTTGTAGACATACTTCATTTTATGATGAAGGGTAGAAAGAACTCCATGCACCTCATGAATCCATGGTCTACCTAAGAGGAGATTACATGAAATATCATGAGGCATAACATGGATTGGAGTTTGCAAGGTAACCTTTCCAACTTTAATAGGTAATGTGATGACTTTGAGTGGTTGTTTTCCTACATTATCAAATCCATAGATAGATAAAGAACCAGGTTTAATGCCACTTCTATCCATGTCAATCTTTTTCAAAAGGCTCACACTACACACATTAAGGGTCAAACCATTGTGAACAAGGGTTTGTTTTATCATGATTTGATTAACATGAACTATGATATTGAAAGCTTCATTTTGTTTTTAATTTTCTAATGAAGGTAACTCATTTTGATGGAAAGTAATGTCTAAGTTGACCAGAGTTATAGCTTGAATTTGGGCTACCACATCATATGATTACACATTAGGAACAGTGGGGAATTGTTGTAAAGGACTTTGAAGCATGTTATGATAAATAGGTGAGGCTTGAATAAGGTCCCATAAGGATATCTTAGAAGAAGTATTCTTAAGTTGTTCAACAAGTTCATACTCCTTTCCACTTTTTAAATACAAAAGAGGAGGACAAGGTAAGATAGGGTTAGGCAATGGGAGAGGTTTGAATTATTTTCCTTAGTTGTGGATTGTTCCTAGTGTTATATGTATGAGCAACAGTATTGTAACTAGATTGTTGGAACATATTATTCTTAGGTGGTTTGAGGATGGGTACGTGTTTTCTTTGAACTTTTGGTTGTTGTGAGGATGGATAAATGATAAGTTTAGGCTCAAGAGAGTATTTCAAGGGGTATCTAATGTGCATAACCTTAGAAGAATTATCCTTATTTTTATGATCTCTTAATGAAGTGGAGTCTAATGTCTCTTCATCATATTCATCTAAGGGAGCCTCATCAATATTATTTGAAATACATGGGTATGTACAGGATCATCACGGAAAAAAAAGGCCCTTAAGTGGTGAAAAATTCAAAAAAATTAGAGTTAGGCAACTTGACATAAAAATTTGAATAAGTTATCTGTAATATTTCAAAAATATGTAAGAATAGAATATGTAGAAAATTAAGTGTAGTTTCTAAACTACTAGGTTTTTTTTTTTTTTAAATCTATTTGGGAAAATTTTTAAATTTCAATGTAGTAGTACTTAAATTTCAGGGAAAAAATAAGTAGGTGTTTGTCTGACCACCCTAACCACAATAAAATGATAATATTTTTTTATAATATTTTAGATGTAAGTAGAGGACTCATGTATAGATGTGATGCATATATTTTTTGTAATTTTTTTCCAAGTAAATAATTAATTATGAAATTTTTATTACTACTTTTAAAAAATATAAAAACTTATATGTTTGACCACCTTAACTTGGTCAAAAATTTATGAAATTCATTTTTTTTCTTTTAATATTATAGTATACGAAGCATAGAATGTGACACATGTTTCAGATTCAAAAAATGTGATACCATTTGAAAGCTATCTAGATTTTTTTCAATCAACCTATAAATTAGGACTTTAGTCATAATTCAAATAGAAAATGAATAATAATAATTTATTAAATTCAAATTAAAGCATAATTTATATTGGTGGAAAGCTGAGAACCTCCTTTAAAAACCCTTTTTGTTTCATCAATTTTGGGTAAATTAAACTCATCAACCACATACCCTACACATACCCATCATATCGCCACTTTTTGGCCCATCATGATCCTGCATATACCTACATGTGTCAATGTTCTAATTTTCTTCCTCCATGATATCTTCCTTAGTAAGAGAGTTTTTAGGAGAGCTACAAACTAGAAGTCCATTACATTCAATGTTTGGTTATTTTGAAATAACTTCATCACATGTAGGGGAGTCCTAAATGGTTTGGTTTTCTTATTTATCAATGATGTCATTCTCTTGTTCAATAAAATTTTTCCTAGGGCAAGAGAGGAAACTAATATTTTCATGAATTTCATCAATTATATTTTCTAACATCAAAGTATCTTCTTCATAACTAGGAGAGATACTAGGAGAAGAACAAATGTGATTGCCATGATTTTCCATAATTTCATTTTGTTTTCCCATGATGTCTTCCAAAATAAAATAGGTAGGGGAAGAAAAATAAAGAGGGTTGTCATAGATCTTAAATATTTGATCATCTAACACCAACCTATCATCCTCACTTATAATATGATTGTCATGATTCCTTACAATTGCATCCTCTTTCACTAAAACACTCTCACAAGAAAGAGATGAATGGAGATTAGGTAAGGTGATGTTTAGAAATGTGTCTATGATCTCATTCTCTTGTGCTATAATATATTCCAATGTAGGAGAGTTTATAGATGATGAGCTTTCAACATTGTCATGTTTCTCAATGAGTGAATCTTCTAACAATGAAATACCTTCGTCACATGTAGGAGAGGTATTAGGAGAAGAGAAAATTTGACTATCATGATTGTTTATGCTTTCATCTTCTTATATCACATCATTCCCACAAATAGGAGAGATATGAGGGATTGTGTCAATATTTTCACTCTCTTACACTAAGAGACTCTCATAACTAGGAAATGTATTAAATGAATGAATATCATGCTTGTTGATGAACTTTTTCTTTGTAAACATGGAAAAGATAGATACTAACATTTGTGAAAAGTAATCTATATGAACTCAAAATGGAAAGAGACTTAAAATGCAACATAATGACCTAGAATGAAATGTGTAAGTGCAATTTTCATATTCTAGTTCAAGGTAATTTGCTTAGTACACTATGAAAAAATATGAAAATGAAGTTTTGTAAATGTCAATTTGAATTTTGACAATGCACTCAATGAAACAAATTAAGCTAGACAATGAATTTAATGAAACAAAAAATTAGAAAACTGAAACAAAAATGTAACATGAGCAAATAAAACCATAAAATAGGGATTTCATATTCTATAAAATTTAGATTAGCACTTGATCAAGGACTCATTCACTAACTTGGGGTGAATAGGTCCTAGATGAGGTTTTTTGAAATGTTTTTGACTCATTTTTAAGCATTTTTCATTGAGTTTCAAATGCCAGAGAATGCAATTTAGATCTGATCAAGGAATCATTCACCACTTGGGAAAATGGATCATAGATTAGGGTTTTTTAATTACTTTTGATTGATTTTTAAGATTTTTTCAATGTGATTCAGTTTCAGGTTTGTAACAGTAACTTTTAGTTTCATATTTATGCAAATGTACTATAAAATGCAAGTAAAAAATGTGACAAAATGATGAATGGAAAGACCTAGTTTGAAATGCAATTTTTTTTAATTTTCAAATACAATTTTATGTGATCTAAATGATATGCAAGATGATTGATTTTTTTTTGTATTTTTTAGATTTAAAGAATTCAAACAATACAATCCTAAAACCCTAGATGAGATACAAGTTTGAATGTAAAGGAGGAAACCCTAAATGAGACCTAATTCAATGCAAATCAATGCAATATCTAACCTAGGATGATAAGAAAGACTCCAAGATCAAAAAACTATAATGTTTAATAAGTCAGGCTCACCAAAATTAAACAAAGATAAATAGGGCTCACCAAAATGAATGAACAAGATGATGAGCCACTAGGTTTTTCTAGGATGTTTCACTCAATTATGAGGGCTAAAATGCATAAAAAACAATAAAAAATGACTCCTAACTATTATAGCAACAATGAGGGAATTTTTGAGAGGCTAAAACAATGGGAACCTTGCTAAAAAAATATTGTTATTAGGTCACTAAGAACTCATTTTCCTTTAGTGGCGAATGGGTCCGTGTTAGGGTTTCTAAAAATTGAGATCTAGGTTCTACTCCTTGATGTTTTCACTTCCAACTCCTTAGTGCTTAGCTCCTTAAAACATGGAAAAAAATTTCTAGCCTTGTTTTTGTGTTCTTGCAATATGGACGACAACTTTGCAACTTGACAATTTTGACAACTTTACTTCAATCTTGTTCTCCACTTGATCTTCGACCTATGAATTCGCAAACACACATCAAAGGGGAGAATTTTTTTTTATTGTTATGGAATAGGGGTTTTCCTCATTCAAACCCCATTTAGGTAATTAAACCTTGTGATGAAATGATGAAATAGAAGCATGAAACATGAAATAATGATACCTTGGATGATGTCTTGGAATGTAAATCTACAAACTAACATGAAGTGGCCATGAAGAATGTAAGATCATGATCTTGAATTGGATGTGAAACAATGCTTAACTTGGATCTTCAATGCTACATCAACAACATTAGCTCAACTACATGCTTGATGCACCATGCCTTTGACATGATGATATGACCTTGAATTTTTGAAATAAAAATTCAATAATCTACCCTTTGAATTCCCTTGAAATTCTCTTGTAAACCCTTGTGAACTCTTGTGTAAGTGATTTTGATTGCTTATGAAGTTCTAGGATGAAACAATGTGAATCAACTTTAGGGTATGTACATGATCATCATGGAAAAAATAGGCCCTTAAGTGGCAAAATTTTTAGAAAAATCAGAGTTAGGCAACTTGACGTAAAAATTTGAATAAGTTATCTATATTATTTCAAAAATAAGTAAGAATGGAATCTATAGAAAATAGAATATAGAAATTTTCTAAACTACTAGGTTTGTTTAAAAAAAAAAGTATTTGGGGAAAATTTGAAATTTCAATGCAGTAGTACTTAAATTTCAGGGAGAAAATAAGAAGTAGGTGTCTATCTGACCACCCTAACCACAATAAAATGATAATATTTTTTTTATAAGATTTTAGATATAAGTAGAGGACTCATGTCCCAATGTGATGGATATTTTTTTGTAATTTTTTTCCAAGTAAATAATTAATTATGAATTTTTTATTACAACTTTTAAAAAATATAAAAACTCATATGTTTGACCACCTTAACTTGGTCAAAACTTCATGAAATTCAATTTTTCTTTTTTTAATCCTATAGTATGTGAAGCATAGAATGTGACGCATGTTTTGATTAAAAAAATATGATACCGTTTGAATATATGTTTTTTAATTAGCCAATCAGTCGGGACTTTAGTCATAATTCGAATAGAAAATGAATAATAATTACTTATTAAATTCAAAGTAAAGCATAATTTATATTGGTGGAAAGCTGAGAATCTCCTTTAAAAACCCTTTTCGTTTCATCAATTTTGGGTAAAAAAAACATTGTCAGCCACATACCCTCATATTGCCACTTTTTGGCCCATCATGATCCTGCGCATACCCCTTATATTTACATTAATCTAAGGATTAACCCTGAAATTCAAATAATCCAAGCGGACATGAGATATAGGAATTAAAATCATTAAGATCCCACCACAAATAAATTCAAAAAGGGGTATCTTAAGTAAGAAGGACCCATTCACCACCTTGGGCAAATGGGTCCTAGCATAATTTTCTGGTACCAAGCTTTGGGGAGGTGAAATAACATCAAAAAACAATCTCAAATATTCCAAAAAAGGGGTTTCCTAGGTTAGGAGGACCCATTCACCCAAAGTGGTGAATGGGTCCTAGTACAATTTTCTAGGACTCCAAATTTTCCAAGTTAAATGTTATGCAATATCATTAATGGGTGTTGGGATAAATCCTTGAAAGATTCAATTAATAAGGCTTACATTTGAATTAAAGGGGCCAATTAAGCTCAATTAAAAATAATTAATTAATAAAGCCCTAGATTAGTGTGAGATTTTAAGAAAATACTTTACAACACCCTAAATAAGGCACAATTAAGTCTATTTTATTAAAAAGGGCCCTAGACTCAATGTGAATGTGTAAAACACATTACAACACTAAATCAAGGAAAAGTTAGGTTCATTTGTTGTTAATTATTTCCAAATGCAAGAAAAAAGGATACTTTTTCTGTTAATACAAATTAAAGCACACAAATTAAAACAAATAAGAATCAACTAATTTCTATACATTAGACATTCAAATAGATGTTGCCAACTACTTTCAAAATATATTAAAAGATGCTTTATCCTATGAGAAATATCTTGAAGAAAATATTTTTAATTAGATTCCTTGCTTTATTTTTAAGATTCAAAATGAGGATTTGATGTTTTTGGACACCTTAGAATAGATTAGATATTTTTTTCTATGTAGGGGGATAAGGCTCTAGTTCCTAATGTCTTTCTACATTTTTTCCAAACAATTTAGAATTTTCTTGCTCAATATGTGTGGTTGGCTATGGAAGAGGCAAGAATAAATATGAATATTATTAAGGAAATGAATAATAATTTTATAGCTACAATTCATAAGTCAAATAACACAAATAATTTAGTAGAATTTAAGAATATTTCCCTATGTAATGCCATCTACAAGATTATTATAAAAAATTAGCATGTAGATTGTCTACATTTATTTTGTAGATTATTTTTGTGGAACAAGAAATCTTTTTCCTAAGGAGAGAAATATTAGAAGGAATACTTTAAGCTTGTGAATTTATTTATTCTATTCAGGAGAGAATATTCTAGGCTATGAAAGTAAAATATGATATGATGAAGGATTATGATAAGGTCAATTAAATATTCCCAATAAAAAAAAATTCTACATTTGGTTTTAGTCTAATTATTATATTTGTGAATAACATGAGATGCAAGATCAAACAATGAATAAAAAACACCTTCCATGTAAGAGAGCTAAAAATAAAAATCTTCTATATCCTCAAGTAGAAAAAAATATAGAATTGAAATCTTGCTTGAAACTCAAGAGGAACAATACAATGAAGGAGAGTGATTATAAGAGCTAAATCCTAAATGATTAAAGGATTAGATCATAACAAGTTTTTTCATCCTATGTGATGAGATAGAATGATTTAATAATAGCTCACTCTAGTAACAAAAAAACCACTCCTAATTTTAGATTAAGTGCATGGAGATAAATTATCCTAATAATCAATTAAAGATTAATTAATTATTAGCTAATGTGTGATTACTCTAACACCACACTTAAGTGACAAATTGGGTGTAGCTAAAAAAATCTAAAAAATGAATGCATAAAAATCAAAGAATGCATGATGGGTCCCAAAAAACAAGGCTTGATGAGGTACCCATGTACAAATAATCTAATCTCTCGCAACTAGAGAAGAGGAGAAAACCTCATGGGAAAAAATCCTCTCCAAAAGAGAGAAAGGAAAATGAAGGACTAGGAATCCTCCAAAATAATGTTCCAAAAGGAATAGGAACATGAACATTGTTAAAACATGAATAAGCTATAGACAATTGTTGAATGATGATTGCAGGGATTGTGCACCAAGTTGTGACACAAAAAAGGTGCCACATTATTAAAAATCTACAAAATATTACATTAGGCAAGCGCCAAATTTGACACTCACCAAATGAAAAAGGTAGATTAAAAAAATAATATTTTAAACCCTCATTTTTGTCTCATCCACAACTTGTGCTCTTGTTTTCTTTCCTCAGCAACTCGTACTCACCAAAAGGAGATCATTTTTTACACTCTTAGCTTGTGATTCTTCACAAGGATGCTGCCAAGATATCAAAGAAGGTATGTATTGTATGGTATCACAACACACCCCACTTTTCTCCTCGACAAAATGTGGAGCCCTATTTTTTTTGTTGCTTTTCCTTTTTCTTTTTTTTTTCGCTTGCTTTGGTGTGTTTCTTTTGGATGAATTGATAAAATGAAGGTCTTGGTCCAATTTTCTCGGCTCCTACTTAAGTTGATATTTCACTGAACTTGTAGTGTTTGCAAAGTATTTTCTTGGCCTTATTAACCATTCAGATCCCTAGGTTTCGGGTATCGAGTATTGTTTCTCTAAGCATAATATGTCTTCTACAAAGCTCACTTTTTCCTCAACTAGTCGTTGCACCCAGTAAGTTTTCACCCAGGTAAAATTGTCCCGAGTGTTTGTGTATAAGATTTTTTTCTTGATTAAGCCCGGTAGTGGCTTTTCTTTTCTTCAAAACTAGAGACTAGAATTTTTTGCAATGAAGGCCATTTTGAACCAAATTGGTTTCGTTTTACCCAATCCTGGGTTTCCTTTTGCACCAGATAAGTTGTTACCCAATAACCAAAAGTCCCGACCCCCGATAATTCTTTGAAGTTAGGTGTCGAATGATTCAAACTTTATTGATAGGTAACCATTTATCATTCAAGTTGGATGCTTCCTCTAAGGCCATTTCCCCATCAGAATTGAAGTGACACATAAGTGTGCCACATTGTATTCTTGTTTTTCTTTCCTCTCAAAGGTGTAACTCAACACAAAAATCAAGGAGTTCATAATTTAAACCCTAATTTGTCATGATTGCACCTTTATTTAGGGTAACTAATGTGCAATAAGAGAAATTGTTGAAGGTGGCAAACAACACACATACTTGGAACCACCTTGAGCATGCAATTGCTTCCATAACACACTACCTCATGCCAAACCATTCATTTGTAAGGACATCAAGGAATTAAAGAAAAGGTAGTGGTGCACAAAGATAAGTAAGTTTCAGAATGCTAAAGAACATGTCTATCAGGGTTTAAACCTGTGTTTATTCAATCACATTATTAGAAAAACCAAGTACTTTTCTTGCAACTGAATTTTTTTAATGTTTATGCATGCATGGCTCTAGTTAAACAACATTACCTCTGGTTAGGTAATAAAATCACTAATTATTTCTAAGGTATTTAACCCAATTACAAACTATTATTGTCATGGGTAAGGAATTGTTGTAAATTATTGAAAATGTATAATTGGAATTAGCCCTAATTTCCACACAAAGAACATATTTGCTAATAATGCAAGAAATTCATAAGGATATGAGCACCTCAAGAAAGAAGAAAATAAATTAGTTTGAATTTCTTGCCCCGCAAGTTGTATCAACTTATGGAACAACAGAAAATCATCCAAGGGGATTTAATGAATATGAATTCACCATAAGGAGTCAATAGGAAGGTGTATATCAGTGCGCCAAAAATATTGTTACAAGTGGACTACACTTGGCTAGAGGGTTCTCTTTGGTGATGGATGCCCTTGAGTTGGTATTGGAATGCATGAGATGGTATGACCCAAATAGGAGAGTCGTTGAGAAAGAAGAGTATATGTAAACCTCTCCACATAGGGCATTATGTATACATTTGGGATCCCCATATTAAAATAGATGAATACATTAGATATGAAGGTCCTTGCCATAGCATACATGAGCTCAGAAGAGAAAAATAGGAAGTTCATGATTTCAACAAGGTTTCAGGAGAAGCCGACAAAGATGACAAAGAAAATCTCGAGGGAATAACTTATTTAGGAGGTTTAGGACATAATAACCTTATTAAGCAAGCTAGCTGGATACAAAGTTCCAACAAATTTGAACCTTGGATGTTCGAGATTATGAAGAAAATGATGGAAACCCATGTGAATATTCATTGGGGAAATTTTATTAGCGATAAGTTGCATGAATAGATACGGAGACTGTTGGACACCCATTTCTTCACCATGTCCTCATATGCCATTTATTCTTGCTCCCTAAGGGAAAATATATAAGTATTAAATAGAATACGTACCATAGGAAGAGAACTAAAAAATAATTTGATTTATATCAATCTAACCCAAATTAATATTCACCAATACTAGGAGCATTATCGAAGGGTAAATGATTAATTTTCTATGAAGTTGGTGAGGTTGATGGAAGGGGACAAAGCCAAGAGACTATATCTTGAAGCACACAGTGTCATTCGATCTGTTGGGGGGTTTGTATATTCATTTCCTACTTTCACCTACATCAGGGTGGAAGGGTTTACACAATACCCCTTCATGCTACCCAAGTACCCAATAGATAAAATTTTGTTACTTGAACTTGTGAGATAGGTGAAGCCGCCTCATGCTCTTTATTCACATATACATAAGAAAGTATTAGTGAGATTCCCTATCACTATTGTGAAGTACAAATGCGTAGCAGTCAAAACTGGAAAGAAGTGTGAGGATGAGTTAAAACTCTATGGGTTAGAGTTCTTTACACTCCAAAGGGAAAATTATGATATGGTGGATAGCCTTTCCAAACATATAAGCAAGAAGTATACTCATGTGTATCATCTAGAGGACTTCTAGCATAATTGTGATGATGATCATGATGTAAGGAAAAGGTCCTATAAGAGGTTGTCATTAGAAGAAATAAAGGTTCTTAGAATCCATGATGTTCCAAAATAAAATGGATACTTACAATGGAGAGGTGCTAAATCCAGTTTATGATATAGATAAAGTTTATGATGAAACCATCCTAGACTTAGACTACACAAAGGAAGAGGTAGTAACCATTGAAGGAATTTCTAATTAGATGTTGATATATAAAACCCACATACCCACACAATGTTAAGATAAAGCAAAAGTTAGTAAATAAATTGAGGTATTCTCTAGGTGCTGAAAAGAAAAGAAAGATTGTAGAAATAAGGGAAACTTAGCAATGAAGGGAGGAAGCTCTCAATACTTCAATCCAATTAATTTCAATGGAATCATGGCCAACTAGCCTTTGTAAAGAAACTATGGCCACTTAGGCCAATGTAATGGAAATTCCAAAGGTGGCATTTTCTTCCATGAAAAACCAAGAGCTCAGCCTTTGATTGGTGAAGATATGGGAACGAGAACATAGGCACATGCTAATACAAGTTCTACATCATAGAAGGTAGTAGACATATTTACCTCTCCACCCTCAATCAATATTGTAGCAATGAGACAAGCTTTGGGAGGGACACCTATAATTGTAGAGGAGGATCCTAACGTAATTGAAGAAGAAGTTGAGAAAATCAAGAAATGGATTTGTAGGATGAAGCAATTTAAGGGGAAACGATCTAAAGTAGATGCAATGATGTAGCCTATAGAAGAAGAAGTGCTTGATATAGGGTCATATCTTGAAAGTAGAGAAGAAGAAGAATTTATAATAGGATCACTTGTTCAAGAGGTGAGAAACCCTAAGGAAATAGATTGAAGATAAATAGGGGGAAATAATGTTCAGATCCCTATTCCTATTATTGATGAAGAGGATGTAATTGATAATTGTACAACTGAGGATCAACCTCCATAAGGGAGAGATGAGAAGACTAAATTAAGCAGCCATAGACTTCTTAAGAACTAGGAAAAAGTTTAGATAAGAGTAAAGGTATAAAGTCCTCATAGACCTTGGGTGATAAACCAGGAAATGGTGAGAATCTTAGTGTTTGAAGACAACAAGAAAAGAATCCTCCAAGGGTTGATGCTAAAAACATGGTGAGATAGGAAAATGTAAGTCTTGGATGGAAAGAGATAGTGACAAATCAAGGTAATCTAGAATCTTTCCAATGAGGATAGAGAATGTAAAAGTTCTAGAGGTTTTGATGGGTAATGTTGAAGGTTTAAGAAAAGTAGTCCCTGAACATTCTGATGATCAGGAACGAGGTAATACTGAAGAGGAAGAATATAATGAAGAAGCAACTGGCTAGTTAATCAAGCAATTGGCTTCACTGTTGGAGGTGGAATTGGTGCCTTTACATTTCAAAATTTTAATGCAAGAAATAGAAACCCCTAAATCTAGAGCTAAAGCAAAGGCTAGGTGTGAGATAAAGTGGAATTCAGATGGAGGAAGAACTCTCTAGATAGCTACTCTAGTAGGAGAGAAGAGAAAGCATGAAATGGAAGCTATGCATTATAGGGTGATGATGATTGATGTAGGAAATTCATCATGGGGGTAGGAGTTAGAGGAGATTAAGGTGATTTTAGAGATGATTGTAGCCCGAGTGAAGAAGAATAAGAAAAAGAAAAGAGAAATAAAAGAAAAGATTGCTTTCTTGGAGAATTTTATCAAATCGCCAGGTCAATCTAGTCAAACACAAGCTAAATTTCCACAAAATTTTTTGCTAATGTCCAAAGAGTAGGTAGATTCTATCAAAGCACTTTGACATAAGTTGAGTGTGTTTAAAGATTATATGGAATACCTGGTTAGACAAGGTAAAGAATCAATAAGGGATGTAGTTAGTAAGTGTAAGGAGGCAACTGTTGGCTTGAAAATTCCAACAAGCTTGAGAGTGAGTGTAGAGACAACTAAGAGAAAAATGACATAGAAGGGCAGAGGTTAAGGGTTCTTCTTGAGACAAATGTTTGAGAATTGATAAATGAGAAGGTAGTTGCAGAATAGGAAGCTATATTGCTTGATAAATGGAGAAGATAATTAAGTTGGGAAAGTGACACTTTATTATAGTGCATAAGTGGATTAGAAAAGATCACTAAGGTATGTAAGAATTTGATAGATAAAGATGGGAGATTCATCAAAATGTTCACTCAATAAAACTATGATCCTTAGAGTCTAGGGCAAGATGACAAAGAAGTTAAAGCTTTCAAGGGATGGATCCAAAAGGTAAAAAGGGACCCTGTTTAGTCATTGAATTGAGAGGTCATTGATTATATCATAAGGTGCACAAGAATACTGTGAGCAAATATGGAACAAAAGTAATGTCGAGGAATGAAACTATCATTCAAATAACAAAAGAATATTCAAAGTATAAGTATAGTTGGAAGGTAATGAACAAGGTGTTACAAAAGAATGTATACAACAAGTGTTGATTGATTTTTTGGGAATATCAGTAGAGAATGGGAAAAGATGAGTCTTCAATCAAGGAATCTAGTGAAGAAGAACATATAGTTGGGTAGCAAAAGACTGGGAGTTTTGTACATGGGTAGAGTTTTAGAATGAATTTTTTAGGGTTACTCTCAAACTTGAAGAAGATAGTTTTTGATAAGGAAAAAAAGGTTTTGAAGGGACCTCGAAACCATTTACAAAAATGAAAATTTGCAAAAGAATCTAATCAATAACAACCAGCAGCCCAAAACACCAAAAAGCTGACAAAAGATAAAACAAAAGGAACCCATCAACAAAACAAACAACAAAAACATCAACAACCCTGCTAAACTAACAAAAAGGAAAGTGTCAACTACAACAGATTATCCAAGACATTAACCAAGGAAAAATTCTCCTTGATGACCTCCTCCTGCATTTCCATAACCTCTTTAATCTCATCCACAGGAACAACAACTCTCTTTTTAGTCTTACTTCTAGTCCTAAGACACGACCCGACTTTCACATCTTTTTCCATCACTGGAGCATACTCCTTAGCCTTCTCCACCTAGTTCAAGCAGTTGATCTCCTCAATAACTTTCTATAACTCACCCAATTCAAGAGGTTTACCCATCTAATAAGGGCTTTCTCATTTAAAATAGAGAGCCCCCTAGTTGTAGTCTTCAGAGAATTAGTGTTGATGTTAACCACATTTTTTAAGTCATCCGACATTTTATGTACTTTCTCCTCAAGACTGGCAATACAATCCTCCAAATTTTTATTCACCAACATTTCTAGAGAGGAAATCCTCTCTTCGTGAGACACCCCCAGACGATTTGCATCAATAACCAGCTTATCCAACATGATGTTTATGGTTTTGAATTTTCCTTTAATAGCCCATTCCTTTTGATTCCCATGGAGCATAGCAACACATATCGCCTACCAGTTTTTATTTAAATATTAAGCTCCTTAACATAAAAAAATAGCCATTTCACTAGAGATAGCAAATTTTACGTCCCATCGTCAACCATCTTGCAAAACATATTCATATTCACATAATCCCATTTAATGGGAGGTTGAACATTCAGCTCAATGTTACCAAGAGCATCAGACCGGTCCAATTTTTTCCCTCCATCCTCTTTGACAAGGGATTCCTTGACCTCAACCACATCCACTTTAATCCTCTCCTTATCAGGCAAGTTAGCTAAATCTGCTAACACTTCCAACCATTCCATTTTAACAGCCCTTTCAATTGGAGAAAACCCCTGAGAATACTTGACCGTCTCCATCCCTTGCATCTCCATAGGCTCTGGTCCATTCAAAAACTCAATAGAACCCACATTGACATCAACACTAGGAGCGTGCAAACCCAAACCCTCAACAACAAGAGCCTTGAGACCCGTTGCAGAAGAAAAATCCTCCTTCCCAAGCAAAGGGTCCCCAACAAAGACATTCTTAATGTAGACACTAAAAATTGTCCTAACACCTACGACTCTTAGATTCTTCATCATTTCACCTTTCATTCTTCATAATTAAATAATTTTTAATTATTTAATTATTTTCTAATGTCATATGTCTTCTATTAATTAAATAATTTTAATTATTTAATTAATTCATTTCTATCTTTATTCTTCCTTGATTAATTAAATAAATTTTATCTATTTAATTATGTCACTAATTAAGTCCTCTTCTTTCTAAAATTAAATAAATTCTAATTTATTTAATGTTATCCACTTTCCACTATAATTAAATAATTATTTTTAATTATTTAATTATTCATCAGTCTTTTCTCTCCTAAATTAAATAAATATTATTTATTTAATTTGGTCAACTCTCTTGAATTTTGAATTAAATCATTATTTAATTCAAAATTATTCCTTTTGTCACATTCCTCTATAATTAAATAATTATTTAATTATTCATTCTCCTATCACCTCTTTATCCATGTTAATCTTATCTTCCACATCAAATCTTATCTTTTGAAATCACATTTAATCTTAGACCTTGATTGAATTATCTCATAATTCAATCTCAACCCTTCATCTTTATCATTTTCCCTTATTTTTCCCTAACCCTAGTCCATACCTCAACTTTCAATCTTGGCCATTGATTACGACATCTTATTGGCATCCAATCTCAACCATTCATTCAAATTCGTCTTTTCTATAAAATACCTTACCCTTGCCATTTTCATTATCTACACATATTATGCAAGTACATGCTAGTAGTGTGAGGAAACAATCTTCAATATTTTGCTAGTCACTTGTCATAGGCTTATTATTGCACACTCAAATATCAGGGAAATTATCATATTCAAGCAAAACAAATAAGTACAATGTAGGTGAATCAATGGTGGCATGAAGATTTGGTAATATTGTTTTATGCTTTTGTCTTTATGCTCATTTGTGCTTCATTATTGATTAGGGTTTGATTTATATGCTTTATTGCATTAACCTTAATATTTCATCCCTAATTACATTGGTGAACCCGACATATTTTGACAAATTTTGAGGAATTTTGGAGTTGGATTCTTTATGTTGCAGGTTTTTTAGCTTTTTGTTGCAAGTTTTGCATCATTTTGGGACAAAACCCTAGTTTTGAAAGATTCGACCATAACTTCAGACGGTTGTGTATTTTCTCACAAAAATTGTTCTACAAGTTGGGAGTAATATCAATAGCTTCTAGTCCAAAAATCAGATTTTTTGAAGCTGTTTTTAATTTTTTATAATTTTTTTGTTATTTTTTATGAAAAATAAATTTTGAGAGAAAATTAGAGAATTTTTGGGATTTATTTATATTTCTGGAAATATCTCTAAATTTAAATAGGGTTTTGTGCTTTATGTTTTAAATTTGGATGAAAAATAATTAGACAAAAAACTGTTCTTTGAAAATTAGGGTTTAACAAATATTTGCTTATATCTCACAAACGGTTGCAGATATTTTCAAAAATGTTTTTCTACAAATTTGGGATGATTTTATACATCTTTAGGAAAAAAATTAGAATTTTAAAACCTGTTTTGAATTTTTTATAATTTTATATGATTTTTCATAAAAAAATTAATGTTGGGTGCAAAATAGCAATTTTTTTGGATTTCTTTACATGTGTGGAAAGCTCTAGAAATTTCAGTAAGGGTCTATTCTCTGTATTTTTATTTCAGATGAAAAAAATCATTTCCAAAATCCAAATTTGTTTTGACTAGCTAACCCTCTAATATTAATGATCAATTATCTTGTTAGGGTTTTGGATTTGTTGTTGGTTTTGTGAATGTGCAGAAAAAATAAACACTTCAAAGGAAAAATTGGATCAAGTGGACAAAAATTTGGAGCTAAAGAAAGTCTAGGTACACACATTCCATCTTTCGTCTCTAATCATTGCTTGTCAACACACTTCAATTTGGGGCTTTAAAATGAACATCTTGTTTGCAATCACACTTTGAAATTGCACTTAAAAAGAACCATTGTCTTCCATCACACATTTTGGTTTTGGGTTAAAAAGAATAAGTGCTTCCATTGTTTGCTTACAAACATTTCATTTCTAAGGGTCAATTAATAACTACAAGTGTGAATCAAGTGCGTGTGTCCTCTAAAACACCTCACTTGGTTCGCTTTTGTCATACCCTTCTTAGGAGGCATGCTTGGAGCACAGACCCCTCCAAGGGAAGACCTCAATCGAGTGTGAATCCAGAGACATGCTTCTTTGGGAGTTGAAATATTGTCACTCTTGTATAAACCCCAAAGAACTTTATACCTTTGGGAAGTGAAGGTGAAGGCTGGGTTAGCCCTTTCTCCTGGCTGTGTGGCAGGATTTTGCTTTCAAATCATCCCTAGTTAGCCTTGTGCATCCTAGCTTAATACCATTGGCCAATCTCCCCACTTGAATAATTTCTAGGATTTTTTGTGTGCTTGGAAGTGTCTTCTTATCATAATCATTTTTATTACATCTTGTATAAAATATTGTCTTGCGTGTGTGAGTGTGTATTGAAGATTGAAATCTTAATCAAGCAAGAAAAATCAAAAATCAAAATAAAAAGTAAAAATATATAAAAAAATCCAAAAACATTAGAAACATCTCAAAAACAAACAAATCTAGGTGTCCTCCAAGTCAAGTTATCCACATTATCTCCAATTCAAACTTCTAATCCTCACTTTCATCCTAGCCTTTGCATTGTCATTCTCTAGACTTCACATTCATGTCCTCAATTCACATTGATATGCTTGTTAGTCAAATTGAATACCAATTGCTCCGTAATAGACAATACCAACAAGCCATAGAATTCAAAATACAATTCATCCAATCCATATACCCATGCCTTTCCTACCAACAATCCATAAGTCCTAGTCATCTAACCACATATCCTCATTATCAAGAGTCACTTAACACAAGCCATACCATTAATCCACAAAAAGTGTCCACTTATCACCCTTATCCTAACCTTGACAAGGGAAACCAACCTTCCACTAATCCTTTCCAAGCCTCCACATCCTATCCTAGTTCTTCATCCACTATTCCTTTTCAAGCCACTCTGTCCCAACATACATTTAGTCATGAAAATTATATCCTTGTCCAAAGTCACATTCCATTTCCTAAATTTGAGGATACATGTCAAGATGAAAACCCAAGGCATGACATCATAGCTTCACCTTCATATCAAGATCAAAGTATCCTATCCCATGACCCAATCCTTAAATCCATTCTATAATTCCTTCTAAATAACAATGGCATCTAAAATACACCTATCCTTGATTCCATTCCTAGTCATGCCATCCAAGACAATCCCATCTTTGACCAAGACACTACCATTGATAAAAAAAACCCAAAACAATCCACTCATCAACCTTCATGCCATTCATGATCAAATCTTTGAAGTTGATCCTATCCAAGTACCAAACACATCCATTTCCCAAAATGAGACAATTGCTTGCATGGGACACATAGATAATCTTCCTCTAAAACAAGAGTCTCCTACTCTGGACATATTTGCAAACGATCAAGCTATATATGAATTCACTAGACTCTATGACAATGACCATAAAGATGGCTTCGACATCGACTTGGAATCACCAATAGAATCATCTGAATATGACATGTCACAAAATCAAACCAAAGATGTCCAACATGTCAATGAAGCTACGACATCTTATCAACTAGGATCATCTGTCTTTCTTAGAGCAAGATTTCTTGTAGATGAGAAGATTCCAAGTAACAATTTCCACATATAGAATGATGGGTTAGCATCTTTCTTTTGAAATGATAAATACCCCATCGTAAATAGAATCTATCAGAACATGCAATATCAGGGCAAAGGACTGGGCATATACGAGCAAGGCATTCAAGAACCAATACAATTTCATGAAAATCCTAGAAATCAACGTCTTGGCTATTCCTCAGTCAAAGAATCTAATGATGTTAGTGGTACCCCCTTGATATTGGGGGAAACTTTATCTGATACAAGCATCAAAATAGGGGCCATGAGTAATCCTTGTCATAAGATTGTTACCAACACTCCTTCCATCCATACCATAAACCGTCATTCCCAATGTCCTAAACCTTCCATTTGGAACCAATAAAAACAAAATTATTACAAGTCAAAAGTTCAAAATCAAATTTCAAAGGCCATTGAATCAAACAAAAAATCCAAGTGGAGAAATGAAGTTAAAATGGATCCCAAAGAAAAATCAATCAAGCAAAGAAAATATGTCAATCCAAAAGTCAATCGAAATTTGGAGCCACAAGAAAAGAGGTCTCCCACATATAATAAATGTCCACCTCCTTCAAAATGGTCATCAAGCAAGGCATCTAAAAGTGTTGGTTCCAAATGCTATCCCAATCAAAATTCCAAACTACGTCACCCACCCTCCCAAGTTTGGAAAATAAAAAGTGATTAATCCAAACATCTAGACAACTCTTGCACATCTACCATCAAAAGTCATAATCCTACATCTCACCTAAAGTCCAAAAATCCCATGTCACAAATCCATCACATCATGGAAGCAACTCTTTATTACAAGGACTCTCATGACACTCTATTGTGATGTGTGTATTCTGACAAGGCCAACTCTAGTATCAAAAAGGACCACAATGACATCAATAATTTGTATGCTAGTGCTATGATCCTGACAAGGAAACTACTTCAAAAAGGTCACTATTGGCATATCTTGGCACCAGTCTCTACATCATAACCATCAATGGATTTAGGACATTCAGTGATTAGCTAAAATGTCAAGGTCATTCAAAAATATAAAAAATACAAAAAAAGTTAAGAGAAAAATTTTGTCCAATAGTGAAAGTTTACCATTTTATGGCTCTTTGGATAAGTACCATGATGAAAACCTAGCAAACAGGCGTCATGTGTAAGGACAATTATCTATGTGGACCATTACACTTGGGGGCAAGTTGTCTCATCTCCCATACTCTTCCCATGACATTTCCTTATAACATTTCCATTTATCCATCTAAGCATTGACCTTTCCATCCTTTGATCTTGATAACAACTAGTGTACAAAAATAAATCATGCTTTCGAAAACCTCTTGACATGTCAATCCTTTGGTCATATACTCATCATGAAACATCATGTCATTTCCTTCATAGCATTATCTAGACCTATATTATTCCTATGCGACATAGTCCTTGAAAGATCATATGACAATTCCTCCAGTCTCATGTCCCCTATCTTTTATCAAAATCCACCTATCATCCTTTCATGTTTGTCACCTATCTTGGTTTTCCCTTGTCAAATGGTATAAGGATACTCCCTCATGCCATTTAGTCTTGAAAAGATGTCATTCCAAAAGCAACCTCCCATGTCAAACGTCACCATCATCATCACCTGTCATTTGGTATTCAGCTTGACTAGGGGCAAAATCATGTTTGTCCTCAACATAATTCACATGCATAAAATGTCAAAAATATAGAAAAATCATAAAATTTCAAAAAGCCAAAATAATCAAAACATTTCAAAAAATCCAAAAAAATCATAAAATTTCAAAAATCCAAAAAAATCATAAACATCAAAAATCCAAAAAAATCAAAATATCTGAAAAACACAAAAACATCCAAATAACTCTCAAAAATCCGAAAAACACAAAAACATCCAAATAACTCTCAAAAATCCAAAAATCATGAGTCAACATTCGTCACATTAGTAAAATAAGGAAAACATAGTTGCATCAGTCAAATAAGTCAAACAATGTCCATCTCATCAAACATTAGGTCACATCTGTCAAATAAGTCAGACAATGTCAATCTCCTCACACAAAGTCAGCTTTTGTCAAACATAGTCACACTCAAACAAAAGAAAATCATTGAAATGTCTGCATTCAAATTGTGATCCAATAAAAATTATAGTCCTATCTGTCATTAAGTTAAACTCAGACAACATAGTCTAGTCGATCATCTAGTCACATTAGTCAAATTGCCAAAATAATGTCAATCTTGTCACTCTTTGGTCCTCTCCAAGATGTGTCCTTCTTGGACTTGGACCTCATCAAAATGTCATTTGTCTTTTCAGGATGTGTCCTTCCTAACCTTAGACACTGTCAAACCATCAAACTATTTAACTGTCAAACTATCATGCAAACAATCTTTGACAAGCAAATATTGGCAAACACATTGAATGGCTGTTGATTTTTCTGGTCTATTTTGTCTTATCTTTTGTCATTTTTTTATATTTTTGCTGGTCTGTTTTGTCTCTTGGTCATGTTACTAGCTACCTCGAGGATTTCCCATGAAGGATTTAGAGGTGTGATGACATCCCATGACCTATTTATTTTTCTTTGACTGTTGTCTGTGGATTATCTTGGAAAAAAGACTGGGACAATTTTGCCCTTAGTATGAGCTAGGACATTCCTTGTCTGTGACTGTCTATTTTGCAAGTGGATGACCTTGCACACCTTGGTCTATGTCATACCATGGTGTTTTTTATCCATTTATGTCATTTTATTGCCCAATGATGATTAGTGTAGAGTCTTGTCTAGAAAAATATGCATCTTTAAAGTTGTCTCCACTAACATCCATATCCTCCAGGCTATCATTTCTTCTATGTTGCTTATTTATTTTCCTCTTATCCATTTTGAGAGCACACTTGTGTTCTTTGAACACGAATTTCCACTCAAGGTGGCATACCACAACCCTCCTCGTCATCCTTCATCATCCTCTTTACACTGGGGCATGTTTGACTTAATTTCTTTGACACAATGCGATAAACTGCATTGTATCATAGAGGGGAAAAATGTAGACAATAAAAATTTTCCTAAGGCTTGCAACTCTTAGAGTCTTCATCATTAAATAATTTTTAATTATTTAATTATTTTCTAATGTCATATGTCTTCTATTAATTAAATAATTTTAATTATTTAATTAATTCATTTCTACCTTTATTCTTCCTTGATTAATTAAATAAATTTTATTTATTTAATTTGGTCCACTCTCTTGAATTTTGAATTAAATCATTATTTAATTCAAAATGATTCCTTTTGTCACATTCCTTTATAAGTAAATAATTATTTTAATTATTTAATTATTCATTGGCCGCCTAAATTAAATATTTTTTATTATTTAATTTCTCCTATCACCTCTTTATCTATGTCAATCTTATCTTCCACATCAAATCTTATCTTTTGAAATCTCATTTAATCTTTTCCCTTGGTTGAATTATCTCATAGTTCAATCTCAACCCTTCATCTTTATCATTTGCCATAATTTTTCCCTAACCCTAGTCCACACCTCAACTTTCAATCTTGGCCATTGATTAAGACATCTTATTGGCATCCAATCTCAACCATTTATTCATAGGCTTATTATTGCACACTCAAATATGAGGGCAATTATCATATTCAAGCAAAAAAAGAACTGCAATGTAGTTGAATGAAAGGTGGCATGAAGATTTGGTAATATTGTTTTATGCTTTATGTCTTTATGCTCATTTTTGCTTCATTGTTGATTAGGGTTTGATTTATATGCTTTATTGCATTAACCTTAATATTTCATCCCTAATTACACTTAACAACAACATTATCGGAACAAATTTCACTACCTTTCCCAAGAGGGCTATCCTTCACACCACCTTCACCACGAGAGAACGAGGGATTCTCAGAAGAACTAGGCACCACCTCCATCTTCCTCTTAGCTGAGTGATTTCCTTTCTTGGAGCCTTTAGACTTCTCTTTTGAAGTCTTTCTCACAAACATTGCCATGGTTTCACGTAACTCCACATCAGTTTCATATCCCTTACTCCATTCATCCAAGCCATCTTCCTCATCCTCAGATCCATGATCATCCACATACATTTCCTTGAACTTTGATTCTTCATCCTCAAAACTCCCCACCCATTCCATGACAGAGTCCCTAGTTTCATAGACAAAGTTTTTAACAACCTTCTTTCTAGGGGTTCTAGGAGAAACCACAATTAACTTATGCTTAATGTGGGAAAACAAGAGATTCATAAGACCCTCATGTAAAACCACCATCTTAGGGTTTTTCCTATGGTATTCAATACTCTTTTCCATAGAAATTAATAGGTAGTAAGGAAAAGAGACCAACACCTTGTGTCTAAAATGATTCAAATCATAAAATGGTAGCTATAAACAACCAAGAATCTACCTTCAAGAGTAATATAGTGCATTATGGCCAACACGAGGTCCCTTCATAGTGGCTTCAAAGACCTACGAGCATAGCCACCACTCCCAATTTCCTGGAGCTTCTTCCTCTCATCATTTTTGAAAAAAATTGCAAAGGCCTTCTAAGTAGCTCCCTTATCCCTATAAAATTTGCTCCCAGAAATCGCTAGACCAGTGGCCTCTGCTATAGACTCCTCATCAATTTTAAATTCCACACCCTTGTAACACAATGTCCTCCCAGACCAACCTTTCACAAACAAATTAGTGGCATCAAGGTCCAGACCTTGAATTCTCTACATGAACTGAGACACCTCACCCAACTTCAAATGATCCCAAACAACATGATTTTTCTATAAATTCCTCTCAAGAATTGGGTTAGATTCTACAGTGGTCACCACCCATGGAAGAATGCAAAGTTTTAGAACCCAACGACACTTGAGAGTTGAGAAAATGCGAAATACACTAGACTCTCAACAATACAACACAAAAAACACCCACAATACATGTGGGCTTATCAATCAAGGTACAACCCTGCCAATGCTGCCAAGCCTTCATAGTATGGAAACCAAGGTGATAATAATGAATCAAACAAGACAATGGTTCATCGTGCAAGTCTCGAATAAGAATCATGATAAAGAAACTTTTCCCCAAAAAAATCAATCTTAGTAACAAGCCAGCTGGTCATCATTAGATATAAATTTGAGATTAAGAGGAAGAGATTCAAATGAACTCCAATCAACTCTTTCCACCACTCCCATGTTGGTAGCACAATTAACCAACCTATTAGCTTCACGAAAAACATGAGAAACTTTAATTTCCTCAAAATAATTTAAAATAGCAAATGAATTATTAATAAAATGAACAATAGACCATGAGGGAGGACATTTTTTCAAGAGACAATTTATAACATTAAGAGAGTCCCCCTCCAACCAAAGTTTATAAACTCCTTGATTTTTAGCTAGAATGAGGCCATGATAGGATGCAGTTGCCTCAGAACTTGATGAAGACAACTAATCCTGGATGTTTTAAGAAAAGTGTCAATAGTTTTACTTTCTGTGAGAAAGTTACTATGACTCAGAGCTAAAAGATTGTAAGTTTGTTGTTGAAGAAAATTCAACGTATCTTTGACTTCGTCTGGAAAGTTCTTATGCTAATTGTTATCTACCACATGGTATATTTTGATTCATTTCTCCTATTCTCTTTTGTGTTGGGAAAATATGTCTCAACCTTGCAATCATATAAATGTTATTGTTGATAGGATATATATATATATCCTAGTTACATCAATAGGTCTAATATACAATGGGAGCACAGGGTGGTGTTGAAGAGAAAAATGTGAGCGTGTTAACTTTTTTAGGAAACTCCTAAAATAGCTGACATACATTAATAATGATATATTGTAAATCTAGACCATTCGTTATTAGGCTTTAGATCTAATGGAAGATATTTTTGTTGGCCTATCTTTCCCTAGAATATAACCCTATTTTATGGGGGTGTTGTACTACAATTATAGACGACGATGTATTTTGAGAGTCTGATAGCGGTCATGTTGTCTCTTGATCTCTAGTGGTGATACTCCTGTGAAAATATTGCTCTACAAGTTTATTGTAATATTTGTGATTTTTGAATAATATATTGGGTTACTTTTGGAGTGTGGGGTTTTTCTCCCGAAAGGGTTTTCCCCACATAAATCACTATGTCATGATATGCATGATATTTATGTTTTTTTCTTTTAAAGTTTTTGTAACTGTTAAAGATCTGTAAAAGTTTTGCATTATTATCCTCTAAAGATTAGTGTAGGAAGTTGTTCCTCTACCTTAGCTTCCTTACAAGTGTTATCAAAGCTTAATAACCTTTGGTTTCAGTTGTGGGTTGTTGGGTTTTTTGAACTAATCCATATTTGAGTGGGATTTTATGTAGAAGACACTTTGTGATCTTGTTGCAAGAATTTTAAGATGGAAAGTTCATCAAGGAGAATAGAGGTGGATAAATTTTTTGGAAATAATTTTGAGATGTGGAAGCTAAAGAAGGAGGATTTGTTGATAGATCAAGATTTTTGAAATGTTGTTGATGAGAATGTTTCAAGGCCTACAGATCCTACTCAAGCTGCTCAATATGATTTTATTGACTATAAAGCCAAGGGTCTAATTAGATTGTGCTTGGAAGACCCTATTTTAATTAATGTTCATGAAGAGAACTCTATACAGAAACTATGAAAGAAGCTTGGTGAGATGTATCTGGCCAAATCTTTAGTGAAGAATATTTTCTTGAGGAAGAAATTGTATTCCTTAAGAATAGAAGAGGGTGGATGAATTACAAATCACCTAGAAGCATTCAATATGTTGGTGGCTCAGTTGGCATCAATTGGTGTTAAAATGAATGAGGAGAAGAAATTTAAGATCTTTCTTTATTCTTTTCATGATGCTATGTGTAGGATAATGATGGGCCAAAAATTGGCAATATGATGGGTATGTGTAGGGTATGTGGCTGATGGCTTTTTTTTACCCAAAATTGATGAAATGAAAAATATTTTTAAAGGAGATTCTCAGCTTTCCACCAATATAAATTATGCTTTAATTTGAATTTAATAAATAATTATTATTCATTTTCTATTTGAATTACAACTAAATTCTTGATTGATAGGCTGATTGAAAAAAATCTATAGCTTTCAAAAGGTATCACACTTTTCAAATCCAAAACATGCATCAGATTCTATGCTTCGCATACTATAGGATTAAAAAAATTGAATTTCATGAAATTTTGACCAAGTTAAGCATATGAGTTTTATATTTTTTAAAAGTTGTAATAAAAATTCATAATTAATTATTTACTTGGAAAACAATTACAAAAAATATGTGTCACATCAGACATGAGTCCTCTACTTATATCTAAAATCTTATAAAAAAATATTATCATTTTATTGTGGTTAGGGTGCTCGGACAAACACCTACTTCTTATTTTTTCCCTGAAATTTAAGTACTACTACATGAAATTTCAAATTTTCATGAAATAGATTTAAAAAAAAACCTAGCAGTTTAAAAACTACATTCAATTTGCTACAGATTTTGTTCTTACATATTTTAAAATAATATAGATAACTTATTCAAATTTTTATGTCAAGTTTCCTAACTCTAATTTTTCTAAATTTTTTCGTCACTTAAGGGCTTTTTTTTTCCATGATGATCCTGCACATACCCATGATTCGTGGGATTCTCTTGTTATGGCTATTAGGAGTACTTTTGTTATTTTTAAGATTGAAGATGTGGTGGGTTCTTTGCTTTTTGAAGATATGAGGAGCAAGGTATCCATCACTACCAAGGAGGCCCTAAATGTTCATGGAATACCTAAGGAAAAAGACAAGAAAAATGAGAAGAATGAAAAATCCAAGTCCAAGGGGAGATCTAAATCTCTTGGAAAGTCCAAAGTTACTTGCTAGAATTGTGTTAAGCCTAGACATGTTCATAAGGAATGCAAAGAAGAAAAAAAGAAAAAAAAGATATTTGATTATGATTCTAAGTCCAAGAAGGATGATGGCGACACATTCATTGTAGCTTTGTCAACTTGTGCAGGTAATGTTGCATGGTTAATTGACTCAGGTGCATCTTTCCATATGACCTTTAATAGAGATTGGTTTTTTGAATATGAAAAATTTGATGGAGGAAAGGTGTAGTTGGGTGATGATTCTCATTTAGACATTTTTGGCCATGGTAAAGTTAAAATCAGGTTTCCTAATGGTAGAATAAAAAGGATTAATGGTGTGGGTATGTGCAGGATCACATGGAAAAAATAGGTGCTTAAGTGGCAAAAAATTCAAAAAAATAAAAGTTAGGCAACTTGACATAAAAGATTGAATAAGTTATATATATTATTTCAAAAATATGTAAGAATAGAATTTGTAGCAAATTGAATGTATTTTCTAAACTACTAGGATTATTTTATAAAAAAAAAATCTATTTGGTGAAAATTTGAAATTTCAATGAGTACTTAAATTTCAAGGAAAAAATAAGTAGGTGTTTGTCGACCACCCTAACCACAATAAAATGATAATATTTTTTATAAGATTTTAGATATAAGTAGAGGACTCATGTCCTGATGTGATGCATTTTTTTTTTTAAAAAAATTCCAAGTAAATAATTAATTATGAATTTTTTAATACAATTTTTAAAAAATATAAAAACTCGTTTGTCTAGCCACCTTAACTTGGTCAAAACTTCATGAAATTCATTTTTTTCTTTTTTAATCCTATTGTATGCGAAGTATAGAATGTGACACATGTTTTGGATTCAAAAAATGTGATCCCGTTTGAAAGCTATAAATGTTTTTCAATCAACCTATCAATCAGGACTTTAGTCATAATTCAAATAGAAAATGAATAATAATTATTTATTAAATTCAAAGTAAAGAATAATTTATATTGGTGGAAATTTAAGAATCTCCTTTAAAAATCATTTTCATTTCATCAATTTTGGGTATAAAAAAAGTTGTGAACCACATACCCATCATATCACCACTTTTGGCCCATCATGATCCTACACATACCCATGTGTTGGATGTTCCTAGTTTAGCACAAAATTTATTAACTGTGAGGAAACTAATAGATGTAAGTGTGCAAGTAGTACTTTCTAATTCAAGATGCAAGATGGTCAAAGGTGTTATGGTGATTGCTAGAGGTGTTAGATATGGTGCATTGTATAAGCTTGATGCATGCACTGTTGAGTGTAATAGTACTTCTATGAAAAATAAGTCTCTGGAAGAAGTTAGGGTTTCACCTTCAACAAATGGTCATGGATTTTGGGTACCCAAGGGTGCTCTTTCTTCAGAATCAATGATAACTACAAAGAAAACTATGTTATGGCACCAAAGACTCAGAAACATTAGAGAGAAGGGTCTAAGGACCTTGAAAAATAAAAACCTTGTCAAGGTTTGTCTGATTGTAATATTGAATTTGAATTATGTGAGCATTGCATTTGTGGAAAACAAAAGCACGTTTAGTATTACTCAATTTCTCATAAATCTTATGGTGTATTGGATTGTATTCATTCATATGTGTTTGGTCTTGTAGATGCTCCTTCGACTAGTAAATCCACATATTATGTTTCATTTATTGATGATTATTGTAGAGGGAAATGGGTATATTTTCAAAAGAGTAAATTTTTTTAGTCTATATAAAGAATTTAAAGCAATGGTTTAGTTGCAGACTGGAAAAAAACAAATTTTTTGAGGAATGATAATGGTGGTTATTTTTTCTCTAATGATTTTGATAGATTTTGTAAAGATTGACCAATATTCATTGACAGAAGACAACTCTGTATTCTCCACAATAGAATGGACTTGCAGAAAGAATGAATAAGACACTAATGGAGAAGGCTAGGAGTATGTTGAGTGGTGTTGATCTAGAAAAAAGGTTTTGGGTTGAAGCTATTGTCACTGCCTGTTACCTGATTAGCAGGTCTCCTACATTAGCTCTTATTGATAAGACACCTATAGAGGTATGGTTAGGTCACAAGCCTTCATTAAGACATCTTAGAGATTTTGGATGTGAGGCATATGCACATGTGCCAAAGGAGAAGCAAACAAATTTGTAGAACAAGGTTGTGAAATGTATCTTCATTGGATATAGTTATGGTGTGAAAGGATAGAAGCTTTGGGATCCTATTATAGAGAAGGTAATACATAGTAGAAGTGTTATTTTTAGAGAAACTAAGCCTTCTTTTGTTACATTAAAGCTAGAACAAAGTAAAACAGAAGATGTGATTCAATTTCCTTCTACACCTGAGAAAGTTGAATTGAGGCCCAAGGATAGATAGGAAGTTGAGGAGAGCTCATCTAGCTTTGGATCTTTAGAAGAGGAGGAAGAACCTCCAACTCAGCTTGTTCATAGGCCTACAAGGCATAAAAAAACCACTTGAAAGTTATTCACCCGATGATTGGAGAAGTATTTTTTCTTCGAATACTAACATGGATGATCCCAAATCTATAGAAGAGGCACTAGGCATGAATGATGCAAAATCATGTAAGATTGCTATGGATGAAAAAATGGAATCTTTGAAAAAGGATGAAACATGAGACCTTCTACCATTTCCTGAAGGATGAAAACCTGGTGGTTGCAAATAGGTGTTCAATAAAAAGATTGGTTGAGATGGAGGTATTGAGAAGTACAAAGAAAGGTTGGTTGCAAAGGGTTACTCTCAAGTTGAGGGTGTTGATTACGGTGAGATATTTTCTCCTATTGCAAAAATGAAATCCATTAGATGTTTTCTTTCTATTGCTACTACTTATGATTTAGAGGTTGAGCAAATGGATGTGAAAACTACTTTTCTTCATAGTGATTTGGAGGAGGATATTTATATGACACATCCAAAGCACTATGTGGTGAAAGGTAAAACTAAATTGGTTTGCAAATTGAAGAATTTTTTGCATGGACTAAAACAAATTCCTAGGATGTGGTACCAGAAATTTGATACATATTTGTGATTTGAGTTCTAAATTAGATCATTGTGTTTATTATAAAACTGATGGTGATCATTTCTTGTTTATTGCATTATATGTTGATGATATGTTATTTATTGGTAGTGTGAAAGCTATGATTTCAGAACAAAAGTCTCAACTTGCTGCTAAATTTGAAATGAAAGTTATCTATTTCAGATTGTCCAACATCTCCATTAGAGATGAAAGACATGAGTAGAGTGCCTTACCAGAGTACAGTTGGAAGTTTGATGTATTCTATGGTTTGTACTAGACCATACATTGCCCAAGTAGTGGGAGTTATTTTCAAATATATGTCTAATTGTAGTAGAGTTCATTAGGATGCAATTAAAAGAGTCTTCAGATATTTATGTGGTCCCTCATTTTTTTCCTTTTTCTATCATAGTAATATGACCGAAGATGATGTTTCCCTTGATATTCATGGTTATGTGGATTCAAACTGGGCAAGTGATTTTGATAGTAGAAAATCCACCAGTGCTTATGTTTTTACTTTATTTGGTGGTGCAATTAGTTGGTTGAGTAAGCAACAAGCTATGGCTGCTTTGTCCACTACTAAAGTAGAGTATATGGAAGCTAACCATGCTTGTAAAGAAGCCATTTGGCTTAAGAGATTGTGTTCAGATATTGGAATAAAACAAGGTGCAGTGACAATTTATTGCGATAGACAGATTCTGATATGTCTGGCCAAGAACCCAACATTTCATGTTCCAAGACCAAGCACATTAATGTACAATATAATTTTTTTAGAGATATGGTCGAAGATGGTAGAGTAAAGTTGGTTAAGGTAGAGAATTAGATTAATATTGTTGGTTCTTTAACTAAACCTATGATCATAGTCATTTTAGATGGTCTTCAGAGACTATGGGTGTTTCAACCCCTAGCAATTAATAGACAATGTTTACTCCATTTTGTTGCTTTTGTAAGGTGTTCAAAAAGTGGGAGATTTCTTGGGAAAATATGTCTCAACCTTGAAATTGTATAAAGGTTATTGTTGATAGGATATATATATATATATACTAGTTACACCGATAGGTGTAATATACAATGGGAGCATGAGGCGGTGTTGAAGGAAATGTGAGCGTGTTAACTTTTTTAGGAAACTCCTAAAATGGCTGACATACATTAATAATGATATATTGTGAATTTGGACCATTCGTTATTAGGTTTTAGATCTAATGGAAACAAAATTGTTGGCCTATCTTTCCCTAGAATGTAACCCTATTTTATGAGGGTGTTGTACTACAATTGTAGATGACATTGTATTCTAAGAGTCTGATAGTGATCGTGTTGTCTCTTGATCTCTAGTGGTGATACTTCTTTGAAAATCTTGCTCTACAAGTATATTGCAATCTTTGTCATTTCTGAATAATATACTAGGCTACCTTTGGAGAGTGGGGTTTTCCCCATGTAAATCAGTATGTCATGGTATGCATGATATTTATGTTTATTATTATTTATTTATTTTGTAACTGTTAAAGATCTGTAAAACTTTTGCATTATTCTCCTCTCAAGGTTAATTTATGAATTTTTTCTACTACCTTAGATTCCTTACATTCTGTACATGTTCAAGTTTAAACTCTTTGGGACCTTGTTCTTATAAAAGGTTGTTGGTTGCTTTATTTTATTTTTTAAGTTTAGAATTTGTGAATTTTGAAGAATTAAAACTTTTTCAAGTTTTATTATTTTCCTGTTTTATGTTTCATTCCAAACTAAAAACTTTTATTTTTCATTAGAGTTAGCTGATATCATAGACAATTCAAAGATATTTCTTGATATGAAATCTTACGTAGCTGATTATTTGTTCCTATCAGAAAAGACTATGTGTTGCACCATTTAAGGTGCACACTGACACTATTTGATGGAAAATGATCCGCCTCTCTTTAAACTCTTGCATCATTCTATGCTTAACTATGAAGCAATATGGTGAAGTATAGAATAGTTTTTTCTGATTTGGTTATTTCTTGAGGAATGTATGGATAACACCTAGAAGAAATTTTACATTTTAGAAAATTTTATGCTTTATTGTAGAGTAGAGGCTTTATATTTCTAGAAAATGTTCCAAAATTTTTATAAATATGGAGTTTTATTATAAATATTTAAATTTCATGATTTTGTTGAATGCTTAATTGTAAATCTACTTGAATATATGCAAGAAATTTGAATTTCATGAAATATTATTGCAAATTCTTTGATTTCATGAAGTTATTGAATGACATGTGAATGATTAGACTTAGATTATGTTTCTATTTTTTGAATACCAATTGATTCCTAAAAATCTTATAGCCCTCATGTTTAATAGAAAAATCACAACAAACCCTAAGTGAACCTAGTGAGTCAAGACTTGACATTCCTAAGCCTTGGGATAGAATCAAGTTTTCCTTAGATATAGGTTTTCCTGGTGGGATCTTTCAAGAAAGGTAGGTTCCCATGGTACTCTATGATAATTTATATTTTTGTTGGTGTGTTTGTGTGCAATATCCATGTCAACAAAAGTGTTGCTAGAAGGAGGGCCTTCTTTGTTTAAAAGGAAGGAGGCCAAAGTCTCATAGAGTCACTAAGTCTCGATCTAGGGATTCCCATGTGACATTAGTGGAACTTAGTGGTCGTACACCATCTAGGACCCAAGGATCAAGTTCTGTCGGTGCAGTCTCCCAAAATTTGACCATTCTGATACCACCTCCACCATTACTAATGAATTTGTTCAACATACAATCTCCTATTCAATTCATGATATACAATGATCTTCCAAAGAATCTAAAAAAATTGTGTCCAAAATATTATCCCCATAAAGAGGTGGAAGAGCATATAATTATCTTTAAATATACAAGCTTTAGAGCCAAGATACAACATGAAGATGTTGTATGCAGGTTGTTTCCCTACATGTTGAGTGATGAAGTTTACTAGTGGTATATCAACCTATCTTGTAATTCTATTAGGACATGGCAAGATATGGAAAACTAGTTCTTAGCTAGATTCATAATTCAAGTAGATACTTCCTTCCTATATCATCAATTCACTCAATTTAAAAGTTTTGATAATGAACCTATAACTGCTTCTAACTATAGATTCCAAAAGTATTATTGTAGGTTACAAGAACCTTATGTGGTAGATAGTTTGTTAGTCATTTTCATTTATTATATGGCAATCAATCCATTGACTGTTATTTTTGTAAAATGGAGGGAAAATTCTCCTACTACCTTAACTAAAGCCTATGTAGAAGCCATAAGTGTGAATCCAGAAATGAAGCATTTTGGGTGTGGATCATCAGTGAATGGTGGGAATGGTTTGAGAAATTATCCTATCCCACATATGAGTAGAGTCTTGTTAAATAACACAATTAATCCTAACTCTTTTCCTTTAGTGGTCTAGAATGGGACATTTCCATAGAATAGTTTTTTCCAACCCAAAAGTAGTCAAGCTTTAGTCCCACACCCTAGGCCAACTATCATAGAAATACATCCCAATGGAAATTATTTCTTCATGCAAACTCAAGAGAGTTGGAGAGTAAAGACTCAAGAGGATAAAGAAGAGATTAATGAAATAACAACTCAACTTAAGATATTAACCACTGAGGTTACACAACTAAGAAATTAGAACTTTTATTCTCAAAGTAACAACCAAAATTTGTAAGGTCGAGCATACAATGCTCCCAAACCACCTAGACCTTGGAACACATGACCAAAAAATGTGTGAGTATCCACACATTTAGATAATGTTAATTCCTTCGAGGATAGGCCTACATCTAAGGTGAATTTAGTTGAACTTTCCATGAGTAATTGGTGTAGAATACACAATACTCGCCCACCCCAGGGGAATGAGTTGGTTCTGGTCAGATATGACTCAATGTTAGTACTAGATAGTTACATGTTATTTGAGTCACTTGTTGTTTCCAATAATAATACTTATGAGTGAGGAGATAGTTCAACCATGAATTTGGAAACCTACAGGTTTCCTTATCAAGACGAAAATGAACCTCAAGATGAAGCTGATGAAATTCATGCTTTTTAGTAGTATCCAAAAGGAAACAACTACAACTTGAGGAGTAATACCATTAGTGGAAGTAGGTTTAAAGGGACCTTGACCACATCAATCCCACCTAATAACTTCAACACTCCATTGGATGACAAATCTAGTAACACTCTGGGGTTACCTAAGGTGACCTCATAATATAATAATTCTCATAATACACCATAGAGTGGTAAAATGGAATTCATTGATCAAAATAATTTGACTAATTATTTGGAAGACGAAATAAAAAAAGGTAAAAATTAGTCTATCTTTATTAGAACTACTTAAAACGCTTGTGATTAGGAAAAATTTCTTAAATATGCTAGAAATTTTTTCCAAAGAAAGCATAGTTAGTAAAGAGACACATGTGAGTGAGAAATCTATTAAGACAAAGGACAAAAAATTAGTTCCTATAGTGGATGCACAAGTAGCCTTTTATAAAGGAAAGTTAAAATCCCCACCATTTTTGTTAACACTAAGATTTTTTGGTAAAATGCTCCATAATTTCATGGTAGATTCAAGAGCATCCACTAATGTGATTCCTTTGTCCATATGTTAGACTCTAGGCTTAACCTCGGCTAGTTCCCTAAAGAAAATTACTCAATTGGATAAAATAGAGGTAAATGTAGTTGGAGAGTTAACTAACATCCATATGTAGTTAGTGTCAAACCTTAGGATTCAATATTACATTGATATCCAAGTGGTTGAGATACTGAAAACTTACAAGATGTTATTGAGTAGAGACTGGTCAAAGATGTTGAATGGATACATGGTCACTAATTTCTCACATATGTGGTTACCCTGTAAGGGATTCCCTAATCAGATCAGGATAGAGAGAGAACCATGTATGAGACACGTGATCACAAATTACAACTAGAAAAATAAAGTTTTATACATAGATGTAGAACCCACCATATATGGAATTAAAAGTTTCAGAGTTAGGATAGAAGTCTTCATGTGTAATGCATAAAACAATAATCAGATAACTCTAGGGATGGATATATTAGTTGAATCCGACTATTATTATTCTAAAGGAGAAGATAGTCGCTTAGAAAAAATCTAGAAGAATATTGCTAGAGGAGCTCGTGATAGTAGGAAAACTAAAGACACTAAAAATTTTGTTGTTACAAGGTTGGTGTAGGTTGCAAAATTATGGAAATTCAGAGGAAACTTGTGTGATGTGCTTAGAAATTATCCATAGAATTAGAAATCAGTACTATCAAAAAGATACAACTCTTAACTGGCTTGAGCCTGAAACATTTGAAGATAAAACACAGGAAACACAAACTGAGAACATTAACTATCAACTTTTAAGAACGCTAAACTCAAAGCCACTAAGGATCAAATTTGGACCCTTAGATTCAATGGGTCAAAATCTAAACAAGAAATCAGAGTTGGGGTTGAGTTGATCAATCCCCAAAGTAAGTCATTTCTTTCTTCCTATAGACTACAATTTTAATGTACTAACAATGTGGTAGAATACGAGGCCCTCATCCATGTTTTGATGCTTGCAATCAAGAAGAAGATTAAGATTATTAAGGTTTAAGATGATTCATAACTAGTGGTCAAACAAGTTAGGAAGCATTAAATTTTCCATTACAAATATTTTTCCAACTATCGACACCGAGTGTGGGACCTAATAGAATATTTTGATTCTTTTAACATTACTCACATCCTATGAAGATTCAATCAGAGAGAAGATGCGCTAGTACTTTATAACCATTGGATGCTTCTGATTTGAGAAGGTTTACTATCAAGTTGGTATAGTTTCCCTCAATCCTAGATAACATTACCAATCTACAGGTATTCAAAGATGACCATCACATTTTGGATTTTATCGCTAATTATGTCATGTTCAAGGCTCAGATACTTGAGGAAGTATATCACCCGAATGACGAGATTCAAGATGATGAGTTAGAACAAGAAAAAGATAATAATATTTCAAAAGGAATAATTGAGTTAGAAATATTATTTGATGTGGATCAGATAATTTGGCAAAAGAATTTCCTAAAATTGACCAAGGATAGTCTGAATTGTATAATATAAATACTAAGGAGGACCCAAAGAATGTCTTTACAAGAAAGGTATGTACTGAGGAAGAATGAAGAAATATTGCTCAGGCACTCAGGGATTACTGGAAAGTTATATCATTGAAATAAGAAGATTTAAAGACATACGAAACCTCCATTATTACTCATACAATCCCGCTAAAACCTAATGCAAAGCCTTCCTAGTAGAAATAGTGTCCTGTGAATGCACTCCTAGAACCTATGATTCAAAAGGAAGTGCAAAAAATCCTCTTAAATAGGATCATTTTTTCCATCAAACATTGTACTTGGGTGGCTAATCTAGTGCCTTTTAGAAAGAAGAATGGATACATTTCATAGTGTGTGGATTTCCAAAATCTTAATAAGGCCTCTAAAAAAGACAATTGTCCCCTACCCTCATTAGATGAAGTACTACATATTGTTAATAGTTCACAAATGATGTCATTTTTGGATGAATTCTTTGGGTAAAATTAGGTAATGATCGTGATGAAGGATAGGATGAAAATAACATTCACCACAAAGTGGGGAACCTTTTCTTACAGAAGGATTCCATTTGGACTAATAAATGTTGGAGCTACATTCCAAAGAGTGATGGATTATTCCTTTCAATACTTGGTAGGAAAGTGAATTATAATATATATGGATGACCTCACAGTGTTTTCTAAGAACATAGGAGATCATGTTCATGATCTTAGAGAAATATTTCAAAAATGTGAAATATACAGAGTGTCACTAAACCCTAAGAAATGCATTTTTAGGGTGACTGATGGGAAATTTTTCAGACACATTATCTCCAAAAGATGTATTTCAATAGACCTAGATTGATTGAGTGCCCTATTCAAACTACATCCCCTAGGAAGTAACAAAGAATTAAAGTCATATTCTAGAAAGATTAATTTTGTTAGAAAATTTATTATTGGATTTACTGAGATAGTGAAACCTCTCAATGACATATTGAAGAAAGATGCCAAGATTGAGTGGAAAAATGAAACCAAGCTCACCTTTGAGAACATGATTTAGCTACAATTGTAGAGGCATTGGTGTTGGCAAGCTTGGATTATGTTAAACCATTTTATATTTATTATTTTGCTTCTGGTCATACATGTGTAGTTGTACTAACACAAAGAGGTGAGAAAAAAGAAGAAAAGCCAATTGATTTCATGAGTTCTCCCTTTAAGGATGTGAAGCTAAGATATATCCAGATATTGAGAAACATGCTTTTGCATTGGTCATGACAGTAAGAAAATTCTAACACTACATTCCCAGGAGTATAGTTAAAGTGTTTATGCTCGATGTAGTAGTAAATATGCTACTGACACAGAGTGATACTAGAGAAAAAGAAACTAAATGGGTCACGATTTTACAAGAGTTTGATTTAGAAATCATACCCATGAAGCTAGTTCATGGGTAGGCATTAGTTAAATCCATCACTGTGTAGTACCCCTCCATTTATGCTTATGTTTTCTGCTGATATGTTTTCACACTGTTAGACTTTGGTACTTTGTTTGGATATTTTGATCGCTGATTTTGAGCGACAGTGGATTCACTTTGTGACATGATGATACATTGTATTGCGATATTTGATTTCTGACATGCTTTGATATAGCGTAGATGTTTTCCTTTAGATGATTATTGCTATGTATATGTTTATGATGGACTAACTGTTATTTAATTCATCAATCTGATGTGACGTGTATTGGTGTGGAGAACGGAATCGCATCACTCGCTTGCGAGTGCCCTGTGATGTCTGTGATTTTCTCCACACGGTGTGCCTGTATTATGGATTATATGTATATGCATGTTATTTGTTTGGTTGCAGGATTGCAGGTACATGACACCGACTCCACCTAGTTACTCAGGTCTGAGCGTGTCAAGACTCAACGGAATTGTTGATTGGGAGGTAGTAGCATGGTTCACCCTAGTCTAGTATTTAACCCGGTCATAGTACATCGTCAGATTAGTTTGGAGTCTTAGATTGTCTTGTCTTTTCCTGTTAGGATTAATTGCTTGAAAGGTAAATTTTGTCAATTTTAATGATAGTCTAATATTCTTTAATTTACTGTTATTTAAATTAATTTTTAAATGTTAAAGAAATAAGTTTCACATGTTATTTAATTAATTAATTAGTTTGTTTGGTTAAATAATTTGATCATAAAGATTAAATTTATTTAATTTAATTAATTAATTAATTAAATTAAAATTATTTTAAATGTGTGAATAGATTTTATTGAAATTAATTATTATTTTGGAAATGGCATTTTTATTTGTAAATAAAATTTTGTATTTTGGAAATTGGAAAATTAAATAAAATAAATGCATGCAAATCTTGAAAGGCAAGATTGCCGAGAAGTTGTTGAAGATATTTTGTTCTTCTCGACAAGTGTGCCAGTTAGAATTTATTGTTTTTGGTTGAGGAAATTCTCGGAGGATATCTGGGATCTGGAAAATACAAAAGGGTTATCATTTTTTTTCTACACGGGAAATGAAAGAATAGCTTGCTGTTTAAAAAATTATTTTTAAAGAAATTGTCATTTCCTCTGTTTTGGTTGTATATTTGTGGAAGATCCCTTTGCTTGGAAGATCTTTGTGGTTGGTTATAGCTTTCTTTGGATTTGGAGGATTGCATTTTACAGGCAGAAGATTCTCTCCAACAACTAAGTTCTTCAAACCACAGGAAACAGGTATTTCCCTGGTGTTTTTGTTTTGTTTGCTTTTGAAAAGAAATATTTGTTAAAACCTTGTTCTTCGCGGTAAATTGTTTGTCGAAAATCTTTCTGTAAAAAAACTTGTTATTTGTGAGAAATTTCAAGAAAACAAGGATAGAGAAAACAATAGAAGAAATTCAAAAGGAAACAGATGTATGCTTTGTAGATTAGTAAAATAATATTTCTTTGATATTTGGAGAAAAGAAGCCTCTGAAAGATCTTACAGGAAAATAATTTTTAGAGTATTTTAATCTACGGAGGAAATTGTTTATTATTAAGATAGGATTGAAACCTATTGTGTTTGAATTTAGAATTTTATGAGGAAATAATTCTGTACAATGATAATTTTCATAATTTACTATAGAAAACTCTATTGAGAATTTTTGCACAGTTACAGAATTTTTTTATTGTTATTTAACAATTAAATATATATATATATTTATATAAGTATATGTATTAATTCATACATAAACATATACTTATACAAATACATATATATATTGTATTATTTTCATTGAAATTCGCATTCAGTGATATTGAATTTGCCATACGCGATTTAATTATCGCCTGATATTTTAAAGAAATTTTTAAATGTTTTAAAAACATTGTGAAACTGTTATGGAGGCGTAGGGGCTAAACCCCCACAGCCGCCCCATGAAGGCCGATGACTATGGAGGAAGTCGGTGCCGCCCATACGGGAAATACTTAGGCTGCTGACACAGCTGTGGCCTCCATGAGGGTCGGCTGTGTAAATAGCCATAAACCCCAAAATTTGTTGCATTAGATTAAATTTTACGAATCATAATTCATATGAATTTTGTTTTATTACATTTGGGTTTCGGATTTTTACAATTTTGTTAAATTCGAATATAAATATTATATATTTATATATATAAAAGCATATGTATAAATATATATATATATATATATATATATATATTTATAAATTTGTTTATATTTTATAATTATTGGATAATTTTATATTTAATTATAATATATTATAAAATGGTAATTATACATTTTAGAGGTATGATTTTTAATAAAAGAGTGAAACAAGTTGTTTTTATATTTAGGTGTTATGTAGTGAAATATGAGAATAATTTAATTATTTTTTTTGAAATTGAAATAAACGAGTAAATGTCATTCCAATATTGTTGTAAATGAAATGTGAAGAAGAATTAAAATGTCGTCATGATGTATGGTTGTGAAGATGAGCATATTTTAGTTGATTAATTATTTTTACTTCAAGTTAATAATTGACTAGATTTAGTAAATCCTAATGTAGAATACCAATATTTTAATCTGTTTTAAAATTGTGTTTTCTTTAATTGGGAAAATGGGAATTTTTATGTGATTTCAAGTCTTCGACTTGTAGTCTCTTCAAGGGAGTTAAATTTTACAATGGTTTCATGTGTTTGAACAAACTAGGGTAGTCCACTTGATTTTGTTTGGATTAATAGACACCTGGTTTTTTAATGAATAGGTTGTTATGTCCATTGTGCTATATCTGGTATTATATGTTGATTTTTGTGCACTTTGTCTATCCTAGTAAGAAAAATTAGAATTCCTTTGTTATGTTTAGGGGAGTGGCTCTGTGTAAGGGCTGGCACACAAAGTGGTGCCAGGGTAACTTACAAAGAGTTAGTAAGTCAGTGATAACTAAATAACACAGTAGTTAGATTAAAATCCTTAATAAGATGATTATGCCTCACTTATGGACTCTAGAGCAAGTTTAGTATTGAGTATAAGATGAGAAGGCCTGGAATGACAAATTGATATCTTGTTACCTTAAAATATATTTGATTCCGCAATAGTTTGCAAATGGGGCCGGGTTTCGTAAGAGGTTACCAGGGTAACCCAAGTTGGGGGTCAGAACCTGGAAGAAACACCAGGGTAACCTTTGCAACGTTGTGATGACACTCCACCTAAAATAATAGTTTACCTTGTGTACTTAGTATATTCGATTGTCTTAAATCTAGAAGCAATGTAACCATCAGTTAGTTATGTACTTGTGTCTAGAGTGAATAGATTACATCTAGGTAACCATATTACTATCTCCTAGCATGGGGGGTGGACCTACGGGTACCACATGGTTGGGTGGAATTTGCACCTTACTCCGTTGGGTTCCCATTTTATGATCATGGCAATGAGAGCTTCATGGATGGAGAGCTCATACTTGGATACATATGTATACTTCTTCATTGTAAATTGTAAATCTTGTATTTGAAAACATCCCTCAATTGTTTATGAGGTGAATATTTGTGAAATGTAATTGTAACTACTATTGATCTACCTCATCAGATGAATGAGTATTGTAATATCTTGTCAAATGCAATGTAAGAAATCATGTTTGTACTTTATACTATCTTGAATGGAATTTCAAATGTTATGCAATATTTATTTTTAAGTTTATGATTAATTAAATATATGCAATGCGAAATACTAAAGTCGTCTATGGAAACTCAAGTAGTGTAACGTCGCGTAACTTAGTGAATGTATGCATCTAATTAAGTTAATATTAACATTATAAAAAAAAATTATTACACCTTTATACACAATTGCAACATTCTTTAGGTTATAAGATGGGGCATTACAGATTTGTATCAGAGCCAAGGTTACTAACACTGGACGCTCTAGGTAATCGCGAGCCCATTAGGTTGACCTAGTACATAGTGTCACTATCTGTTAGCCTTGGTTGATTAGTATCTAAGACTCATTATTGTTATGTGTAGGAACATGCCTAGACGAGGTGGTAGAGGTCATGGTAGAGGTCGAGGTGGAGGCCGAGGGCCAATCCCTCAGGCTACTCCCCCTCTGAGCCCTCATCAGAGTGATCAGGCAGAGCAGTTGGATTAGAGGAATGAGGGACAAAATCCTGAATAGTCAGAAGTAGAGGGTTCACAGATACGTCCTTTATTAGAGGAGGTCCTAGCTCGACTTGGACCTAGATAGGAAGTTGAGCAGGAGGTTGTTAGAGAGAGAGATAGATCGCCAAGGAGAGTAGATGATAGAGTGCATCAGGATGCTATTACTGCAGGACACATCAGGGATTTACTGAGGGCACGCCCTCCTACTTTTGATGGTATAGGAGGTGGCTTAGAGGCAGAGACCTGGCTACTAGATTTGGGTAGATGCTTCACCATGCACCCTTACGGTAGCAATACCCGAGCGAGATGCGCTATCATGCATTTGAGAGGATTCACCTCTACTTGGTGGTGCCTGGAGGAGCAGAAGCTCCACTTAGATATTGGGTCAGTGTCTTGGGAGATGTTCCTAGAGAGGTTTAGAGCACGGTTCCTATCGGAACACTGGAGGCAGCGACGGGCTGACGAGTTCCATGATCTACGTCAGTTGGCTCTATCTATTGAGAAATATGAATGTAGATTCTATGAACTCAAGCAGTATGCTGGTATTGGTGATGATGAGCCTATGCTAGTGCAGCACTTCATCAGGGGTTTAAACACCCACATTAGTGGTGGAGTCAGAGTCTTTGAGCCAAATACTATGGAAGTTGCGGTGGAGAAGGCTCGAATAGTGGAAGAGAATCTTGTTATGGCGTTAGGTGGTCACACAAGAGTACAGATTGGCAGTGCTCCTGTAGCAGGTTTTAGTTCACAGGGTGGACAGGCATAGATAGGAGGTTCCTCTAGCAACCAATAGACACCCTCAAAGGGTGGGCAGCAACAACAACAACGTACACCTCAAAAGAATAATAATCCACAACCACAACATGGTAATAGTCCGCAAATAGGAAAGGGTCGCAACTGGTGGTGCAATAAGAGCAATAGGTAGGATCAGCCTGCATAGAGTGCTCAGTCTACCATCAGTAGAGGTAGTTTCCATCAATCCAATGCACCTTTAGGTGGCAGAGGATTCGGTAGAGGCACAGGTTGTTACTCGTGTGGACAGCAGGGACACATTGCTAGGCAGTGTCCGATGAGAGGTTCTACTAGATTTGGGCCTCGACCTACAGTTTCAGAGCCTACAGTGGGTGATGCAGGATGATCACATACAGTTTATGTTGTGGTTAATAACCACCAAGCCGATCACTAGAACACAGTGGTTGAGACTTCAGGTAAGTTACATGGTGTTAGTGTTTCCATTCTTTTTGATTCTGGAGCTACCGACTCCTTTATTTCACCTACCATCGTTGAGTGATGTGGTCTTGTGCCAGTAAAGCAAGGTGGTAAGTGGTAGGTTGAATTCGCCTCTGGGGTGAAAGTAGCGGTAGAGAACCTTGTACATAATTGTGAACTTAAAATTGGTACGTTAACTACCTTAGCAGATTTATATGTTACACCTTTAGGATCATATGACATAGTACTAGGTATGGATTGGTTAGCATCTTATCATGCTGTGATTGACTCTCGACTTAAGATAGTTAGTTGCATTAATGATTTAGGTGGGAAAGTGGAAATTATAGGTGTTCAAAGACCTATCTCTTTGCGGATGATATCTACTATGCAATTAAAGAGATGTCTTCGTCAGGGTTGTCAACTGTTTGCAACAACAGTTACCAATTTGGAAGAAGGTGAAAGTCGAGAGGTATCTCTCGATGATCATCCTATTCTTAGGGAATTTGCTGACGTGTTTCCTGATGACATACCTGGAATGCCACCGAAGAGGGATATTGATTTTAGAGTTGATTTAGTTCCTAGAGCAGAGCCTATATCTAGAGCTCCATATAGAATGACGACTCAGGAGTTAGAGGAACTTCGTATTCAGTTAGAGGAACTATTAGAAAAGGGTTTTATTCATCCAAGTGTGTCTCCATGGGGAGCACCTGTTATCTTCATAAATAAGAAGGATGGGTCACTTATATTATGCATTGACTATCGTCAATTGAACAAGGTTACGATTAAGAATCGATATCCTTTGCCTAGAATCGATGATCTTTTCGATCAAATCAAGGGAGCTAATGTGTTCTCTAAAATCGATTTGAAATCTGGTTACCATCAATTGCGAATTGTTGAAGCAAACATTCATAAAACTGCATTTCGAACTCATTATGGGCACTACGAATTCACAGTAGTACCATTTGGGTTAACGAATGCACCATCAGTATTCATGAGTTTAATGAATGGTGTTTTTCGTACATACCTTGATTGCTTTGTCCTTGTATTTCTCATGATATTTTGATTTATTCGAGAAACATGAAGGAACATGAAGAACATTTGAGATAGGTATTGCAATGTTTAAGGGAAAATCAATTGTATGCAAACCTGAAGAAGTGTGACTTCTTTCAAACTGAAGTAAAATACCTTGGACATGTGATTTCTGGAAAAGGTATTGTTGTGGATCCTTCAAAGATTCAAGCTATTGTTGATTGGCCCGCGCCTACTAATGTAGGTGAAGTTCATAGTTTTATGGGTCTAGCTGGTTACTATAGGCGGTTTGTTGAGGGATTTTCTAGAATCGGTCATCCTATTACTTCTCTTCAGAGAAAAGGGAAGAAGTTTGTTTGGACAGAGCAGTGTCAGTTAGTTTTTCAGACACTTAAAGAAAAGTTGACTAATGCACCTATATTGATTGTTCCTGATCCTACTAAGGATTTTGTAGTTTGCACGGATGCATCCTTAGAGGGTTTGGGAGCAGTTCTGATGCAAGATGGGTGTGTGATTGCTTATGAGTCTCGCAAACTCAAAGATCACGAATTAAACTATCCCACTCATGATTTAGAACTAGCTGCGGTAGTGCATGCATTAGTTCGATGGAGGCATTTCTTATTAGGACATCGTTTTGAACTTCATACTGATCACCGTAGTCTACAATACATTTTTACGCAACCTAACTTAAATGCTAGACAAAGACGGTGGATGGAGTTCTTGTGTGAGTATGATTTTGAAGTGAAATATGTTCAAGGAAAAGAGAACATAGTGGCTGACGCTCTTAGTCGTCGTCGACATGAGATCTCTGCTACTACTCTTGAAGTAGATTTGAGAGGTCAAATACTAGTAGCACTTCCTACTGATAGATTATATCAGGAAGTAAAGTTGGAGATTGAATCTGGTAGACCCTTAGAAGGTCGATTTGAAGGGTATATCCTTGAACTAGATGGTATATTACAAAATTTTGGTTGTATCTATGTACCACATTTTGAGGGTCTTCGTACATTAATTATGACTGAAGCACATCGAGCTCCATACTCAGCTCATCCAGGTGTTAAGAAAATGCATGCCAATCTTTGGCAATTATATTTCTGGCTTGGTATGAAACGTGATATTGCTGATTATGTATCAAGATGTCTTGAATGCCAACGAGTCAAAGTTGAGCATCAACATCCTGCTAGATTATTACAGCCTCATCTCATTCCCGAATGGAAATGGGACATTATATATGTTGACTTTATTGTACGGTTACCTACGTCATCACATCAACATGATGCCATTATGGTAACTGTTGACCGATTGACTAAGGTAGCTCATTTCTCACCAGTACAGTCATCATATAATGCTTCATCCGTAGCTAGGATATTCATGGAGGACATCGTTAGATTGCATGGGATTCCTCGTAGGATTATTTCTGATAGAGATCCCATATTTACTTCAGCCCTATGGACTTCATTACAACATGCTCTAGGTACACAGTTGAACTTTAGTTCAGCGTATCATCCTCAAATGGATGGACAAACGAAGAGAGTTAATCAAATATTAGAGGATATGCTTAGAATGTACGTAATGGACCAACAATCACGTTGGGAGGATTATCTGTATTTAGTAGAATTTGCTTACAATAACAGATATCAGAGTTCTATAGGTATGCCACCATTTCAGGCATTATACGGTCATCCTTGTCGAACTCCTCTAAGTTGGGATCGACTAGAGGATAGAGTGTTACTTGGACCTGAGATGCTTCGAGACATGGAGCAATAGGTTGACCGTATTAGAGAACATTTGATAGCAGCACAGGATAGGCAAAAGAAGTATGCCAATGTGCATAGGATAGACCGACAGTTTGTAGTTGGTGACAGAGTGTTTCTTCGAGTGTGACCGTGAAAGAGTCCAATCCGTTATGGAAAAGGCTCTAAGCTTGCGCCTCGTTTCGTTGGACCATTTGAGATCTTAGAGAGAATTGGTCCTATGGCATATCGACTCGCCTTACCACCCAGTTTGTCACGTATTCATGATGTTTTTCATGTATCAATTCTTAGACCATATCATCCCGACATTTCTCATGTACTTGATTGGAATGCGTTACAGGTAGAGGACGGGAAACTAGCTTTGGAGCCCGTGGCCATTCTACAGTGCCAGACGCTCGGTCTTAGGGGTCGAGACGTTGATCAGGTGAGGGTCCAATGGGATCCTAGCCATGAGGCTTTTGCTACTTGGGAGGATGCGACACGCATGAGGGAGCTTTATCCCTATCTGTTCGCAGGCTTTCAGGAGCAAGCCTGATCCTAGGGGGGGAGGATGTAGTACACCTCCATTTATGCTTATGTTTTCTGCTGATATGTTTTCACAATGTTAGACTTTGGTACTTTGTTAGGATATTTTGATTGCTGATTTTGACCGACAGTGGATTCACTTTGTGACATGATGATACATTGTATTGCGATATTTGATTTCTGACATGCTTTGATATAGCGTAGATGTTTTCCTTTAGATGATTATTGCTATGTATATGTTTATGATGGACTAACTGTTATTTAATTCGTCAGTCTGATGTGACATGTATTGGTGTGGAGAACGGAATCGCATCACTCGCTTGTGAGTGCCCTGTGATGTCCGTGATTTTCTCCGCACGGTGTGCCTGTATTATGGATTATATGTATATGCATGTTATTTGTTTGGTTGTAGGATTGCAGGTACATGACACCAACTCCACCTGGTTACTCAGGTCTGAGCGTGTCAAGACTCAACGAAATTGTTGATTGGGAGGTAGTAGCATGGTTCACCCTAGTCTAGTTTTTAACCCAGTCATAGTACATCGTCAGATTAGTTTGGAGTCTTAGATTGTCTTGTCTTTTCCTATTTGGATTAATTGCTTGAAAGGTAAATTTTGTCAATTTTAATGATAGTCTAATATTCTTTAATTTATTGTTATTTAAATTAATTTTAAATGTTAAAGAAATAAGTTTCACATGTTATTTAATTAATTAATTAGTTTGTTTGGTTAAATAATTTGATCATAAAGATTAAATTTATTTAATTAAATAAATAAATTAATTAAATTAAAATTATTTTAAATGTGTGAATAGATTTTATTGAAATTAATTATTATTTTGGAAATGGCATTTTTATTTGTAAATAAAATTTTGTATTTTGGAAATTGGAAAATTAAATAAAATAAATGCATGCAAATCTTGAAAGGCAAGATTGCCGAGAAGTTGTTGAAGATATTTTGTTCTTCTCGACAAGTGTGCTAGTTAGAATTTATTGTTTTTGGTTGAGGAAATTCTCGGAGGATATCTGGGATCTGGAAAATATAGAAGAGTTATCATTTTTTTTCTACACGGGAAATGAAAGAATAGCTTGCTGTTTAAAAAATTATTTTTAAAGAAATTGTCATTTCCTCTGTTTTGGTTGTATATTTGTGGAAGATCCCTTTGCTTGGAAGATCTTTGTGGTTGGTTATAGCTTTCTTTGGATTTGGTGATTTGAAGAAGATTTGGAGGATTGCATTTTACAGGCAGAAGATTCTCTCCAACAACTAAGTTCTTCAAACCACAGGAAACAGGTATTTCCCTGGTGTTTTTGTTTTGTTTGCTTTTGAAAAGAAATATTTGTTAAAACCTTGTTCTTCTCGATAAATTGTTTGCCGGAAATCTTTCTGTAAAAAAACTTGTTGTTATTTGTGAGAAATTTCAAGAAAACAAGGATAGAGAAAACAATAGAAGAAATTCAAAAGGAAACAGATGTATGCTCTGTAGATTAGTAAAATAACATTTCTTTGATATTTGGAGAAAAGAAGCCTCTGAAAGATCTTACAGGAAAATAATTTTTAGAGTATTTTAATCTACGGAGGAAATTGTTTATTATTAAGATAGGATTGAAACCTATTGTGGTTGAATTTAGAATTTTATGAGGAAATAATTATGTACAATGATAATTTTCATAATTTACTGTAGAAAACTCTGTTAAGAATTTTTGCACAGTTACAGATTTTTTTTGTTGTTATTTAACAATTATATATATATATATATATATATTTATATAAGTATATGTATTAATTCATACATAAACATATACTTATACAAATACATATATATATTGTATTATTTTCATTGAAATTTGCATTCAACGATATTGAATTCACCGTACGTGATTTAATTATCACCGGATATTTTAAAGAAATTTTTAAATATTTTAAAAACACTGTGAAACTGTTATGGAGTCGTAGGGGCTGAACCCCCACAGCCGCCCCATGAAGGGCGACAGCTGTGGAGGCAGCCGGCGCCGCCCATACGGGCAACGCTTAGGCTGCCGACACAGCCGTGGCCTCCATGAGGGCCGGCTGTGTAAACAGCCATAAACCCCAAAATTTGTTGCTTTAGATTAAAGTTTACGAATCATAACTCATATGAATTTTGTTTTATTACATTTGGGTTTCGGATTTTTACGATTTTGTTAAATTCGAATATAAATATTATATATTTATATATATAAAAGCATATGTATAAATATATATATATTTATTAAAAAAAATATATTTTATAATTATTGGAGAATTTTATATTTAATTATAATATATTATAAAATGGTAATTATACATTTTAGAGGTATGATTTTTAATAAAAGAGTGAAACAAGTTGTTTTTATATTTAGGTGTTATGTAGTGAAATATGAGAATAATTTAATTATTTTTTTTGAAATTGAAATAAACGAGTAAATGTCATTCCAATATTGTTGTAAATGAAATGTGAAGAAGAATTAAAATGTCGTCATGATGTATGGTTGTAAAGATGAGCATATTTTATTTGATTAATTATTTTTACTTCAAGTTAATGATTGACTGGATTTAGTAAATCCTAATGTAGAATACCAATATTTTAATCTGTTTTAAAATTGTGTTTTCTTTAATTCAGCAAATGGGAATTTTTATGTGATTTCAAGTCTTCCAATTGTAGTCTCTTCAAGGGAGTTAAATTTTAAAATGGTTTCATGTGTTTGAACAAACTAGGGTAGTGCACTTGATTTTGTTTGGATTAATAGACACCTGGTTTTTTAATGAACAAGTTGTTATGTCCATTGTGCTATATCTGGTATTATATGTTGATTTTTGTGCACTCTGTCTATCCTAGTAAGAAAACTTAGAATTCCTTTGTTATGTTTAGGGGAGTGGCTCTGTGTAAGGGCCGGCACACAATGTGGTGCCAGGGTAACTTACAAAGAGTTAGTAAGTCAGTGATAACTAAATAACACAGTAGTTAGATTAAAATACTTAATAAGATGATTATGCCTCACTTATGGACTCTAGAGCTAGTTTAGTCTTGAGTATAAGATGAGAAGGCCTGGAATGGCAAATCAATATCTTGTTACCTTAAAAGATATTTGATTCCGCAATAGTTTGCAAATGGGGCCAGGTTTCGTAAGAGGTTACCAAGGTAACCCAAGTTGGGGGCCGAAACCTAGGAAGAAACACCAGGGTAACCTTTGCAACGTTGTGATGACACTCCACCTAAAATAATAGTTTACCTTGTGTACTTAGTATATTTGATTGTCTTAAATCTGGAAGAAATGTAACCATCAGTTAGTTATGTACTTGTGTCTAGGGTGAATAGATTACGTCTAGGTAACCATATTACTATCTCCTAGCACGGGGGGTGGACCTACGGATACCACATGGTTGGGTGGAACGTGCACCTTACTCCGTTGGGTCCCCAATTTATGATCATGGCAACGATAGCTTCATGGATGGAGAGCTCGTACTTGGATACATATGTATACTTCTTCATTGTAAATTGTAAATCTTGTATTTGAAAACATCCCTCAATTGTTTATGAGGTGAATATTTGTGAAATGTAATTGTAACTATTATTGATCTATCTCATCAGATGAATGAGTATTGTAATATCTTGTCAAATGCAATGTAAGAAATCATGTTTGTACTTTATACTATCTTGAATGGAATTTCAAATGTTATGCAATGTTTATTCTTAAGTTTATGATTAATTAAATATATGCAATGCAAAATACTAATTCGTTTATGGAAACTCAAGTAGTGTAATGTCACGTAACTTAGTGAATGTATGCAACTAATTAAGTTAATATTAACATTATTAAAAAAATTTATTACACCTTTATACACAATTGCAACATTCTTTAGGTTATAAGACGGGGCATTACACACTGAGATTGATCCATAGATCTCTAGCTAACATTATACCTTGGATGTAGAAAACCAAGATGACTGGTACTCAGATATATGGTACTATTTAGTTAATAATAACTCTCTAACCACATGTAGAGACATCAAAGAAGAGCCTTGAAGATTAAGGCCCAAAGCTACATGATTAAAGGAGGGGTTTTGTTCAAGAGAAACCATGAGGGAATTTATTTGATATGCTTAAATAAGAGAGAAGTAAGTGGAGTGTTGTAGGAATTACATGATAGGTTTGGCATAGCTCACAGAGTGCCCTTGGCCACTTCACACCTCATTCTAAGAGTCAGCTTCTATTGCCTGACTATTTTCAAAGATACATATGAGTGTGTAAAACACTATTATACATGCCAAACTATTGCGGACAAAGAAAGATTTAATGCATAGCCATTATAGCCTGTGATGGAGATGCGCCCTTTTCTATAATTAGGGTTGGATTTCATTGGTATAATTAACCTACCATCATTTGCTAGCCATAGGTATGTACTAACTATCACTGATTATTGTACTATATGGACTGAAGCATGCCATATAAAACAATACACCACAGAAGTGGAAATTAAATTTTTGGAGGAAAACACCATGACCAGGTTTGGAGTATTGTATGAATTGGTATGAGGTAATGGCCTTGCTTTTTCTTCAATAAAGTTTTCTAATTGGGCATTTGAATAGGTTATAATGTTGAAATTTTCATCTAATTATTACTCGTAGGGAAATGGATTAGCAGAATCATCAAATAAGAAGTTGTTGGACATAATTAGAAAGCTAATTGAAAAGAATCCTAAGGAATGACATTCCCTATTGAAATTATCCATTTGGATTGACTGAACTCAGATGAAATCCATGTTAGGGAATTCCAATTACCATTTAGTTTATGGGGTAGATCCTATATTACCTATGAATTTGAAGATCCCCACTTCGAAATTTTTCCAATAATACATTAGATTAGATTACCAAATTGAAGCTTGGTTGTTACAACTGATGCATTTAGATGAAAATCGTATGAGGGAAATAGATCATTTTGACAAGCATCAAACTGTGGTAAAATGTTGGTTTGACAAAAGGGCTAGACTAAAATGTTTTAGGATATCTAACTTAGTCCTATCCTAGGATAGAGCCCATGAGCATAAGGGTGAACATGGTAAGTTTGACAAGTTGTGGACTGGTCCTTACCAGGTATCTAAAATCTTAGGCGATAGAACTTACAAACTCAAAACCCTAACCAAAGAAGATGTTATATCTCCTATCAATGGAAAATTCCTGAAACATTATTTTCAAGCTTAGTGTTGGTTGTTGTTCTTCGTTGTAAATATGTCAATAGTTTTTTTGGGTTTTGTGCTTTTTCTTTGTTTTATTTTCTTTTCGGGGTTTTCTTTTGTTGAGATGCGAAAATAGTTAGCAACCTTCAGAGGTAGTCAAAATTATAGAGTGTCAATTCTAGAAATGTGATTCATGCTTTAACCAAAAATAGTTCCCTAATTATAGATAGTTAGGGAATTATTCAGATTCATTCAATTTAGTTCACATAAATCATTCAGTTGATATTGAGCTACAAACACCCACACTTAAATAATTCTACTAAATTTGGAATAGCAATTGTTTGCATTGAGTAAAAAATAAAAATTTAACCTTTGCTACCACTGTAATTCCCAAGCTAATAATGGGCTTCATTTCCCGCAAGTTGAAGCAAAAGAGATACAATGAAATATCAAATTAAAATAAATGAAAATGAATATCAAAGTAATATCAAAAGAAAAAATTCAACTCTTTAGGTTATCCAAATATCTCTATCAGGGCTATAGATTCCTGACTGGGAGTAGAGCTATGTTTGGGGTAATTATAGAGATAACCTTATCGAGGCTATAAATTCTTGACTGGCAACAAGGCTCTATCCAAGGTTGGATTAAAAATAAATTACAAAATTGTGTAGGTCAATCTAAGCACATGTTATGCTTTGAATTTACTGTAGCAGGACCAAGCACTTGCACACACATGAGCTTAGTGAAATTTAATTTTATTATGCTGGTTAAAGTGAATATAATGCAAGAATGAGGGTCTGTCTATATATAACTTGAGAACTATAGAAAGTTGAAGTATGGTTCTTATTTTTGGAATTGATTTTTTGTTTTTTTTTTTGGCTTTGTTGGTTGCTAGTTGTTGTGTGGTCTCACAACACCCCCATTTTTCCCTTGGAAAAATGTGGACCCCTCTTTTTTTGTTTCTTTTTCTTTGCTTTTTGCTTGCTTTGGTGTGTTGCTTTTAGATGAATTGGTAAAATGAAGGTCTTGGTCCAATTTTCTTGTCTCCCTCTTAAGTTGATATTTCAATAAACTTGAAGTGTTTGAAAATTCTTTTCTTGGCATTATTAACCATATGAATCCTTGGGTTTTGGGAATCGGGTATTGTTTCTCTTAGGATAATGCATCTTTCACAAAGTTTTCTTTTTTTCCCAGCTAGTCACTGTGCCTGGTAAGTTTTTCACCAGGGTAAAATTATCTCAAGTTTTTGTGTATCAATTTTTTTTCCTGATTAAGCCCGATAGTGACATTTCTTTTCTTTAGAACTAGAGACCAAAATTTTATGTAGTGAAGCTTGTTTTGAACCAAATTGGTTTCATTTTACCTGATCTCTAGTTTCCTTTTGCACCCGGTAAGAAAAAGTCCTAACCCATGGTAATTCTTTGAAGTCGGGTGTCAGAAGATTCAAACTTTATTGTTAGGTATCCATTTAGCATCCAAGATGTACAATTCCTTTGAGGCCATTGCCCCATCAAAATTGAAGTGACACGTAAGTGTGCCATGTTGTATTCCTATGCTACTTTCCTCTCAAAGGTGGACCTGACATAGAAATAAAGGAGTTCATAATTTGAACCCTAATCTACCATGATTGCACCTTTGTTCAAGGTAATTAATGCACAATAAGAGAAATTAATGAAGGTGGAAAGCAACACACGTACATGGCACCATCTTGAGCATGATGTTACTTCCATAACACACTACCTCACCTGACCATTCATTTGTAAGGACTTTAAGGAATTAAAGCAAAGATAGTGGTGCACAAATAAAAGTAAGTTTTAGAATGTTGAAGAACATTCTATAAGGGTTTGAACCTATGTTTATTCAATCACATTATCAGTAGAACCAAGTAATTTTATTGCAGCTAAATTTTGTTAATATTTATGCATACATGGCTCTAGTTAAATAACATTACCTCTAGTTAGGTCATAAAATAACTGATTATTTCTAAGGAATTTAACCCAATTATAGACTATAAATGTTATCCAGGTAAGGAATTTTTAGGAATTATTGCAAATGTATGATTAGAATTAGCCCTAACTTGCACACATAGCACATATCTACTAATAAGGCAAGAAATTTAGAAGGATATGAGCACCTCAAGAAAGAAGAAATGAAATGAGAAGTTTGAATTCCTTGCCTCGCAAGTAGTATCAGCTTATGAAACAGTTATATAAACTCATCCAGGAGGCTTTCATGAATATGAAATTTCCACAAGGATTCAACAAGAAGGAACCTCTCAGTGCACTAGAAATATTGTTGTAGGTGTACTTCACTTGGCATGAGGGTTCTCATTGGCAATGGATGCCCCTGAGTTAGTATTGGAATGCATGAGATGGTATGACCCAAATAGGAGGGTCATTGAGAAAGAAGGAAGAGTATATAAAAACCTCTCCATAGAGGGAATAGTGCATACATTTGGGCTACCCACATTAAAATGGATGAATACATTAGATATGCAGGTCCTTGCCACATCGTACCTAAGCTTAGGAGAGAAAAATAAGAAGTTCATGATTTTGACATGGTTCTGAGAGAAGTCGACAAAGTTGAAAAAGCAAATCTTGAGGGCATCTTTTATTTAAGAGGTTCAAGAAATGATAACCTTATTAACCAAGATAGTTGGATGCAAAGATGCTAGCGAATTCGAACCTTGGATGTTTAGGATTATGATGAAAATGATTGAAACCCCTGTGCAGATTCATTGAGGAAATATTATCATCGATAAGCTACATGAATAGAAAAAGACATTCTCAGACACAGAGTGATTCATCATGTCTTCATATGCCATCTATTCATATGCTCTAAGGGAAAATAAACAAGGATTAAATAGAGTAGGTACCTTGGAAAGAGAACCAGGGAATGATTTGATTTATATCAATCTACCCCAAATTACTATTCACTAGTACTTGGACAATTACCAGAGGGTAAATATTTATTTTCTACAAAACTGGTGAGGTTGATGGAAGGAAACAAAGCCAAGAGACTATCTCTTGAAGCACAAAGTTTCATCCAATCTATTGGGTGGTTGGTATATCTAGTTTCCTACTTTCACCTGCATGAAGGTGGAAGGTTTTACAGAATACCCCTTAATGCTACTTGGGTATCCAATAGACAAGATGTTGTTGCTCAAACTTTCGAGACAGGTGCAACCATATCATGCTCTTTTTTGACAAATACATAAGAAAGGATCAATGAGATTCCCTATCACTATTAGGAATTACAAATGCATTGCAATCAAAAATTCCAAGATGTGTGTGGATGAGTTAAAATTCTATAGGTTAGAGTTCTTTACATTCTGAAGGGAAAATTATGATCTGATGGATAGCCTTGCCAAGCACATAAGAAAGAAGTATAATCATGTGTATCATCTAGAGGACTTCTAGCATATTTGTGATGATGATCATGATGTAGGGAAAGTTCATATAAGAGATTATCATTAGAATAAATAAAGGTTCTCAGAATCCATAATGTTCTAGAATAATGAAGCAAGATGGGATAAAACCCACATACTTGTGCAATGTTAAGAGAAAGAAAAAGTTAGTAAATGAGCTAGGGAATGGTGGGGGTGCTGAAAAGAAAATAAAGGTTTTAGAAACAAGGGTATCTAAGCAAGGTAGCAAGGAAGCTTTCGATACTTCATGTGAGTGAATTTCAATGGAATCACATGCATCTATCTTGCACAAAGAAACTGTGGTTGCTTAGGCCTATGTAATCGAAATGCCAAAGGTGGAATTTTCTTCCATGACAGAACCAAGAGCTCAACCTTTGATTGAAAAATATGTGGGAATGAGAACATAGGTACATGCTAAGACAAGGTTTGCATTTTACCTCTCCACCCCTGATCAATACTAGAACAATGAGACAAGGTTTGGGAGGGACTCCTATAATTGTAGAGGAGGATCGTGACTTAACTAAAGAAGAAGTTGAGGAGAAACTCAAGAAATGGATTGCTAGGATAAATAGGTTAATGAGAAACGATCTAAAGGAGATCTAAGGATGCATCCTGTGGTAGAATAAGTGCCTAATATAGAGTCATATCCTGAAAGTATATAAGAATAATTTATAATAAGATCACTTGCTCAAGAGGTGAGAAACAATAAGGAAATAGATGTAAGAGAAATAGGGGGAAATATTGTTCAGAGCCCTATTCCTATTATTGATGAAGAGGATGTAATTGATAATCATTCAATTGAGGATCAACCTCTGCAAGGTAGGGCTGAGAAGACTATTGAGCAACCACAAAATTCTAAAGAACAGGAGAAATTTGGGATAAGAAAAGTGGTATAGAGTCCTCATAGACCTTGGGTGATAAAATAGGAAATGATGAGAATCTTGATGTTTCAAGACAACAAGAAAATATTACTCCAAGGGCTAATGCTGAAAACATGGTGGGGCGGGAAAATGTAAGTCTTAGAGAGAAAGAGATAGTGACAAATAAAGGTAATCTAGAATCCTTGCCAATGAGGATAGAAAATGTCAAAATTCTAGAGCTTGTGACGAGCAATGTTGAAGGTTTAAGAAAATTAGTTCCTGAACACTCTAATCATTAGGAATGAGGTAATACTAAAGAGGTAGGAAAGAATGAAGAAGCACCTAATTGGCTAGTTAGGCCATTGGCTCTATCTTTGGAGGTGGAATTGTTACCTCCCGATTTTGAAAGTTTAATGCAAGAAATAGAAACCCCTAAACCTAGAGATAGAGAAAAGACTAGGTATGTTATAAAGTGGAATTCAGATGGAAGAAGAACTCTCTAGATTGCTACTCTGGTAGGAGAGAAGAGCAAGCATGGAATGATAACTAGGGATTACAGGGTGAAAATGATTGATGTAGGACATTCATCATGGGGGCAGGAGTTAGAAGAGATGAAGGTGAATTTAGAGATGAGTGTTTCCTGAGTGAAGAAGAAAAAGAAAAAGAAAAGAGAATTAAAAAAATAGATTTCTTTCCTAGAGAATTTTATCAAATCACTAGCCCAATCTAGTCAAACACAGGTTGAATTTCCAAAAAATCTAGTGCTAATGTTCGAGGAGTAGGTAGATGCTATTAAAGTGTTCTGACATAAGTTGAGCATGTTTGAAGATTAGATAGAATACTTGGTGAGGCAAGGTGAAGAATCAATAAGGGATGCAATTAGTAAGTGTAAGGACACATACCATTGGCTTGAAAAGTCCAAAGAGCATGAGAGTGAGTACAGAGACTGCCAAGAGCAAAATGACATAGAAGGGCAGAGGCTAAGGGTTCTTCAAATGGATGTTTGAGAATTGATAAATGGGAAGGTAGTTTTGGAAGAGGAAGTTTCAATACTTGAGAAATGGAGAAGAAAATTAAGTTGGGAAAGTGACACTTAATCATAGTGCATAATTGGATTAGGAAAGGTCACTAAGGTTTGTAAGAAGTTGATAGATAAAGATGAGAGCTTCATCGAAATATTAGATCAGAAAAATTATGATCCTCAGACTCTAGGGAAAAGATGACAAGGAAGTGAAATCTTTGAATGAATTTATCAAAAAGGTAAAGAAGGACCTTGCTCACTCATTGAGTCAAGAGGTCATAAATGATATCATATGGTATAGGAATGCTATTAGCAAATATGAAATAGAAGTAATGCAAAGGAATGAAACTACCATTCATATAATAGAAGAATATTAAAAGTATAAGTATAGTTGAAAGGTAATTCAAGGAGTTCCGAAAGAGTGTATACATCAAGTGTTGATTGTCTTCTGGGAATATCAACAAAGAGTGGGAAAAGATGAGTCTTCAGACCAGGAATCTAGTGAAGAAGAATATATAGCTAGGTAGTGAAAGATCAGGATTTTTGCACATGAGTAGAGTTTTAGAATGAATTTTTTATGGTTACTCCCTATTTTGATGAAGATAGCTAATCCCAGAGATTTTGAGAAAATTTCTGAAAATTTTACTTTCTATGAGAAAGCGCTTGTGACTCAAAGCCTAAAGATTAGAAGTTTGTTGCTAAAGAAAAGTCAAAGTATCTTTAACTTCTATAAAATTCTTATTAACCAACTTTCATCTGCCACATGCTACATTTTGGTTTTTTTATCTTATTCTCTTTCGTATGCTCAAGTTGAAACTCTTTGGGGCCTTGTTCTTATAAAATTTTGATGGTTTCTTTATTTTAATTTTTAAGTTTAGAATTTGTGGATTCTAGAGAATTAAAAAAATTAAGTTTTATTCTTTTTCCTATTTTTTGTTCCATTCCAGACTAAAAACTTGTATGTTTCATTAGAGTTAGCTAATATTAGAGAAAATTCAAATCTATTTCCTTATATGAAATCTTACTAATGTAGGAGCATCCCTAGTTCACAAGCAATCTTGTATCAACAAAAAATATTTGTATTTTAGTTTGTTTCTTTTCATTTTCCTATTTAGTTTAGTTAGTTCAGTCATAAGTAGTTTCTATATTTTGGTTTGCATTCTACCATAGTTTCATTTTAGACCTTGTGGAGCTAGACTTAGCATCTAGACATGTTTTTCTACATTGTATCTGATGTCCAAAGCATTTGGACCTGTTACTAGATAATTATCACTATTAGAAGATCAACTATTTTCTTAGAATAGAGCATCCTAACACTCTTGGACAATTAGCTAAAGGAGAAGAATTGGGGAGCCTAATGACACATCATTCAATATTCTATGGTTCATGGCTGACCTTCCTTGGGATTTCACACTTCATTTCATGCTTTATGGAGGAGTCATATCCATTTAAGTCTAACCTATTTGTGTATACACGCTAGACCTCTTTCATGGAGTGTGAAACCTTCTTGGGCCGACACGGAGGAATCTTATGATCAAGAGATGATATATATTAATGTAATAGCTCCTTAGGAAAGTAGTTTTTTGGGGGGAGCCAAAGAAGGTTGATATTCAAGATTCTTTGTGAAGGAGCTTCACTACTATATCTTGAGAATATTATGTAATTGTGAGATCATGGGCCTGTGAGCCCTAATTGGAAGCCTGGATGTTGCTGACCAGTTTATATTTGAATTCTATTATATATTGAATGAATGAATTTGGATTTTTTTTCATATCTTTGAGTCGTTTTTCATTGTGTTTATTGTTGTTGCATGTTCTAGACTGTTCTCTTTGAGGACCCTCCTAACTATGACTCTAGCAAGTGGTATCAAAGTGAAAGTTTGAATCTTAGGGAGTGAATTGAGCAAAGTTCACAAAGGATTTCCATAAGCTATTGTTGCAAACAGACCACTAAATCTAAGGTAGCCTACCTTTATTGTCAACTGATTGTCGATTGTGAGGCAATTGTTACCTTGTAGCCAGATCATTGAACTTGAGGTAGTTTGCACTTGATCCTAGGAGGATGCCACTGAGGAGAATCCTTGTTATTGGAACAATGGATAGAAGGATAGATAAAATGATGGAATTGATGAGAACCATGTGAGTTCATCTTGATGTTGTTGAAGAAGATAGAAGAAGAGGATTTACACCTAGACCTAATGTCAAAATTGATGATGATGATGAATTTTGATCTGTTGATCAAAATGGTGAAACCCTAGGAGATGATGAAGAAGAAGAATCAGATCAAGTGAAGATGTTGTGAGATATTTCAAGGATTGGAAAGAGACCTAGAATTGATGTGCCGAACTGTACTAGTAATTTAAATCCCAAGGAGTTGATTGACTAGATAAATGACCTGGAAGAATACTTTGAGTTTGAAGAAATTGAATATTTGGAGAAGGTTAAATTTGCAAAGACCAAGTTGAAGGGACATGCTACTATTTGGTGGAAAGAAGTACAGTTGGATAGAAATAGAAGAGGAAAATAAAATATTACCAAATGGGATAGAATGGTGACAAAGTTGAAGAATAATTTTATACCCACTCACTATGAGTTGGAGCTATTGAAGAGACTAAAAAATTTGATACAAAAGGAGAAATTTGTGAAGGAGTACACTCAAGAATTTCATAATACGATCATAAGGATTGTACATAGTGAAGCAAGCAAGGAGAAAGTGGCTAGATACATCAATAGACTAAGATTGAACATTCAAGAAGAACCAAGTTTTGTAAGTATGACTACATCGGAAGAAGCATATCAGTTTTCCCTAAAAGTTGAAGAGAAGTTGAATAAAATTCATGAGAAGAGATAGAGAGGTAGAGGAGGTAAATTTTAGAGAAATATAACATTTTCTAGATGAGAGAGATATTATGCAGAGCAAAACATATAGGAGAACACATTCAAGGAAGAAGATAGAGATAACACTATAGACTAGAGAGATCAAAGAACCTTTTATCAGAGAGGAAACCCTAATGTATACCGGAGTGAAGGATACAAGAGAGAAGGAAGAGGAACTAATAGGAGAGTATTCAAAGGAACCTATTTTAAGTGTGGAGGTGAAGGACATAGAGCATTTGAATGTAATCAAGGAAGTACAAGAAAAAGGACAGAGAATAGTGGAAGATTGGCATATGTTGAAGAAGAACTTGTTGGATCACTAAGTTCGGTTGGTAAACCTAAGAAATGAGAATCACTTGTGATGAGGAGAGCACTATTTCAAGTAGAGACAAATGAAGAACTGTAATAGAGGAAATTTTTTTTTAGGTCCAGATGCAAATTAGGAGGTAAGTGTTATAAAGTTGTAATTGATAGTGGTAGCTCAGATAACCTAGTTTTAGAGGAGATGGTGACTAAGCTGAAGTTGGAAAGATTGAAACACCCTAGTCCCTATTAGATAGCATGGATTCAAGATGATCATAAGGGACTGGTGAATGAACAATGTTTGGTGAAATTTCATATTGGGTCTTATCATGATGAAGTCTTGTGTGATATTATGCCTATGGATGTATGTCATATTTTGTTGGGTATACCTTGGTAGTATGATAGAAAAGCTATATATGATGGGAGAAAGAATACATATACCATAACATAAAATGGAAAGAGAATTGCCTCAATTCCTTTGGAAGATGATCCTAAGAGTGAGGTGTGTGGGAATACTAGAATCTGTTTGGTAGATGGAAGAAAATTTCTAGATGGTTTGAGACATGAGAATATGTGTTATGCTTTGATCCCTAAGAAGCCTGAAACATTGAAGAAGGAGAATGAAGAATCATATCTAAAGGAGATAAAAGAGTTGTTGACAGAGTATGGAGACATCATATCAAATAATGTACCTGAAGGATTGCCACCTATAAGGAGTATCGGTCACCACATGGACCTTATAACTAGAGCTAGTTTTCCTAGTAAAGTAGCACATAGAATGACACCAACAAAGAATGAAGAATTGAATAGGCAGATACAAGAGTTGTTGAGGAAAGGTTTGATTAGAGAAAGCTTGAGTCCTTGTGTAGTACCTACAATATTAACACCTAAGAAGGATGGAGAATGGAGAATGTGTATAGAATCTTGAGAAATAAACAAAATCATTGTTAAGTATAGATTCCCTTTGCCTAGGATGGATGATAGCATGGATTGTTTGAGTGGAGAAAAGTATTTTACAAAGATAAACTTGAAGAGTGGATACCACTGGATCATAATCACAAAAGGAGATGAATGGAAGACTGATTTTAAGACAAATGACGAGTTGTATGAGTGGTTAGTGATGCCTTTTGGATTGAAAAATGCACTAAGTACTTTCATGAGGTTGATGAATGAAGTATTGAAGAGATTCTTGGGTAAGTTTGTGATTGTATATTTAGATGACATTTTGATTTTTAGTAAGACAAAGGAAGAACATTTGCAACACGTGAGACAATTATTGCAGAGGTTGAGAGAACAGAAATTGTTGATAAACCTTAAGAAGTGTAGTTTCATGAAGGAAGAGTTGGTATATATAGGATTTGTGATTTATGTGGAAGGATTGAAGATAGACCCTAACAAAGTATGAGAAATTGTTGAATGGCCTACAACTAATAAAATTGGAGTCAAATAATTTCATGGATTAGCTAGTTTCTACCGGAAGTTCATCCAAAATTTTAGTTCAGTATGTAACCCTATGACAAAGAAAATGAGAGGTGAAAAAAAGGAATTTAAGTGGATATCTGGAGCAGAAAAGATTTTTGAATTATGAAAGTAGAAAGTGAAAGAGAAACTTGTTTTGGAAATACTGGATTTCAATAAGGTATTTCAAGTTGATTGTGATGCAAGTGGAAATGCAATAGGAGTATTGTTAAGTCAAGAAGGTAGACTTGTAGCATATTCTAGTGAGAAGTTGAATGATGCAAGGAGAAGATATTCAATTTGTGATTAGGAGTTCTATGGTATAATTCAAGCCTTGAAGAAGTGGATACATTACTTATTTCTTTATTTTGTGTTGTATATAGATCATCAAGCTTTGCAGTATTTGAACAGTCAACGTAAATTGAATTAGAGACATATGAGATGGGTAGATTTCAAGTAGAGTTATAATTTTGTTTTGAAGCATAGGAGTGGAACATCAAATAAAGTTGTTGATGCATTGAGTAGGAGAAGGAACTTGTTGATAGAGATGAGAGTTGAAGTATTAGGTTTTGATGAATTGAAGCCCATGTATGAGGGAGACACCAATTTTGCAAAACCTTGGAAATCATGTAAGGAACCTATGGTGATAGATAGAAGTAAGTGGTTAGACTATTTCATTCAAGAAGATATGGTGTTCAAAGGAAATTAGCTATGCATACGTAGGAGTTCAATGAGAGACAATCTAATAAAAGAGAAGCATAGTGGTGTATTGGTAGGACATTTTTGCATGGATAAAATAGTGGCATTGGTAAGTGAACACTACTTTTGGCCTTAGATCTATAAGGATGTAAGGAGACATGTTCAGAGTTGCAGAGTTTGTCAAGTTGCAAAAGGGAGTAGTCAGAACACTGGATTGTACAAACCTTTGACAATACCAAAGATACCTTGGGAAGACGTTAGTATGGATTTCATATTGGGATTGATGAAGAAACAAAGAGGACATGATTCTATATTTGCGGTAGTAGATATATTTTAAAAGATGGCCCGTTTCATACCTTGTAAGAAGACAACTGATGTAGTGCATGTAGCTAATCTATTTTTCAAAGAGATTGTGAGATTGCATGGACTACCTAAGAGCATAGTTTTAGATAGATAAACTAAATTTGTTGGTTCATTTTGGAAGACACTTTGGAAGATGAAGAAATATTTGAAGTTCAATTCAACATTTCATCCACAGACAGATGGACATACATAGGTAGTGAATAGAATTTTGGGAAATTTGTTGAGATGTTTGGCTGGAGAGAAGGCAGGAGGTTGGGATTTGATTCTTTCACAAGCAGAGTTTGCATACAATAATTTAGTGAACAAGAGTATAGGAAAAACACCTTTTGATATTGTTACCAGAGAAAAACCTAGAGGAGTAGTAGAGTTGAGATTTATTAGTATGGAAGAAAAGAGAAGTGCAGAAGTAGAAGAATTTGTAGATCACATGAAGATAGTGCACAATCAAACTAAGAAACATATGGAAGAGATGAAAAGTAAGTACAAAGAACAAGTAGATGAGAAGATAAGACAAAGAATTTGAAGTGGGAGATGAAGTGATGGTGTACTTTAGAAAAGAGATATTTCTAGTTGGGACATATAACAAGTTGAAGATGAAGAAGTTTGGACCTTGCAGGATACTCAACAAATTTGATTCAAGAAATGCATATGAAGTGGAGTTACTGGAGACATTGAGTATATCACTTATTTTCAACATTGCAAATGTATATCAGTATCATGAAATGGAGTTCAATGACAACATGAAAGAAGACTTGAAGAAATAGTTACCACAACAAGTACTGAAATAAGTTGAAGACATCTTGGACAGCAAAATTGCATGCAACACTAGAGGAAGGCAATATAGAGAATATCTTGTGAAGTGGAAAGGAAGACCAACAAAGGAATCAACTTGGACATCTCAGGTTGAGGTAGACCATATTAATTTCCCTCTACCCCATCAAAGTGAGGGACTCACTTTCAAATCAACCCTAAGTGTCTGATGCAGGAGCATCCTCGTCCACAAGCAATCTTGCATCAATGAAAAATATTTACATTTTAGTTTATTTCTTTTGATTTTCCTATTTAGTTTAGTTAGTTCAGTCATAAGAAATTTTTGTATTTCAGTCTGCATTCTACCACATCTTTATTTCAGACCTTGCTGAGCTGGACTTGGCATCTAGACATGTTCATCTACATCCTATCCAATTTCTAGAACATTGGGGCCTATTACCAAAAATTTATTGCTATCAAAAGATCAACTGCTTTCATACAACAGAGCATCCTACCAGTCTTGGATAATTAGCTAAAGGAGAAGACTTGCAAATCCTAATAATATATCATTCAATGTTCTATGGTTTGTGGCTAACCTTGGGATTTCGTACTTCATTTCATTCTTTGCAGAGGAGTCCTATCCATTTAAGTCTGACCTATCTGTGTATGCACGTTAGACCTCTTTCATGGAGTGTGAAACCTTCTAGGGATGAGACAGAGGAATCTTATGATTAGGATATGATATATATTAATGTAATAGATCCTTAGGAAAGTATTTTTTGGGGGGAGACAAAGAAGGTTGATAATATAGATTCTTTGTGAAGGAGCTTCAGTGCTATATCTTGATCATATTTTGTAATTGTGAGATTAGGCCTATGAGCCCTAATTGTAAGCCCGCATGTTGCTAGCTATTTTGTATTTGAATTATATCATATATTGAATAACTAAATCTGCATTTGTTTGATATATTTGAGTTGTTTTATGTTGTGTTTACTCTTGATGCATGGTCTAGACTGTTCTCTTTGAGTACTCTCCTAACTGTGACTACACCACTTACATAGCTAATTATTTCTTCCTATTGGAAAAGACTATGTGCTATGCCATTTCAAGGTGCATATTGACACAGTTCGGTGGTAAATGCTCACCCTCTCTTTAAACTTTTGCATCATTCCATGCCTAGCTATGAAGCAATCTGGTGAAGTATAAAATGGTTTGCTCTGATTTTATTATTTCTTGAGGCATGTGTGGATAATACCTAGGAGAAATTTTACATTTCAGTAATTTTTTTTACTTTATTTTAGAGTAGAGGCTTTATATTTCAAAAAAATGTTCCAAAAATTTGATAAATATGTGGAGTTTTATTATAAATATTTTGATTCCATGATTTTTTTGAATTGCTTAATAATATACATGAATAGATGCAGGTAATTTGAATTTCATGAAATATTATTGCAAATTCTTTGATCTCATGAAGTTTTCCTTTGATTTAGGTTTTCTTGGTGGGATATTTCAAGAAAGGTAGGTCCTATGGTACTCTGTGAGAATTTATCTGCTTGTTGGTTTTTGTGTGCAACATTCTTGTCATTAGTATGTATTTCTATTTTTTTAGTTTTAAATTTGAATTAAAATGTAGATTGAAATAGGTTTTTTATTTAAACTTTATTTTAATTTCTAGGAAATAAATCTCCACCTCCAAACATTGACAACTCACAATCAACCTCTCATGAAGACCCTCCTGAACAAGAAGAACCTTAAACCCCTCCCACAGTTCATGGGAATCCATAAGGAAATTAAGAAAATATTTTAAGTAAAATTCAAAACAATAAAAGAGAGCTTGAATAATTGATTTCAATATTAAATGAACATGCTACAACCCACCCTTTTAGGTTTTCTTGGTGGGATCTTTCAAGAAAGTCAGGTCCTATGGTACTCTGTGAGAATTTATTTGCATGTTGGTTTTTGTGTGCAACATTCATGCCATTAGTATGTATTTCTATTTTTTTAGTTTTGAATTTGAATTAAAATGTAGATTGAAATAAGTTTTTTATTTAAACTTTATTTTAATTTCTAGGAAATAAATCTCCACCTCCAAACATTGAAAATTCATAATCACCCTCTCATGAAGACCCTCCTGAACAAGAAGAACCTCAAACCCCTCCCTTAGTTCATGGGCATCCACAAGGAAATCAAGAAAATATTTTAAATAAAATTCAAAACAATAAAAGAGAGCTTGAATAATTGATTTCAATATTAAATGAACATGCTACAACCCACCCTTATAGGAAAGGCATTTCCGAATTACTAAAGTTGATTGTATCTCACGTAGGATTATTGAGTGAGAAAATTTATTTCTGGTTGAATAAGAGGGAGAAATTAAAATGATTTTATGCAAGTGGACTTTCCTATGCACAAGTGAAAAATAAAAAAATTAGAAAATCCAACTTGTGTGCCCCTTTTACAAAGCCAAGAACCAATGCACCTTTATCACATGCATGGAGGAGGTTCCCCATCCATTGGCTCCACCATGGATAAATTAAAAAAAAAGTTTTAAGAGTGGTGGTGGATGGTTTTTGACCAACCTCCATGCAATAACTATGATGTACCACAATATTTTCTAAGGAAAATTTATTTTGAGTTTTTCCTCATAAGATGCCAAATTATTTTGACAATTTAGACTTTTAGGGTAGAGGTGGGGGCTCCACACATAATAGATTGGGTGCATGACATAATCCGTAGATGGAACCAAGACCCTTGGCCAAACCTGTGGTGTAGCATGTCACTGTTCCTTCTGTTATGAATGATAATATCGAGGTGGATACACTAGACTCAATTAGCTCACTCGCTCAAAGTGTTGTATAGTGTGTGAAGCTTCTAGTAGAGCTTGATGTGGGTGAGACTTCTAGGGATAGAGTTCCAGTCCACCATTGTTTCTCTTGTTGTGTATTTTGCACGCATGATGGTGAGAGTGTTCAAGATGTAGGTAAAAAACATACATCACTTGTAGAGTAGATGGTTCTAATAGATGCCTTACTAAATGAAACATTTGACATTGATACTCAAGTATAATTCAACAAGTTCATTTAATTTTATTTATTAAATTCTATTTTGAAATGTAAGAATAACTAAACGAGTAGAATGGATATGATGAAAATATAGGGTGGGAGTGTTGATGATATGTGCACCATTTCTATAGACCCCTTTATGTTAATGATGTTGATTCCATAGGTATGCAACTAGTATTAAATAAATAATTATTGTATGTGAAGAGTTGAACGTTATATGAATGATTGTCTCATAACACGCTTTGGATGTCTAATAGTTTTTTGGTGGACCTTCGACCTCGATGCCTTGCTATTCTCATCCTCAAACAACTTTAACCCAAGTAACTTTATTCATTAATAGTGTTGTAAAACAATGTTAGCTAGTTTTGGTAATTTTCCATGTACAAATCTAAAATAATGCTTAAAACTATGTGAACTTCGATAACAAGGTTCTTTAAAGTGATGGGTGTAGGAGAATTCATTAGTGTTTTAAATAATGCATCATATATTTTTTCTTTTAACTTGCCATTTTCACTTTCCTTTCAATTGTAGACCCTTTCATATATTAATTTTTATATATTATATCTTTTTCTTTGATGACAGTGTCTTCTTTATGATTGAAAATTGTTATTTTATGATGGAAAGGCACAAAGGGCTGTCATTTTAAAGTATGAAATTTCCCTTTTTCGTGACTATCTTGAGTTTGATGTGAAGTTAAGTACACTTCAATGACTACCCTATATCATTTGACTATCCTTAAATTGAACCTTGTATTGCCATCTATGATGAAGTGACTACCTTCTTGCCTTTAATGCTTTGTTACCCTTGAAGTTTTCCCTTTGTAATAATAACCTTCTTGGAAGCCTTTCATCTCAAATCTCCCTTCCATATCTTCCCTTACTCATCATGGTTTCACTATTCTATGCATTTTTTATCTTTAACCACTTACATGCATTTGGTATCTAAATGAAATTCATGGACTACCATTAAATCCTTGTAGACCGTTGTACTATCAAACTATCCTTTGAATCTTCTTTCTTCCTTGACAATCATATCACTGTCATCAATTAAGTGATCACCCCATTTGAAGCTCTCTCGAGGTCTTTTACACTATCAACAACCTCCAAAACATCTTCCTATTAATTCTTATGAAAGTCTTATAACTTTTTAGATATGAATCCCCCTTTCATTTGTCTTGATTGTCATTTACTGTAGACTATCATATGCCATTTTTCACTATAACCCTAGCCTCTTTGGTTATTATCCTCCCTTGAATCATTGACTATGCAATAATACAATGAACATTTTTCTCATCACACTAGACTTTCCTATTGGAATGATGACAATGACTATCCTCAATTAGTAGTGGTTTTCCTCTATTTCACTGAAATTTGAAAAATTACCCCTTGATTGTCTCTTATGCCTTAATCATTGATATTTTTATTATCCCAGGTCACCTTTAGGTTTATTCTCCTCATAAGGTATTTGTGACTTTAACTTTTAAATTTTCCTAATGAATGTCTTTCGTAAGGATTCATAGTATAGTCATAAGTACTCCCCTTGTGTCACAATATAATTACAATTATTAGTATTAAATGGTTGTCCTTACATGTATGAATGTTTTCCTTTATCCATACATTCCTTTTTAAAACTTTTTATTTTTATCAAATGGACAAAATTTACTCATAAGACTCATTGAGAACTATGAATAATTAGAAGACTTCAATTAGGAGAAACCATTACACTTAATGAGGACAAACCATAGGGTCTTTAGCTTCATTGCAAAGCATAGTCATAATCATTAAGACTACCAACAATACAAAAGTATTCATTACATTCATGAGGACTATCAACAAGACCAATTTCCTAGAATAATTGCAATCATTTAAATTCATAGTCAAAAAATTTATGTTAAGGAAAATTAAGAATCCTAAATCATGGTGATTTATATTTTTATCATAATAACTAATGAATATTTGTGTTTTTCTTCTCATAGGAGTGTCATTGTCCTTGTATTTACCTTGTTGATCTACTTGTCTTATCTTCATGTTCTATCTCTTTCATAGGGGTCATTGTATAGTCATCAAGACTACCTTCAAGCTCACCATGTAGTTATGAATTATTGTCAAGGAGGTCATTGTATAGAAGACTTCACTATCTTTTGTGAAGAGATCATCCTCCATTGTCATCTTGATGAATCGTTTCTTCACGAATGCTCAAGAATATAACCCTTCACTCCAATCTTCACAATGGTATTCACTATTCTTTTTGTATAGTGATTGATACTAATTAATGAGCATGGTTTAAGGTTTTCCTTCATTCTTCAAAAACTTGCCATTATTAAAAGTGACTTCCAATTGCATTATTGGTATGAGTGTCATTAAAATTTTGTTATGGCTATCCCTTTCTACATGATATCGTGTCCTCTTTGCTATTGTATGTGTTTCATCTTGCATTATGAAATTCTTAACATATATATTCTACAATGTTTCATTTTTTCCATATTGAAACCAAAGGTCCTTATCTTCTAGAAGTTTGTATAAAGTAGGTGAAATATATTTGTCATCATGAGGTCACTCAATAATCCTTTTTGTAACATTCAATGAATATCGAAATTTCTCCATTATTTATGGATACCATGGGAAATATATGGTTATATACCTTCAAAAGGACCTTGATAACTACCTTATAAGAAATCCAAAAATAGACATCAAGACAATCCATAGAAATTTTCTTGGCATGACATTTTTCATTTCTTACCATCACCATGAGACCACAATTCTTTGAGGCATTTTTTCAAACAATTTATTGTCTTCTCTATGCTTTTAATTAAACAAAGAAACAAATAAAAGTGATAAAAAACCATCATATTTGTTGTTTCATTTTCATATGTTGATATTAGATAGCCCTGGCGATGTTCGTGGCATGATGGACCATGGATTTTTTGTAGCAATATCTAGTTCTGATCCTTTGGCAGAAGTATCTGAAAAATTAGTAAATTTGACATTATATTTTCTCTTCTATGGTCTATTATTGAAAATTTTCATGATACTTGTATGTAGTTTAATTGCTATCTTAATGGTTGCTACAGGTGCTTGTCATTCTAGATCATCAACATGTTAATGTTTTGGATGAGCATGATGATTATTTGTTTGTATTAAGTGATTTTTTTTTATATTCCATTCCACAATTCAATTTCTATATATTAACATCTATACTTCTTATTGTATCAATTGTGTCTCCAGATGAGTGAAGAGAGGAGGACTAGTGAGCACATTTGAAAGACAAAAGAATCAATAGAAACTCCATCCAGCTAATCGTTGAAGGCGTCACGTGATCTATTTCCTACCCATAGTGGGAAATGACTATGTATTAGGGTCATTTGTTGTATGCCTACATGGCATTTTTGAACATATATTTTGTATTATTGATATATGTGATATTTTATATCTATTAGGATTTTTTATAGTAAGCCTATATCACTTTATTATATATATTATATACTTTTATTGGCATATATCATTGTATAGCCTTACGGCTTTTGATTAATGAAAATATTATTTTACCACTGCTATTCTTGAATGATGTTATCACACATATTGTGTAAATTGTATTCTTGGATTTTGTAGGCATGGGTGTTGTTTACATATTGTTCTTGATTGTTATTGTTGAGTATTCATTGATTATTCATTTAATGCTTAAATAATTATTGATGGTTTTATTACACTCAAATTTTCATGCGTGACTACAACTTTCTAACATTCATGACAAATATTACTTATTAGATATTTAATTATCTAAATATTCCTATAGTTAAGACTAATAAACCTATTAGATTTTTTAATAAACTATTCAGCCTTCTTCGTAAGTAGGAAAATAATGCATTTCTATATGAGTGTGTCGTTCATGTGTATAGTAGTGACTTATGTGTATTCATACTTTGTGACTTATGTGATACTCTGTGAATTACATGTATTCATATGTATACTTCATGACTTGTGACTTATGATTTACGTGTATTCAAGTGTATACTTTACAACTTATGAGTATACTTTGTGACCTACATGTATTCCAATGTATACTTTGCGACTTATGTTTTTTCATTTGTATGCTTTGTATTCATTCGTATACTTCACGACTTATGTGTATTTGGGTACATGCTTCACTTATTCACTTGTATGCTTCCCGATTTGTGTCTCATGTGTATTTATGTTTATAATTTGTGTATTACGTGAATCCATGTGTATGCTTCATGCTTTCTATGTATACTTCATGTGTTCACATGTAAGCTTCATGCTTCCTGTCTATACTTCATGTGTTCATTTATATGCTTCATTCTTCCTATTTATACTTCATGTATTAGGTTTATTAATGTGTATGCTTCATGCTTCTTATGTACATCATGTGGTCTTGTGTATGTTTCATGCTTTCTATGCATACTTCATGTATCAACATGTATACTTCATGCTTATCATGTATACTTCACATATGATGTGTATTCACATGTATGATTCATGTTTCCTATGTATACTTCATATGTTCACGTGTGTGCTTCATGGTTCCTATGTATACTTCATCCATTAAATTTATTCACATGTATGCTTCATACTTCCTAAGTATACCATGTGTATTACGTGTTGGAGTACAATATCGTTGAGAGGGGGGTGAATCAATGGTATGAAAAATTTAAAACAACCTTGAATTAATCTTTTGAGACTTTTCCCTTATAAAATGCAAGATTAGAACAATTCATCTATCAAGTGTAACTCATGTATGAAAATCTATCAAACTTGAATCATCACAAAGAGTATACATAGATCTTCAATTTGATTTAATCAATTTTCACCAATTTATGCTCATGTTATTTAAATGATACAAACATTCATTTATTGAATGTAAAATCATAACAATGAAATATGAAAAACTTGAACAAACCCAAAGATAATCAGAAGAAGAAAATCACACCATAACATAGTTGGTTTTCATGAGAGAAAAACCCTCATAGGGATGATAAACCACTCGATAAAATTCCTCACTGGCTTAAATCAAAATGCCTCATTGGAAAAGCCTCACTGGCTACAAAATGCCTCACTGGAAACACAAGCCTCACTGGCTACAAAATTACTCACTGGCAACTCAAGCCTCACTGGCAACTCAAGCCTCACTAAAAAATCAACTGCCTCACTAGTAAAGAAACAATTCTCATCAAATGATAATGTAAATAACAGGACATAGTTTAATATCTATTTCTTTATAAATCATTTCGTGTTTTGTCTCAACTACATAGGAGACACAAGAATCTGAAAGTATAAACCAACTACAATCTACACCTTAAGTGCCTTCAATGCCCATTACAAAACTTCTTATCAATGCTTTCAATATAAGATAGAAAATGACAAAACTTAATAGAGTATAGGATCTATATATGCACTATCACATAACATTGTCAAGTGATTTCATCTTTTTGATTGACCAACCAAACACATTTTTCTAAAAACACTTTATATACATAAACATCACTCATAACTGAATGTATCATCGAATGGAGATAACTACCATAAAGATACCTATCACCAACGATCAAGTCCATGCACTTCAATCTTTGCATAGTCGACTGGTGAAGTTGAAAACACAAATCCACTACCTGAAACCATATTTTTTTAGCCGTCATACCACCAAAATTGTCACTTCACCACCAACACTATGATTTCTTCAAAATATAACCTCTTTGTCTCATACCCTAGTGTCACTATGCACAATGATAAACATTAACATGTTCCGTCACAAATGAGTTTGATAACCTTCCTTTCAATAATAAGTGAAGCATTAAAGTATGTGCGATAAATTTCCTAATCAAATGCCTTTTCAATAATCAAAACATTATAATGTATGTGCCATAAGGTGCCTGTGACAAAGGTTTTGTTAATACTAACAAATTAACCTTATTCAAAACAAAACCATTTCATTATTGCTTTTTTCAATGCAATAATACTTTTGAAACTACCTTTGCAATAACAAAATCATTATCATTATGTCGGCCTTTGTCATTATGTCCTATCTATTTTGCAAGTGTATCAAAAACAACACTTGTGTCAGTCTAAGTCTCAATGTTACCGAGTGCTAAGTGAAATTCAAGACTATAATCACTATTATTTCCTTAGTAAAAACGGTGATCCAATAATCACTAGATATCAAAATCAATGTGCCATTGTCAGTATAAATCATTGATCAATGATAGATAAATATAATCGAAGTATGTAATATGAAACTATATATACCAAGTATGTTTTCCCCATATGTTGCCTCAATAAACAATATCAAAACTGCCTTTGCTACCAAACCAATAGAATTGATCCTTCAACGAATTGCATAGATGTATTCCAAAAATATGTAATATTTACCAATGTGTATCTATCTCTTTCATAGAGGTCATTTTATAGTCATCAAGACTACCTTCAAGCTCACCATGGAGTTATGAATTATTGTCAAGGAGGTCATTGTATATAATACTTCACTATCTTTTATGAAGAGATCATCCTCCATTGTCATCTTGATGAATCGTTTCTTCATGAATGCTCAATAATATAACCCTTCACTCCTTTCATCATAGTGGTATTCACTATTCCTTTTGTATAGTGATTGATACTAATTAATGAGCATGGTTTAAGGTTTTCCTTCATTCTTCAAAAACTTCCCATTATTAAAAGTGACTTCCCATTACATTATTGGTATGACTGTCACTAAAATTTTGTTATGGCTATCCCTTTCTACATGATTTTGCATCCTCTTTGCCATTGTATGTGTTTCATCCTAAATTATGAAATTCTTAACATATATATTCTGCAATGTTTCATTTTTTCCATATTGAAACCAAAGGTCCGTATCTTCAAGTTTGTATAAATTAGGTGAAATATATTTGTCATCATGAGGTCTCTCAATAAGTCTTTTTGTAACATTAAATGAATATCAAAAGTTCTCCAATATTTATGGATACCATGGGAAATATATGGTTATATACCTTCAAAAGGACCATGATAACTACCTTATAAGAAATCCAAAAATAGACATCAAGAGAATCCATAGAAATTTTCTTGGCATGAAATTTTTAATTTCTTACCATCACCATGAGACCACATTTCTTTGAGGCATTTAATCAATCTGTTCATTGTCTTGTCTATGCTTTTAATTAAACAAAGAAATAAATAAAAGTGATAAAAAAACATCATATTTGTTGTTTCATTTTTATATGTTGATATTAGACAGCCCTAGCGATGTTCATGGAATGATGGATCATGGAGTTGTTGTAGCAGTAGTGAGTTTTGATCCTCTGGTAGAGGTATGCAACAAATTAGTAAATTTGACATTATATTTTCTCTTCAATGGTCTATTTTTGAAATTTTTCATGATACTTGTATGTAGTTTAATTGCTATCTTAATGGTTGCTACAGGTGCTTGTCACTCTAGATCATCAGCATGTTAATTTTTTGGATGTGTGTGACAACTATTTGTTTGTAGTAAGTGATTAATTTGTTATATGCCATTCCACAATTCAATTTCTATATATTAACATCTATACTTCTTATTGTATCAGTTGTGTCTCCAGACGAGTGAAGAGAGGACTAGTGAGCACATTTGAAAGACAAAAGAATCAATAGAAACTCCATCCATCTAACCATCGAAGGAATCACGTAATCTATTTCCTACCCCTAGTGGGAAATGACTATGTGTTAGGGTCATTTGTTGTATTCCTACATGGAATTTTTGAACATATATTGTGTATTATCAATATATGTGATATTTATATCCATTAGGATCTTTTATAGTAAGCCTATATGACATTATTGGATATATTATATACTTTTATCGACATATATCATTGTATAGCCATACAAATATTTGATTAATGCAAATCTTATTTTACCATTGCTATTCTTGAATGATGTTATCATGCATATTGTGTAAATTGTATTATTGGATGTTGTAGGCATGGGTGTTGTTTACATATTGTTCTTGATTGTTATTGTTGAGTATGAGTATGTGTAGGATCATCATGGAAAAAATAGGCCCTTAAGTGGTAAAAAATTTAAAAAAATCAGAGGTAGGCAACTTGATGTAAAAATTTGAATAAGTTATCCATATTATTTCAAAAATATGTAAGAATATAATCTATAGAAAATTGAATGTAGTTTCTAAACTACTAGGTTTTTTTTTTTTTTTTAACTCTATTTGGTGAAAATTTGAAATTTCAATGCAGTAGTACTTAAATTTCATCGAAAAAATAAGTAGGTGTCTGTCTGACCACCCTAACCACAACAAAATGATAATATTTTTTTATAAGTGATGCAAGAGCATCCAATGGTGTAAGGGCAATCCTGCATCACCCAAAAATATGTTTCCTTTATGTTTTCTTTTTGTTATATTTTTGTAGATGTTTTTGCATTTTTGGATACCCTTTTCGTCGAATAAGAATTCCCAACTTTCAAAATTACATTTCTACTTTTTCTGGTCAATTTCTATTTTTAGTATTTTTGAATTTGAAGACGTGAGGAGGCCGAAATTTATGGGAAGCTTTAGGATAGATAAATAATAACTTTGGCGAAAGAATCAAGCCAAGATCATTCCTGGTTTGAAAGTTATTCAAGTTTCAGTTTCCCAAAATTGCCCTGAAAAATATTTTGAGTCCATTTTGAGGGACTAAACTGTCCCATACAGGCCCAAAAATGGTTAGAAATAGTAGAGAAAGTTCTTAGTGTGTTTGAAACTCCGAGAAATTTCCAACGGTTCAAATGGTTTGTCAAATAGAGTCTCGGATCAAAAGTTATGGCTTCTGGAAGTTGGTCAATTTTTGGAAAATTGCCAAATTTTGAATTGTGACTCAATTCCTTAATTTCATATTTCAATTTTCAACACCCAACTACCTAAATTCAAATTTAAAATAGTATTTTTGGCTCCAAGCAAGAAAACGGCTATTTAGGACTCATTTTGTAAATTCTAAGGTATCGGGAAAAAGAAAAAGATTGTATTGGGGAAAAGATGATTTGCTTTTTAGTAACAATAAAGTTGCATGTATTGCAGCCTGTGAGGATTCAATCCTTTGGAATGTAATTTCCCTATAATGAGAACATATTTCCCATAAATAAATAATAATTCTATTTTGTTGATGTTGTATTCTTTTCTGAATCTTGGGTCTTGACTCTCATCAATAAGATTTTAGATATAAGTAGAGGACTCATGTCTCTATGTGATGCATAATTTTTTGTAATTTTTTTCCAAGTAAATAATTAATTATGAATTTTTTATTACAAATTTTAAAAAAATATAAAAACTCGTATCTTTGACCACCTTAACTTGGTCAAAACTTTGAGATATTCAATTTTTTTTTTAAATCCTATAGTATGTGAAGCATATAATGTGACACATGTTTCAGATTCAAAAAATGTGATACCACTTGAAAGCTATAGATGTTTTCAAATCATCCTATCAATCAGGACTTTAGTCATAATTCAAATAGAAAATGAATAATAATTATTTATTAAATTCAAAGTAAAGCATAATTTATATTGGTGGAAAGCTGAGAATCTCATTTAAAAACCTTTTTCGTTTCACCAATTTTGGGTAAAAAAAAAGTTGTCACATACCCTACACTTACATATCATATTGCCACTTTTTGGCCCATCATGATCCTACACATACCCATATTCACTGATTATTCATCTGATGCTTAAATAATTATTTATGGTTTTCATTAAATTAAAATTTTCACACATGACAACAACTTTCTAACATTCATGACAACTATTACTGAGTAGACATTTAATTATCTGAATATTCCTATAGTTAAGACTAATAAACCTATTAGATTCTTTAATAAACTATTCAACCTTCTTCTTAATTAGGAAAATAATGCACTTCTATTTGAGTTTTCCTTTCATGTGTATACTAGTGACTTATGTGTATTCATATTTTGTGACTTATGTTTATACATGTGAATACTTTGTGACTTATGTCTATTCCTATGCATACTTCATGACTTGTGACTTATGAATTATGTGTATTCAAGTGTATACTTTGTGACCTACATGTATTCCAATGTACACTTTTCCACTTACATGTTTTCATTTGTAAACTTTATATTTATGTGTATACTTCATGATTTATGTTTATTTGAGTACATGCTTCACTTATTCACGTGAATGCTTCCTGATTTGTGTCTCATGTGTATTTATGTGTATACTTCATGTATTACATGAATCCATGTGTATGCTTCACGCTTTCTATGTATACTTCATGTATTCATGTGTATGTTTCATGCTTCATGTGTTCATATCTAAGCTTCATGCTTCATGTGTATACTTAATATGTTCATTTATATGCTTCATTCTTCCTATATATACTTCATGTATTAGGTTTATTAATGTGTATGCTTCATGCTTCCTATGTACATCATGTGGTCTTGTGTATGTTTCATGCGTTCTATGTATACTTCATGTATCATCATGTATACTTCATGCTTATCATGTATACTTCACATATGATGTGTATTCACATGTATGATCCATGCTTCCTATGTATACTTCATATGTTCACGTGCATGCTTCATGCTTCATGTGTACACTTCATGCATTAAATGTATTCACATGTATGCTTCATGCTTCCTGAGTATACTTAATGTATTACGTGTTGGAGTACAATACTATTGAGAGGGGGGTGAATCAATGGTATGACAAATTTAAAACAACCTTGAATTAATATTTTAAGACTTTTCCCTTATAAAATACAAGATTAGAACAGTTCAACTATCAAGTGCAGAACCATGTATGTAAAGCTATCAAACTTGAATCATCACAAAGAGCATACATAGATCTTCAATTTGACTAAATCAATTTTCACCAAGTTATGATCATGTTATTTAAATAATACAAGAATTCATTTATTGAATGTAACATCATAACAATTAAATGTGAAAAACTTGAGTAAACTCAAAGATAATAAGAAGAAGACAATCACACCATAACACGGTTGGTTTTCATGAGTGGAAAACCCTCATAGGGATGAAAAACCACTTGATAAAATGACTCACTGGCTTAATCAAAGTGTCTCACTGGAAAAGCCTCACTAGCAGCACAAGCCTCACTAGAAAAATAACTGCTTCATTAGTAAAGAAACAATTCTCATCAAATGATAATGTAAATAATAGGACAAAGTATAATCCCTATTTCTTTATAATGAATTTCTTGTTTTTTCTCAACTGCACAGGAGACACAAGAATCTGAAAGTATAAACCAACTACAATCTGCACTTTAAGTGCCTTCAATTCCCATTACAAAAATTCTTATCAATTCTTTCAATATAAGATAGAAAATGACAAAACTTAATAGAGTACAAGATCTATATATGCACTTTCACACAGCATGGTCAAGTGATTTCATCTTTTTGATCGACCAACCAAACACCATTTTCTAAAAACATTTCATATACAAAAACATCGCTCATAACTTATTGTATCATCAAATGGAGATAACTACCATACACTTCAATCTTTGCACAATCGACTAGTGAAGGTGAAAACACAAATACACTGCCTAAAACTAGAGTTTTTCAGCCGTCATACCACCAACATTGTCACTTCACCACCGACACTATGATTTCTTCAAACCATAACCTCTTTGCCTCATGCCCTAGTGGCACTATGTGCAATGATAAACATTGACATGTGCCCTCACAAATGAGTTTGATAACCTTCCTTTCAATAATAAGTGAAACACTAAAGTATGTGCAATAAATTTCCCAATCAAATGCCTTTTCAATAATCAAAACATTATAATGTATATTCCATAAGGTGCTTGTGACAAAGCTTTTGTTAATACTAGAAAATTAACCTTATTTAAAACCAAACCACTTCATTATTGTTTTTGTCAATCTAATAACACTTTTTAAACTACATTTGCAATAATGAAAGCATTTTCATTATGTTATCCTTTGTCATTATGTCCTATCTATTTTGCAAGTGTATAAAAAACAACACTATAACACATGTGTTGGTCTAAGTCTCAATGGCATCGGGTACTAAGTGAAATCCAAGACTATAATCACTATTACAACCTTAGTAAAAATAGTGATCCAGTAATCACTAACTATCAAAATCAATGTGCCATTTTCAATATAAATAATTGATCAATAAATTGATCAATGATAGATAAATATAATCCAAGTATGTAATATGCAACTATACATATCAAGTATGTTGTCCCCATATGTTGCCTCAATAAACAATATTAAAAATTCCTTTGCGACCAAACCAATAGAATTGAGCCTTCAATGAATTGCACAGATGTATGCAAAAAATATGTAATATGTACCAATGTGTATCACCTCAATATGTTCCAAGTTGAACATTCAACCTAACATCAATGCCAAAACCAATGTCAAAGGGGCAACAAACTTTCCCTTTTTCATTGATGTCAAACTTTGCCACAAACCTGAATGAAGAATCGTGATAAGCACCAAAACTTCCTAACCTAAAAGAATATCACCTATAGATACCAAAACCACCCAACCTAAGAGAAATATCACCTGTATATCTTTACCATGCTCATCAAACTAGCCATGTCAACAAACCAACAAACTATTTATGTCAGTAACATCATATATGCAATGACCATTACTTATCTGAGTGTAACATGTCTGAATATAACATAACTGAACTTGTTTGTTTTTCTCCCCCTTTTGACAACAATTCCAAAGGTCAAAGGGTTGTGAAGTAACAAATATTTTCCAAAAGCACTACAAATTTTTGTCACAAGAAAATAAAATATCATCAGATATGAGAAAATAAAGTTGAAAAGAGCATTGCACATTGAAATATAGAATTGTCATGGTATCAAAACTAAACCAAGGGTGTAGAATATACATGGAAACTCCACCTAAAACCATGCACTCAAAGAGATCAGTTGTTCCCCCTAAGAATAACATTGTACCAACATAATTAATCACACATTGTCATGTGTAATCACTGGTCGAGCCCACAAAAGGATACAAAAGTCATGGAAAATCCTAACCTGGGAATTGGACATTCCAGTAGGTGACTAACATCTTCTTATGGTCGCTCATTTACATTATCAAACCAGGGAATGTATACTTGAAATGGAGCCGCACTGTATGTGCACTAAGAACCAGTTTCAATAACTATTTACTAGAAATAAATGCGTGAAAGGAATTCTACTTATACTACAGGAATGTAATGCAAAGCAGAAATCATGACAACTATGACTAAGAAACAAACTATGAACTGGCCTTATGCTGCAGGAACAAACACAGGGATGGATTCCTGATGCTGCAGGAACAATATAAGATTGAGTTTGCACTGAAAATTTCCAAAATCAAATCTAACTTATAATCAACAGGAAATAAACAACTAACTAACTAACTACTGATACTTACTAAGTGGGCCCCCTTAGCAAGCATCAACTATTTATGTAAGAATTGAACTCAGAACTTCATCAGCTTTTATTCATAAACTCGAAATGATATACATTGTTCTACTCATGTGAAAACTAACACAAAACACTATCTCTCATTATAATACTAACTTTTACATACTCTGGTTGCTCACTCACACAGGAGGAACACTTATTTAAAACCAGAAAAGCAACTAACTACCTAACTCTAATAGAGAAAGACATGGACATAAATGCATCCTAAAACTAAGGAACAGACTTCTCATAAATGAAAGCATATTCGTTCAACACGATCCAGAGAGAATTTAGCATTCCACTCTTCCTAGATTAATGATCATTTAAATTTCTTCCCAATGACCCAGACAGAGAGTCTTCGGTGGAACAACTTCCTTGGTGTCGTGCTACAAATGGACTTTACTGCAAGGCCGAAGTCTGTTGCGTTTGACTCGTTCATGCTCCCTTCAACAACCTATGATGCACACGACAACAAAAGTGAAAGAAAGCATGCGTGGAAAACAACACGATACATTCATTAATCACATATTAAATCTATTTCATCATTCAAAAACCACATGCATTATATCAGTCATTTGGGAGGTCAAACAGGGCAATTAATAAGACATAGAGATGTTTAAGCTATAGGAATATAGGAATGTATTGCTACAAGATACTACCCATTTTTAGATAAAAAGTCTTTAATCAAAGAGTTAAAACATACATTAGCAATAAGAGTAGAGATATTAAAAATACATCATATGAGCTCATCATCTACCCCCTACTTAACCTAATGATGGTCCATGAGCATTTAGTTTCTTGGTTGTTTCTCTGAAATCTATAGGTGCAGTATGGCCTTGTGGTGAAGTTCCAAATTTATAATAGAAACCCCTGAAATGTTGCCATCTTTCATATCTGTGGGTTTTTGTATCCTTATTAAAATTTGTAGCTTGATAGGGATAAAGTGGCCACATTAAAACCAGAGGTCGAAATGTTATTGGCAACCATAACTCGAACCTCTTCTGAAGACCAAGTTGTATGCACTTCTCTGTCCTTCCAAGGGATGCTTTAAAATTCAGGGGGCTGTGAGGCTCAAATTTCCTCAAACCCATAGTCAATTTCTCCCATCTCTTTTCAATCCTGGAAGAGGAAATCTTCCAAAATAGATATGGTTGACCTTTGAATTCTTCATACACTTGCTTTTTGATATCGAATAATTTTATTCTTTCTGTTTGATTATTGAACCCATATGCAACAGTAAGTCAAGTTTTCAGCATTGTGTAGGGATCTGAACTTTCAGGTTGCAATGGGATAGGCTCATCCCTTTCAGCTTCTTCATAGGCCTCCAATTGTCTACCATAATTAGTTTCATTAGCCGCCCATGACATGAGTGACCTCAAATGAATATCACCAATATAAAGAAGTGGATTCCACTCTATTTCAGAGGGAATTATCAATCCATGCAAATAAAATTCACATAAAGAATTCTTTAGCCAACTAGGGGCTACTTGTTATGCATCATAAAATTATTTGGCTATATGAATAATAGGATCTAAATTCCTTGAAATTCTCATTAATTGAAACCAAATAAATTGTTCCTTTAGGCACATAGCATAGACCCTAGGCGGTGGTCTACATTCCACAATTTTACTAGTTATTTTCATCATTTCATCCATTTTCTCTTTCATTTCCTAGATTTCTTGTTTCTTCCTTTCAATTTCTCTTTTCAATTGCTTCTTCTCTTCCTCCCAAAGACTTTGCTGAATTTTAGTCTTGGCTAAGTGGTGGAAACTAAAGGTTTGGAATGTGACCGGCCTCCATGTGGTCCTAAGGTATTCCAAGAATTCAATCAAAAATGTCTTTTTGTAGAAAACCATTGCTTGACAAGTTGTAGGGGGTAATGAGGTTTCATTTGACACTTCCAATTGTTTAGGCGATTCGTCCTCTTGCTACAAGATGAATTCCTATTACTGTGCAGGAGGAGATTGTGCTTCCTCTAAAATTTTCCTAGCTGCCTCAGCCAAGTCATCAAGACTTGGCATTCCACTTTCATTATTACTAACATATTGTGCTTCTTCAACTTCCATTGGCTCATTTTTCATTTCCTCAGAAACAACAGGTGGGCTATGTGGAACATTCTCAGATACATTCTGAGAATCATGATGACTGTATTCTTCAGATTCCTCTGAAATTATTATAACTTCAAGTTGAGCAGACGTTGAGGTGACTTTACATTATTTCCTTGATGAAACTCTTTTTGGAAATGTTGCAGGTGCAGGAGGCACTCTCGTGGCTTTCCTCTTTCTGACTTTCCTAGAGGATTCAGACTCAACAGAAGAAGATGATGGTGAAACTGCAGTGGCAACAGGTGTTGTTGTAGGAGGAACTGCTACAGGAGATGTTGTAGGAGAGGAACACTATTGTTTTTTAATATGAGGGTCAAAATTTGGGGTTTGTTCTACCCTAGATGACTCTACTACCTTTGTTTTACCTTTTTCTCTTCTACTAGCAGACCTAGTTTGTACTCGGGTAGAGGGCTCTGGTGTGGTGGCTGTAGGAGTAGGTGTTGCAGGGACAGATGCTGGATGGAGTGCTCTAGGAGGCTCTGGAAGTTGCAGACTCTTTTGGGCAACAAATTTTTTCCAAGAAAGGGGTGACACATCCCTTAGGGAACACTCAATCAAGAGTTTAATGAGGGCATGATGGGCAATAGAGTTGTCCCTACCCCTCTAGGTTTCATGGGCAAATTATTTCAAAAGGTTTAACAAGAAATTTGGAACATTAATAGCTAAACCATGCCTCATATGACTCAATAATTTAAAATGGTAGGAATGTAAATAGGAAAAGCGTCCCTCACAAGTCAAGTACCTGATTATGAGGATGGAATATTCTAAGTATGGAAAAGGCAGTGACACTCGTTTGCATCCTTGTTTAGAAACCTCCAAGGGTCCATCAGTTGGTACTATAAATTCTGCCTTAGCAAAGACAACATCTGAAGAAAAAATTTCTCCCACTATCGGAAACCCAATTACTTCTGCAATCCATTCTTCTATTACAGCCACTGTCAAACCCCACACTATAGCTTCTCCTTCTGAAAGAGTCCTCAAAAACTCACCTATAGCTTCCTCATTAAAAGAATCTAACCTCAGAAAATAATTCAGCCATCCACAATTGCTAAATTCCTGAACCGTTTGAGGATTCTACATCAAGAGCTCATGAGCTATAGGCTCATGTCTTACTAATTGGCCACCCATATTCACAAATTATCCCTGCTGAGATTCCTAAAACTCAAACCTTTTCTAAAAATTCAAATAAACTTTTTCTTCTCTGCTTCTTTTTGCTTCTTTCTGTCCTGCCATCACTTTCTTTACTTTTCCAAGAATGACTCAAAAAATAATTGCATGAAATGATTGTTACAAACTACCCAAATCAAGCAGTTAATTGTTTTTTTAGGATAAAACACACAGTCATATTTGGAAAGTACAAGAAAATAAAAAATATCTTATCAATTGTGACAATGACATAAGAAAAGGTTTGAAATGGATTAACCCCACCCCCTACTAAAAATTTGGCATGTGTCCACACATGTGCGAAAGGACAGGCGAAGAATAGGCAATAATGACTGATATGCACATAGCAGTTAATGAATAAATAAAATAAATAAACGATGTGATAACAAAAGATATCGTGTACCTTATAATTAATGCTCGTACATGCTAGGAAAGATCACAGCGCAACATGAAATGATGGCTGGAATTGAAATCATAAATGAGGGCAGTATGGTAGGATGGATGACGTGGAAGAAAAGAGAATGAATGGTGGGGATGGAAGAAAAATCGAGAACGTGGCTTCCTAGAAAAGGAAACCTTTATTATGGGCATGCAACATGAAATTTTAAAGGGATGTTGCAGGAGAAAGGCCGAAGCCTTTTGCTATAGGAGTATCAGTGGTCGCATCCGAGACAAACTGCTTCATAAATTCCTCCTTAGACACTGGTTTATGATACAACCAAAGACGGTGTCCATTAACCAATAGCTTGAATCAAACTAGATCTATTGTAGCTAACTAAACTGAACCATTATCAAACACATTTTCTATTTCATAAGGACCAAGCCATCTTGTTGTGAGTTTACCTTGATTTTCCTAGTATCTGGAGTCATAGAGCAACACCCAATCACCGACAGAGAATTGCTTAGTTCGGATATGATTGTCATGCCATTTTTTCCTTTGCTGTTGGATAGTTTCAGTATGTTGCATGGCATCTTTCCTTATCTCATCCAGTGCATTCAGCTGTAGGAGGCTTTCCTTTTGAGCCTCAGAAATATCAATGTTAAGATGGAGAGCAGTCCTCAAGGTCTTATGCTCAAACTCTATTGGCAACATAGTAGTTTTTCCATAGAGTAACTCAAAAGGAGTAAACCCTGTAGTTGTTTTTCATGTTGCCCTATAGGCCCAGACTGCTTCGGGAAGGTGACTGCTCCAATCCTTCTTGTGTAATTGGACTGTCTTTGAAAGGATTGCCTCAATTTCTCTATTAGTAACCTCTGCCTGACCATTGGCTTGAGGGTGATAGGGGCTAGACTGTCTATGCCTGGTCATGTAATAATTCATCAATGCAGTGATTAAGTTGGATGTAAACTGAGCTCCTTGATCAGTAACAAGTTCCCTTAAGACTCCAAACCGAGTAAAAATCTGCTCATACAGGAACTCAGCAACTTTATTGTCACGGGCATGTGTCATTGCTTTCACTTCCACCCACTTGGTTATGTAATCAGTACACACCAAAATGTATGATTTCCCATTGGATGGAAGATCAATAGGCCCAACAAAATCCATGCCCCACTTGTCGAAGGGACTAACTACCACTTATGGATTCAAGGTAATTTCATCATACCTTGTTGGTCTCCCCATTCGTTGACATCTGTCACATTTCCTGGTGTAGGCTATAACGCCCCACCGTGTGAACCCCAAAGGACACAAAATACCACACTAAATTTTATTTTTTATTTATTTATTTTTATTTTTTTGAAGGTGAAACATTACATAAGGTGAGTGTGTACAAACATTAAAATATGATCAAATATATGTTACGTGAGAAGACCTAACTAGTCCCATTAGATTACATGGTTACATTACACGTAAACGTCCCCAACCAAGACATCGTGAAAGATAATGCCCAGAAGTTAACAATAGAAGCATGCATTCACAAGATAACATAATCATACATTCATCTAGGATCAATAGTGATGAAAAGATACATCCATCATTCTATGTCCTCTAGGGTACACTAGTTGGCATTACAAAACCTAAAATTTTACCAAAAACGAAAGCGAATAAAAACCAAAATTACATAGAGATGACATACAACCCAAGTTATGAACAAAAGATAGGAAAATATATTCATTATGTATGAGATTTCAACTCATAGATCAATATTACAATGGTGGAGCATATTTCTACAAATACAACACATCATAAATCCAATAGTACATTACATAATGCTTCCTTTATATCAACGAGAAGAGTATATCAAATACACTTGTATGATACATCAATGAAGAATAAGGTACAAAATGAGGTACAATCTTCAACCAAGTGGAGCTCTGGGAAATCTACATCTGCTTCTGCATTGCGAACACAAATTGGGAACCCAGTGGGTGCATAGCACATTCCACCCGACCATGTGGACCCAAAGGTCCACCCCCCATGCTAGGAGATGACAAGAAAGGATCCACATCCAAACAAGGTCAAGCAAAAAGGGCTAACTCTACACTGACATAAAACAACATCAAACAAGTACAATGCTTGTTTAGGAAACCCTTCCAAACAATTCCAAAACCAGACTCACAACAACAAGGGTGTACTAAGCATAAGGCCACAAAATGTATACACGTGCGAGGCATGAACCATCTCGCTCATAATCATAACCAAAGGCAAGGAAATCATGGAACATAGTACACTCACGAACTCAAAATAGAAATACGATCAATGGAACACAAAGGTCTAATCATGGGAAAATTCCACACAAAATAGGTTTCCCATCGCCTCTAGAAGCCTAACAACCTACCACCCATAACTTATCAAATGGGAGTGGCTTAAGCATTTACAGGTTCCCAACTTATCCAAAACATGTCTATACATCAAGATTACCTCAAATGCGAAATAAAGCAAGAGGAAGGTATGATCAAAATGGAACCACTAGTATGCATAAGAAATCAATTCCAACGAGCACTCAAAGTATAACCAAAATAAATATCCAAACATGTTCAAAAGGACTATACATACCCATTCATTTGAACGTGAACATAATCCAAACTTATTAAAGGTAATGTAATAAATAATTAAATAATCCACTATGATTAAAAGCATTTCCTTTATAATATATTTTGAATAGATAAGCACTTGGGAAAACCTATAGTATTCAAAACATCAGTTTTCTTTTGATTTAAAATTCATAGCCTGTACTTTTGTTTACTTCAAATTGATTAAAACTTAACCTATATATATCTGTTATTTTAAAATAATAAATTTAATTTGAATGTAACCTGATTTTTACTGTAAATTAAATTTAATTAAAAGTATGACATTTACCTTTGTTGACTTCAAACTAAATAAATTTTAATTTAAAATCTAAAAGTAAAGGTGTTTGAAAATAGATTTAATTTTAAATAAGGTTGTAATTAAATCTAATTTTAATTTTAAATGCACTTGAAACAAGTCTAGTTTTAAATATACTAAAATAAATAAATTACTATTACAGTAACTTACTAGATAATGAAATTGCCCATATTTAATAAAACAAGTTTTAAATAATTCTAATTTTAAATAAATCAAATTTTAAATATACTACAAAGATAAATTACCATTACAGTAACTTACAGGGTAATGAAATTACCCATATCTAATAAAACAAGTTTTATATAGATCTAATTTTAAATAAATCAATTTTAAATATACTAAAAAGATAAATGACTATTTACAGTAACTTACAAGATAATGAAATTACCCATATCTTATAAAACAAGTTTAAGGAGAGGTAAAAGAAGTGGAGGGTAAATATCATGCCTAATTTTAAGGAGAGGTAAAAGAAGTGGAGGGTAAATATCATCTAACGATTCTTATGAAAAATCTTTATGCTAAAAACCTATTTAGGGTTGACTAAAAACAAGAGTAACAGTTGCATAAAATACAAATTTGGTGATAGATAATGAATGCTGAAAGTAGAAAGAAGCTATAAATGATTTCAAAGGAGAAGTTGTGCATAAGTTTTATTTTTATTTTGAGGGTGCTAAACAGAAGTAGCAATGGCTGACTGGGTGGGATTCGGTTCATGCAACAAATAATAAGTGCTACAGAAAGGTAGGGAAGAAAAACATCATACTCTAAATATATTTACAAATTCAATACTTCAAAATATTTAAATTTTTCAAAAAATCTCTATATACATGTGATACAGCGTTATAGTCTTCCAAAAGAAACTACTATATTTATACCTCTGTGCATTAGCTATGCATTGGATTTAACTTGCGATGCCTATTGCTATGTGTTATTATTATTATTATTAAAACAAATAGTAAATATGTATTTAATCTTTAATGCTGGTTCTTTACCCATAACTTAGAAAATAACATACGAAACATAAAAATAAATCGAACTTACCTTCACCCTTCTCGTGTTTTCTCCAGCTCCTCTGTAATTCCTCCTTTCTCAAAAACCACCACTTCCCCCTTCCCGTTGAAAGAAAATTTCCAAGCTACTCTCACACGAGGAGGAAAACCATTATTTGGATACCATTATATTAAGTTATATTATATTAAACACAACCCTTTCACCATTTAATATTTTATGGGGTAAACATATTATCCCATTATAAATTTAACCGAGAACTCTTTTAGTATAAAAATTTACCAAATACAGTTATTAACAAGATTATTTATTTTTGAATAAATCCAAGTAATAACAAATAAATAAATAGTATTATTTAATTAAATGGACAATATTATTTAATAAATAACAATATTATTTAATTAAATAAAAAATATTATTTAACTAACTAAACATTATTATTTAATTAAATAAACATTATTATTTAATTAAATAAACATTATTATTTAATTAAATAAACAATATTATTTAATTAAATAAACAATATTATTTAATTGCCAATTGAAAATTCATAAAGCTCCAATTAAGATATTATTCTTTTAATTTTAAAAACATAATTTTAAATTTTCAAACTAATTTAGCATTTAATTAAATCTTCACAACACACATTAATAATTACATTTAATGTTTAATTTCAATCATAATACTAACCATAATTGTATTAATTTAACTAATTAACAGTAATGATACCATCTAAATCAAACAATTAACACATTAAAATTTCCACCAAAAAAAAAATAAACGACGTAAAACAAGATGATACCAAACAAAGTGGGAACTTACAGATGACATCATCAAACAACGATGGGACAACAGACATGGACGGGGATACTTTCTTGCCAAATCCTTAAACCACATCATATCCATTGGGTATGTTGGGCACGCTCTGACCCGACAGTGCGGGTGGAGTCGGTGCCTAGTACCTGCAAACTTGCATAAAATCAAGTGTTGAAACAACATATATATATTCAATGTACTACACATCGTGAGAGAGAATTGCATTGTGGCAGGGCACTCACAGATGAGCGATGCAACACTCTCCCCCTCACCCAAACCTCAAACAATAGCACATCATCATAAATATCATGAAGCGAGTATCAAACAATTTGCATAACCACACAGTATAGCATAATCAGTTAAAGACAAACACCATGAATCATTATATCATTAACATCATAAAACAGTGTCATGTGCATCCAAGCAAAACATGTAAGTCAAATAGATGAAACAATCACCAATGTAATCATGAGTATGCATCAAACATAAGCAATATTCAAACAATAACAACCACATGCACATAAAGGTATCATAGGAGTACAATAACACGAGAGGCATTAAATAGGCTGCAACATCTTTGTGTAGTGTGGGCCAATAGTATCTTGTAGTAAACACCTTCATAGATGTTCTCTTGGCTGCAAAGTGCCCACCACATGGCTCATCATGACAGGCATGCAAAATATCATAGGTCTCATCTTCCCTAACAAATCTTCTCATGACTTGGTTAGGTCCTGTGTAAAATAAACAATCTGCAATCCATGAAAAGTTAAAACTTTTCTCTACCAACAATTATCTTTCCTTTGGTGAGAAGTGTGCTAGAATTTTGTTGGCTGCTAAATAATTTGCAATATTTGCATACCATTGAGTTTGATCAGCAATAAAAAACAAATGTTCATCGGGAAAGCTATCATCAATTACCTCAGGAGGTGTAGTTATTTGAAGCCTTGACAAGAAATTGGCCACCACATTAGCTTGGCCTGGCTTATCAATAACTGTGATATCAAATTCCTGCAACAATAGGAGCCATCTTGCTAATCTGCCAGATATGGCAGGCTTATTCATGAGGTACCCTATTGCTGCATGATTTGTATGAACAAATATTTGGTAACCAGTGACATAATGTCAAATTTGTTTAGGGCATACACAACTGCTAGCAATTCTTTCTCTGTGACAGTATAGTTTAATTCAGGGTCTTGAAGGTTTTTGCTAATGAAATATATGGCATGCTCAATGGAATTCTCTTTCTATCCTAAAAATGCCCCTATGGCATAATTAGAAGCATCTGTATGTATATGAAAGGGCAGGCTCCACTTCGGTCCTTGAAGAACAGGTGCCTGAGTAAGTAGGTTCTTAAGCTGCAGGAAAGATTTGTCGCAGGCCTGAGTCCAGTTAAATTCAAAATCCTTAGTCAATAAGGCATATAATGGACTGGCTATTTTGTTGAAATCTTTGATAAATCTTCTATAATATCCAACATGTCCTAGGAAGCTTCTAACATCCTTCTGTTTTGTAAGTGTTGGAAAAGTTATAATAACTTCTATTTTTGCAAGATCAACTTGAATTCCTGCTTGAGAGATATGATGGCCTAAAACAATTCCCTCTTGCATCATCATAAAACATTTCTCACTATTCAAAGAAAAAAAATTCTCTTGACATCTTTTCAACACTTTTTCCAAATTGGCTAATGCTTCTTCATAAGTAACTCCATAAGTAGTGAAGTCATCCATGTAGATTTCCATAGAATCATGAGAAATATCAGCAAAAATATTGATCACTACCCTTTGAAATGTTGCAAGTGCATTACACAGTCCAAAAGGTAAGACAGAGTAGGCAAAAGTACCCTATGGACTGGTAAAAGTTGTTTTGTCTTGATCCTCAGGGGCAATTCTAATTTGATTATACCGACTATATCCATCCAGAAAGGAGAAATACTTTTTACCAGACAATAAGTCTCGTACTTGGTCAACAAATGGCAGTGGAAAGTGATCCTTTTTAGTTGTTGTGTTCAGCTCTCTGTAGTCCACACAAACTCTCCATTTTCCACCTTTTTTAGGAACAATTACCAATGGAGACACCCACTGACTGTTTGAAATGGGGTAGATAAAACCAACATCAAGCAATTTTTGGAGCTCTATTTTAACATTTCCCTAAGTGTTGGGTTTATCCTTCTTTGAGGCTGTCTAATCGGTAAATAGTCTTCCCTAATGTAGATCCTATGAGTACATCGTTGAGGATCTATTCCCTTCATATCTCCATAGTCTCATGCAAAAGCTTTGTGTTGATCTTGCAGCATTGTGACTAAGGCAGATTGTTGAGATTGAAGCAACTTATTATTGATATTCAAATAGTAGCCTGGAGATACTTCTACTTGCTTGGTAAGATCAGTCATGGAGGCTGCTGATAAAGGTGGTGTTTGTATTTCATATGGAAGCAAGTTGTGATAAGCTGCAGGAGATTCAGGTGGCAGGCTCTCAGAATTCAGTTGCTACAGGAAACACTGTTGAGGATAGTTATCTGGAGCAGATGGGCTACTCAGATCAGAGTTGGACTGCAAAATGTGTAAAAACAGGTCATCCTCACTCTAAAGCTATGAAAAAGGATTAGTGTGCAACATGATTAGTTGAGCCAATGAATTGTCTTCTTTAGTTTCATCTCCTAAATCTGACCAAATTGGTTGAGACAAGTCTGGCTGAGGCTGGGTAGGTGGATATAAAGCCAATTTCTTTCTTGACTGACCATCATAAATTGTCATATCTCCTTAATAGAATCCTATAAAAGCATTAGTTGTAGCTAACCATGGTCTACCTAGGATAATAGGATATCCTCCCAAAGTTTCCTTAGTGGACAATATGGTAAAGTCTTCTGGGTATTCCGAAGACTCAAGGATGATAATGATATCTTCTACCACTCCATCAGGTTTTACTGTGGAACTATCAACAAGTTGCAGGACAGTAGGTGTAGGCCAAATTATTGGAATTTTCAAACACTTCATAGTATGCTTGGTCATTACATTGATGGTTGCACCAAGGTCTATCAAAACATTCTTTACTATCTGGCCATTAATATTTATTTGTACTACAGGACTCCCATGGTCAGTATATTTTGGAATGACTACCTTCCCTAACATAATATCTGCCAACTGTCCTAGAACATGGATAGTTTGGGGATCCTTTTTCTTTCTTCTCGGCATCTTTAAACAGGCCTCCTTAATCGCTTTTTCCATAAATTGGGACATCTTTAATGGCTTGAAAAAGAGGAATTTGAATGTGTATATTCTTTAGCTGATCCAAAATATCAAAAGTAGGCTCTTCCATAGACTTGGATGTAGTAATTTTCAATCTCTAAGGAAAAGGAGGTTTGGCCTGATGTTGCAGGACAAGTTCCTTAGAGACAGTATCTGATATAGGTATATGTTCTACAGGATCAATATGTTGTTCAGAGACAGAGTCTAGAATCTCTGTAATTATAGGCGGTTGTGGAGCAGGGAGAGTGGTTCCAGACCTGAGATGGATATCATGAATATTCAGGGAATATGTTGGATATTGATTGGGTTCTGCAAGATACATAGGTTGTTGTGGCTGCTGCTGCTTATTATCAGGATTTGGCAATGGTTGAGCAGGCATAGGCATTTGTTTTGGAGGGCCAGTATTTGCTATAGGTGTTGCAAGAGGTGGCATGAGGGCCTGAGGTTGTGGTTGTTGAAGCTGAAAGGAGCCAGGGAACTAGTTCTGCTATTGTTGTGGACTTCTCCATTGAGGATTCTACTGCCAGTTACCTAGGGGTGGAGTCCATTTTCCTTGTGGCTGCTGCCAACCTCCTTGATGAGATTGCCATTGAGGACTCTAATAGTTAGGCCAGTGAGGTTGAGAAGTATTCCAAGGTGGTGATGGGTCATATGTAGGTTGTCATTGGTTATTGTAATTAGAATAAGGATTACCAAAAGTCAAAGGGTCTTGAGGCATACCTTGTCTTTGAGCCCATGGTCATCTTTGCGTGATAAAGAATACTTGGTCATCATCACTCTCTACCATCTTAAAGTTAGTAGGTAACTGCTTAGCCTCCAGGTTAGCCACCATTTTATATCTGCAATCATGTTTCTTCTATCAAACCAATGTGGATAGAACTCAGCCAAAATTGCTTCAGCTTCCTCATGTTTCTTCTGAGCTTGCATAGTATCCAACTGTGTAGCCATATTGTTTATGATATCCTGCTTGAAGTCAAACAACAAATTTGTGATCTCCATCCATGAAACTCCATTAGTAGAAGACTTTTCCATTGTGGCTTGATGACCTCTACCCTTCTTAACAATTGCTTGAGAGAAGTTGAGACATATTTTCTTGATATCATCCAAAGACACTTGGGTTATATCTCCTCCTCCCATCAGGTCTAGGGCATCTATATAGGTGTCACTAATTCCCCTTAGGAAAAGTAGTTTATGAGATTCTTCATTAAGAGTATGGTCTAAATTCTTTTTCAAGGAAAACAAGAATCTTGAGATATAGTCTTCCAGGCTTTCATCCTCATTTTGTTGAATTCTGAATATATCATCACCCTTACTACCACTCTTACAATATTTCTTGTATTTCTCAAGAATTTTTTTTTGCATGGCTGCCCAACTATCAAAAACACCCCTCCCCAAACTCATGAACCATCTAAGAGCTTCTTCTTTCAAAGTAGCAGGAAACAACTTTAGCCTATGAGCATCTAAAGTGTAAATATCATAGCTACGACAGAGGATATCAAACTCAAACAAGAAAGTTTTTGGGTCCTCTGTAACTAGTCCATAGAACTTGGCAAGTAATGAAGAATGAATATTTTTAAGGTTATCATTATCTTGCTGAACAATGATAGGGAATTCAAAAGTAGGAGGTCGATTAGGTGGATTACGTTCCATAGTTGCTTGATGGAGTATCAAAGCAAATGGATTTTCTTTAGGTTCTTCGTCAGCTAGATCAAATGGCATTTCAACAAGTAGGTTTTCAGCAAATGGATTGATATCTTGGTCTTCTCCTTCCTCAAATAGATTATAAGCTGGTTCAAGATTGTTATCAAGGAATGGAAGGTTAGGGAGGAATCTTCCCAGAGCATCTCTTCTTCTATGCATGCAATAGAGTTAACTATAAATTGAAGGGATTTGAAAATGCTCGAATTGCAGATTAAACTACTGCTAACAATGACTATGATAGGTTCTTAGCTTGACACCATCCCCAGCAATGGTGCCAAAAATGGTCATGCCCACAAAAAGATACAAAAGTCACTACAAATCCTAACCTGGGAATTGGCCATTCTAGCAGGTGACTAACATCTTCTTATGGCCGTTCATTTACATTGTCAAACCAGGGAATGTATACTTGAAATGGAGCGACACTGTATGTGCACTAAGAACCAGTTTCAATCATGATTTACTAGAAATAACTGCATGAAAGGAATTCTACTTATGCTATAGGAATGTAATGCAAAGCAGAAATCATGACAACTATGACTAAGAAACAAACTATGAGCTGGCCTTATGCTGCAGAAACAAACACAGGGATGGATTCCTGATGCTGCAAGAACAATATAAGATTGAGTTTGCACTGAAATTTTTTAGAATGAAATCCAACTTATAATCAACAGGAAATAAACAACTAACTAACTAACTAACTACAGATACTTACTAAGTGGGCCCCCTTAGCAAGCATCAACTAGTTATGTAAGAATTGAACTCAGAATTTCATCAGCTTTTATTCATAAACTCGGAATGATATACATTGTTCTGCTCATATGAAAACTAACACAAAACACTATCTCTCATTATAATACTAACTTTTACATACTATGGTTGCTCACTCGCGCAGGAGGAACACTTATTTAAAACTAGAAAAGAAACTAACTACCTAACTCTAACAGAGAAAGATGTGGACATAAATGCATCCTAAAACCAATGAACAGACTTCTCATAAATGAAAGCATATCCGTTCAACACGATATAGAGAGAATTTAGCATTCCACTCTTCCTAGATTAATGATCATTTAGATTTCTTCCCAATGACCCGGATAGAGAGTCTTCACTGGAACAACTTCCTCGGTGCCATGCTGCAAATGGACTTTACTACAAGGCCGAAGTCTATTGCGCTTGACTCGTTCATGCTCCCTTCAACAACCTGCGATGCACACAACAACAGAAGCGAAAGAAAGCATGCGTGGAAAAAAACACGATACATTCATTAATCACATATTAAATCTATTTCATCATTCAAAAACCACATGCATTATATCAGTCATTCGGGAGGTCAAACAAGGCAATTAATAAGACACATAGAGATGTTTAAGCTGCATGAATATAGGAATGTATTGCTACAGGATACTACCCATTTTTAGATATAAAGTCTTTAATCAAAGAGTTAAAACATCCATTAGCAATAAGAGTAGAGATATTAAAAATACATCATAATACTCAAATTATGAGCATATTTTGAGCTCATCAATCACCAAGAATAACCATTTGGAAATGAAATGAAAATGCATCAAGTAGCATCAAGTATCAAGTTAACAAATATGTTCAAAAGAACCATTTTCTACAAGCAAATTTTCATAAGTACAAATCCATTTTGAATTATTATTAGGTAAATGATTGTCTCCTCAAAAGAATCAACATACACTTTTGTAGCAATATTGTCATAGACCACAATTGTCTTGCACTAATGATGCACTAATGATTTTAGTATTAAGCGTGAATACTAGAAACAAGTATGCTACTAGAAAAATGAAGCATGAGAATATCAAGAAATGAGCATATAAAGAAGCATGAGTATCAACCACCTTATCAACCTGTGCATGAAATATACCATCTTGATGTATTAAAATATCATCACTATAATCAAAACCGAACATTTTCCAATCACAATTGTCATGAATTCCAATCACTATCAAAGATATGACCATCTAAATGAAATAAAATTTTGCAAAGTGCAAAGTATGTATGGACTGAAATATACCAAACCATGTATGTACCAAAGACAACTAACTGAGATGAATATCCAATGAGTATCAACATCATTAAGCACAATGACATGATTAATACCACACTATGGACTATTTGAAAGCAATGAAAAACTCCACCATGCCTTTCTTCAAAGCCTTCTAATTAATATTGATGTTACACCTACTAATAGTACCTCCTTTAGTACTATCAAGATCTTCTTACTACTCCTTTGTCATCCTTATTCAAAGAAGGACACACTTCTAGCAGATTTTTCCACTATGTCATTGAACCTCAATGATACTAAATCTCCAAAGAGAATAATAAATGCAGATAAAGTACTTTTGTAATAAACAATCATTGAAAAGGGTTCTCATTAGTTATCATTATCAAAAAATTTAAAGAGCATGGCTATTACCTTAATTGCAAGACACACCTCATGAGTTCAGAACCACAAAAACAACATAGAACATTGCTCTCCAATTCTTTCAAGTGTATTGCCAAAAAGAAATGCAAAAAGTCAAACCACTTTGTTATTTTTCACCATACTAAGACTATTTACACTATCCATAAAGAAAGGATTTATGCCCTATTGATAAAAACAATGAAATTGTCAAAACATATGCAATCAATTGTAGATAACTTTCAGATCATCACTGGATTTTGAAATTTCAAACTTCACATGGTGTATATTGTTCAAAAAAGAAGAAAATAACTCATTTGAATCATCTCATTATTGTCACATGTTCATCACTAGAACTTCAAAAAACTAAGAACCATATTTCAAATATGCCACAAACATACTTGTGACCCACTGTACTACAAAGATGGAACCATAATCCCAATGTAGTTAACAAGCACATGCATATAAGATGATACTTTAAATGCACCCTGAGAACACACTTAAATGATTTAGTGAAGAGAAATATGAGAAAGATCTTCCAATATCTCCCTCAACTAACCAACCATTTTCATGCATTTGGTTTCTTGGAAATTATAAATGTTTCCTTGAGTCCTTGAACATGCTGCAACAACTTCACCTATTTTATTTCTAATATCACATCCAAGGGCATCAAAAGAATATAAAAATCTTGATCACAGGTTTGATTTACACTTAAGAGATTATGCTTGAGTCCCTCTGCATAGTACACATCCTACAAAGGTAAGTCATCATCCAAAGAAACAATACCTTTCCCTATGATTTGAATACAATCATTATTTCCAAACCACACTAATCCATCATCACAATACTCAAATTTGATGGGTATGTGCAGGATCATCATGGAAAAAACAGGCCCTTAAGTGGCAAAAAATTCAGAAAAATCAAAGTTAGGCAATTTGATGTAAAAATTTGAATAAGTTATCTATATTATTTCAAAAATATGTAAGAATAAAATTTGTAGCAAATTGAATATAGTTTCTAAACTACTAGGCTTGTTTTAAAAAAAAAATCTATTTGGAGAAAATTTGAAATTTCAATGTAGTAGTACTTAAATTTTAGGGGAAGAAGTAGGTGTCCTGACCACCCTAACCACAATAAAATGATAATATTTTTTATAATATTTTAGATATAAGTAGAGGACTCTGTGTCCCAATGTGATGCATATTTTTGTAATTTTTTTCCAAGTAAATAAATAATTATGATTTTTTTATTACAACTTTTAAAAAATATAAAAACTCATATGTCTGACAACCTTAACTTTGTCAAAAATTCATGAAATTCATTTTTTTATTTTTTTAATACTATAGTATGCGAAGCATAGAATGTGACACATGTTTTGGATTCAAACAATGTGATGTCGTCTGAAAGTTATTGATGTTTTTCAATCAGCCTATCAATCAGGACTTTAGTTGTAATTCAAATAGAAAATGAATAATAATTACTTATTAAATTCAAAGTAAAGAATAATTTATATTGGTGGAAAGCTAAGAATCTCCTTTAAAAACCCTTTTTGTTTTATCAATTTTGGGTAAAAAAAAGTCATCAGTCACATACCCATCATATTGCCACTTTTTGGCCCACCATGATCCTGCACATACCCTGATAAAGTTTTTTTATCACCTGTCATATGGTGAGAACATCCACTCTCTAAAACCCACACATTTTTCACCTTGGAACATAAGGTTGTTTTATTGACAATACCTTTTTCTTTTCATCAACCTTCTTTGGCCTCTAAATCAATTTTGTTTTAGTAGTATTAAAAGATGTTTTGGAAAGAATTTTTGGTTTCTTTTGTTGTATAACATGGTTGGGCTTGTAACTCTTTGCTACATATCTGAGATTTCCACTCTGTGTGTTTGAACTCCTTTTAGACATAACTGATGACTTCAAATATTTTTCATTTATCACATTGACATGTTGAGATTTATAAGAATAAGAGCATTGATCTTCCATAAACCCAAGGCTAGTTTTGTCTTTATGATATCTTTGTTTACCTATAACAGATCTACCAATTTGTTACTGCTATCACACATGTCAAGTTCTTTCCTAAAGTCAACTTTTTCCTCTAAAGTGCAACATTCATTTTCTTTGATTTCTAATTGCATTTTAGTAACTTCTAGTATTTCAATTTGAAGTTTCAGATCAACAATTCATTTTTCAGAGTTATTCACCTTATTCACTAGGTTTTTAGTGTCTTTTTTAATCTGATTTTTCTACATCATAGCCTCTATTTTGAGTTTCTTAATTTCTCCTAGAGCACTTCTCAACTTACACTCAAAATCCACCTCAAGTTTAGACTGATCTGTAATTTCTTCATTATGATTATGATTTGAACTAATGATTTTCATAAACAGGGTTTCTTCTACTTCTTCAATGGATGCATCTATACCACTGTCTATTACATAAACATCTTTGATGAAAAGGGTTTTCTTTCTTTTGAAACCATTTTTCTTTTTAACATTATTTTTCTTTTTCTTTCCCTATCTACTATTAACTTCCTCATCACTTTCAGAGTCTTTGTTAGGGAATTAAGTAGCATAATGCCCAATCTTGCCACAATTAAAAAATTTAAAGGGTAGTTTCCCTTTATACCTACTTGATCCTCTTTTTTAGTTTACTCACAAGAAAAAATCATTTTCATCCAGTTTCTTTGAATTGGAGTTTATGTTATTATCCTTTTTCACATACTTAAAGGCAACTTCTTTGGTAGTGGGATTATCAGTACACATTCTCATTTCATAGGCTGTAAATACACCATGGAGTTCATCTAAAGTGAGTTTGTTTAAGTCTCTTTCTTCTACAATAGAGATGTTAGGAGCATATCTAGGTTTTAGTTACCTTAACACCTTTTTAATAACTACACTTCCTTCTAAAGTTTCACCAAGACCACGAATTGAGTTTATAGTTTCTTGACTCTTAGAAGGTAATGAACTACCTTCTCTTCCTCAATCATCTTTAAACCTTCAAAATTGGCTCTAAAAGTTTGTAATTTACCCTCTTTAACTTTTTCATCTCCCTCATAAATACCAAATAGTTTATCCCAGATAGTCTTTGCACTTTTACAGTCCATAATTTAAACCAAAACATCATTAGTCAGCCCACAACAAATAGCATTTGCAGCCTTAGCATCACATTCATAGGTTTTTTTCTCATCTACAGTAGAGGGTTTTGCAGTGGCAGTGTATCTAGTTTTAATTGAATTCCAAACCTCATAGCCTAGAGAAGTTATATGATGTTGAATTCTAAATTTCTAGAAAGCATAGCTAGTACCATCAAATAATGGTGCTCTGGAAGTAGAAAGACCTTCTTGATTTTCCATATCAAGTACTCCACCAGGAATCCCCAAAGATGGTTCAACTTTTGGCAAGGGTATGATCTGATACCACTTGTTGGAGTATGATACCATTGAGAGGGGTGGTGAATCATTGGTATGAAAAATTTCAAACAACCTTGAATTAATATTTTAATACTTTTCCCTTATAAAATGAAAGATCAGAACAGTTCAACTATCAAGTGCAACATCATGTATGTAAAGCTATGAAACTTGACTCATCACAAAGAGTATGCATAGATCTTCAATATGACTTAATCAGTTTTCACCAATTTATGCTCATGTTATTTCAATGATGCAAACGTTCATTTATTGAATGTAACATCAAAACAATTAAATGTGAAAAACTTGAGAAAACTCAAAGATAATTAGAAGAAGACAATCACACCATAACACAGTTGTTTTTCATGAGTGGAAAACCCTCATAGGGATGAAAAACCACTTGATAAAATGCCTCACTCACTTTATCAAAATGCCTCACTGGCTACAAAATGCCTCATTGGAAACACAAGCCTCACTGGAAAAACAACTGCCTCACTAGCAAAGAAACAATTCTCATCAAATGATAATGCAAATAACATGAGAAAGTATAATCTCTATTTCTTTATAAATCATTTCTTGTTTTGTCTCAACTACATAGCAAACACAAGAATTTGAAAGTATAAACGAACTACAATTTGTACCTTAAGTGCCTTCAATGCCCATTACAAAACTTCTTATCAACACTTTCAATATAAGACATAAAATTACAAAACTTAACAATGTATAGGATCCATATATGCACTGTCACACAACATGGTCAAGTGATTTCATCTTTTTGATCAACCAACCAAACACCATTTTCCAAAAACATTTTATATACAAAAAAATCGCTCATAATTGAATATGTTATCGAATGGAGATAACTACCATAAAGATACCTATCACCAACTATCAAGTCCATACACTTCAATCTTTGCATAGTTGATGGGTGAAGTTGAAAACATAAATCTACCGCCTGAAACTAGAGTTTATCAGCCACCATACCACCAGCATTGTCACTTCACCACCGACACTATGATTTCTTCAAACCCTAACCTCTCTATCTTGTGCCCTATTAGCACTATGTGCAATGATAAACATTAACATTTTCCCTCACAAATGAGTTTGATAACCTTCCTTTCAATAATAAGTGAAACATTAAAGTATGTGCAATTAACTTCCTAATCAAATTCCTTTTCAATAATAAGTGAAACATTAAAGTATGTGCAATTAACTTCCTGATCAAATGCTTTTTCAATAATCAAAACATTATATTGTATATGTCATAAGGTGCTCGTGACAAATCTTTTGTTAATATTTACAAATTAACCTTATTCAAAACCAAATGAATTCATTATTGCTTTTGTCAATGTGATAATACTTTTGAAACTACCTTTGCAATAATGAAAACATTATCATTATTTCGGCCTTTGTCATTATGTGTTGTCTATTTTGCAAGTGTATCAAAAACAACACTATAACACTTGTGTCATTCTAAGTCTCAATGGCAATGAGTGCTAAGTGAAATCCAAGACTATAATCACTATTGTTGCCATAGTAAAAATAGTGATATCCAATAATCACCAACTATCAAAATCAATGTGCCACTGTCAATATAAATAATTGATCAATGATAGATAAATATAATACAAGTATGTAATATGTCGAACCATGAACTATACATACCAATTATGTTGTCCCCAAATGTTGCCTCAATAAACAATATCAAAACTACCTTTGTGACCAAACCAATAGAACTAAGCCTTCAATGAATTGTATAGATGTATGCAAAAATAATGTAATATGTACCAATGTGTATCACCTCTATATGTGCCAAGTTGAACATTCAACCTGACATCAATGCCAAAACCATTGTCAAAGCGGAAACATTACGTGTATTCACATGTATGCTTCATGCTTCATGTATACTTTATGTGTTCACGTGTATAAATGTGTATGCTTCATGCTTCCTATGTATACTTCATGTGTTCACATGTATGCTCTATGCTTCATGTGTATACTTCATGTATTCATGTGTATGCATCATACTTCTTGTGTATATTTCATGTATTATATGTATTCATGTGTATGCATCATACTTCTTGTGTATATTTCATGTATTATAAGTATTCATGTGTATGCTTCATATGTCCTATGTACACTTCATGTGTTCACGTGTATGCTTCATGCTTCATGTGTATGCTTCATGTATTCACATGTATGCTTCTTGTGTATACTTCACGTATTACGTGTATTCACGTGTATGCTTCAAGCTTCCTATGTATACTTCAAGCTTCCTATGTATACTTCATTGGTTCATGTGTATGCTTCATGCTTCCTGTGTATGCTTCATGTATTCACATGTATGCTTCTTGTGTATACTTCACATATTATGTGTATTCACGTGTATGCTTCAAGCTTCCTATGTATACTTCATTGGTTCATGTGTATGCTTTAGGCTTCTTGTGTATACTTCATGCATTGCTTGTATTCACATGTATGATTCACTCTTCATTTGTATACTGCATGTATTACGTGTATTCACGTGTATGCTTCATGCTTCTTGTGTATACTTCATGTGTTCTCATGTATTTATGTGTATGCTTCATGTTTTTGATGCAATGCACCTCAAACCACTCCAACATGTTTGGGTGTGAAAAAGGACCTTTCCTAGTGTAAACCTACCCATTTTAATGTGTTAGAACTATCGATTTGGTTGCATAATGAACAGAAAGAAAGTTACACCACCTTGCAAATTTACACTACATATATTTGATGCTTTTTCTATCAATTAAAATATCGACACCATGGAAAAATGACTCATAGATATCAAAAACCAAGAGATTTTATTGTAGAGGTGACCTACATGATCTCATACCTTTAGACAAGATATTTGTAAGTGCCATGATTTCTAAGTAATAGCTTGTCAAATCTTTCTTCATTTTTCCACTTCGGTCTCTTAAGAGATATTGTCAATGCATTGTAGCTCAGACCACTTCGACATGTTTGGGTGAAAAATAGGACTATTCCTAGCATAAAACTACCCATCTATATGTGTTGGAACTATCGGTTTAGTCGGATGAACAATAGAATGAAAGTTACACCACCTTGCAACTTTACATTGCATGCATTTGACATTTTTTCCATCAACTAAAAACTTGACACCATGGGAAAACAACTAAAATATATCAAAAACTGAGAGAGGTTATTGTAGAGGGTCCCTACATAGTCCCATACCTTCATACATTATGTTTTTAAGTGCCACGGTTTCTGAGTAACATCTCATCAAAGTTTGTTGTCTTTTTGCACTTTGGTCTCTTAAGAAATATTGTCGTTGTATTGTAACTCTGACCACTACAACATGTTTGGGTGTGAAACAAGACCATGGTTAGAATAAGCCTACCCATCCAGACATGTTGGAACTATTAGTTTGGTTGTACGATGAACAAAATGAAAGTTACACCACCTTGCAACTTTACACTACATGCATTTGATGTTTTTTCCATCAATTAAAAACTCGACACCACGGGAAAAAAACTTAGAGATATTAAAAAATGAGAGGTTGTTGTACAATGGCCCTACTTGATCCTATACATTTAGATGAAATATTTCTAAGTGCCATGGTTTTTGAGTAACAACTCATCAAATTTTTCTTCCTTTTTGCACTTTGGTCTCTTAAGAGATATCACTGGTGCATTGTAGCTCAGACCACTCCAACATGTTTGGGTGTGAAACAGGACCATGCCTAGCATAAACCTACCCATTCGAATTTCTTGAAACTTTTAGTTTAGTCATACAACAAATAGAATGAAAGCTACACCACCTTGAAACTTTATACTACATGCATTTGATGCATTTTTCATCAACTGAAAAATTGACACCATGGGAAAACATCTCAAAGATATTAAAAAACAAGAGATTCTATTGTAGATGGGCCCTATGTGGTCTTGTATGTTCAAATGAAATGTTTCTAAATGCCAAATTTTTTGAGTAATAGCTTATCAAAGTTTGTTTCCATTTTTCACTTTCATCTCTTAAGAGATATCATCGATGCATTGTAGCTCAAACCATTATGGAATGTTTTGCTGTAAAAATAAACTATGCCTAACATAAACCTACCCATCTAGACATTTTGAAACTATTGGTTTGGTCGTATGATGAACATAATGAGAGTTACACCGCCTTGCAACTTTACACTACATGTATTTGATGCTTTTTCCATGAACTGAAATATCGACACCATAGGCAAATGGCTCAAAGATATCAAAAAATAAGAGAGGTTATTGTAGAGGGGCCCTACATGGTCTCCTACCTTTAGAAAAAAGGTTTCTAAGTGTGATTGATTCTAAGTAACAACTCATCAATTTTTTTTCCTTTTTTCACTTTGGTCTCTTAAGAGATATCATCGATGCATTGTAGCTCAAACCACTCCGACATGTTTGGGTGTGAAATATTACCATGCCTAGCATAAACCTACCCATCCGAACATGTTGGAACTATTTATTTGGTCGTACGACAAGCAAAACAAAAGTTACACCACCTTGCAACTTTACACTACATGCATTTGATGCTTTTTCCATCAACTTAAAACTCGACACCATGGGCAAATGGATAGGAGATATAAAAATTTAAGAGATATTATTTTAGAGGGGCCCTACATGGTCTCATACCTTCAAACATAATGTTTCGAAGTGTCATGGTTTATGAGTAACAACTTGTCATTTTATTTTCCTTTTTGCACTTTGGTCTCTTAACAGATATCGCTAGTGCATTGTAGCTTAGACCACTCCTGCATGTTTGGGTGCAAAATAGGACCATTCCTAGCATAAAAATACCCATCTAAACATGTTGGAACTATCGGGTTGGTCATATGATGAAGTAAAGCGAAAGTTACACCACCTTGTAACTTTACATTGCATACATTTGACACATTTTCCATTAATTGAAAACTCAACACCATGGGAAAATGGCTTGAAGATATCAAAAACTAAGAGAGGTTATTGTATAGGGGCCTATGTGGTCATCTACCTTTAGATGAAATGTTTCTAAGTGACATGGTTTCTGAGTAATAGCTCATCAAATTTTGTTGCCTCTTCACACTTTGGTCTCTTAAGAGATATCATCGATACAATGTAGAACAAACTATTTTTGTATGTTTTTTGCCACTTATCGAATACATTATTATGGATTTTAATGCTTCATATAAGACAAAAATATGTGGCATCTTTAGTATGATTTTTGTATTGAATGGTTTCTTCCGTCAACAACGTGATGCATAATCCCAACTCCAATTGTGAAACCTTCTTGCCAATTTTAAAAATGTCATACCCAAAAATTTATAACTAGGAGCTACTTGTCACAAGAACCATTCCTTGGTAATGGAGAATGAGCTAAATTCTAGTCCTCTATACATTTTCTTGCAAAAATACTTAAGTTTCTTTACACAATAAACATGTGCTAAAATCCTTAGGGGTCCCATATGCACAATGTAATGTAGAACAAACAAGAGAGAAATTTGTTGATGGATTTTACTTGATGGATTTTAGTGGATTTTAGCCTTCTCAAACTCACTTTTTGATAGCTAATAACACCTATGGTGACTTTCTAGGGAAAAAAAATTGATATAAACCTCATGCTAGTCACCTTGCACAGGTTGATTTTGATAGCTTTCATTGTGACAATCCTAAGTAAATGAACTTTCAAAGAAAAAATAATCCTATACATAATGAAAGGACAACTAAGGTACAATCATGATTGAAGACAAGAATGGGATTGTTATAAGGTCTAATACATAGTCATCATTGAAAATAAAGGATAATGCAAGGTAAAATAAGTTATCAAACATATAGAGCCAGCAAAATCCATGCAAAAGTGATAGTTAACTCATCAACTCGATAAGGGACTATGCAAAGATAATGATGGGTGTAGAGAAAAAGAAAACACAATGCTACAAATCAAGAACACTATCATGTTTTCAGTCACCTACAATTGAATGAATCATGATAATATTGCATGAAAATATTAACATTATTAGTCATAGGACAATTTTTCAGACCTATGAGGAGTAAAGGATAGTCCTTTAATACATAAAGGGAAGCAACTTCATGCACACACATATGAGAGAGAAAGTGTATGATGGACAATGAACTCATTCAAGAGAGGAAGTGTATGATAACAATCTTCAAAACATTAAATATTTGCTAATCAAGGAAGAATAAATTGGGCCAAAAACTCTAGTTTTTTTAATGTCCCAAATTAGACAACTCTAGGAAATGGATGCTTTATCAAACATGTGCAAGATAAAACAATAACCAAAGACCAATAAAGATGTCAAACCCTAGTGGATTAACTTTAATGAAATATTGCAAACCCTTGTACAATCAAACTTACATGTCCAAATAGCAAAGGAACCCTCATAATACTAGAATACATACTCAAATGCAGCATAAACAGTAAATTCATGACCAAGTGAAGGTTTTTCTATCTATTATGCATAGTAAAATTCATACAGTGGACAGTGATGTATTGAGAAGGGTACACTAATATACTCTAATGTGACCTAAGAAAGAAAGAAACATTAATACTCTTTCAACCACTAATATAGTCTAACTATCAACTAAAATATATGAGTTAGAATGAAGAAGAGGTATAAATCTATAAAAGAATGTGATTTAAAAATTTGAAACTTTATAATATATGTTCTTTTATCATTTCCATATTAGCTAGAACACAAGATAATGATTCATATTTCAATAACAAAAAAAGGTGATCAATAACACATGACTTTACAAATTAATGTACATGCTTACAAATCGATCCAATGAACCATCCAAGTATGTTCTACTCTTTATTGTGTCAAGTATTACCTCATGGTCAAACTCACACACCTTCCACAAGTTCTTGTTTGTAGGTATGCCCCGATATTTGATCAAATGAACATTGGATACCATGACAAGGTTGGAGTAGTGAATAATCTTTTGATGCATGTCAAAGTCCTCAAACAACCAAATTGGAGCATTATTAACTTTGTACCTTATAAGCTATGTTATAGAAACATCCACCAAACCTGTAGGATATTCTATGCTTTATCCATCTATAACTGGGGCCTCCAATTTTTTTAGCCTCGATATAACAATAAAAGTAATAATTTGTTCCCTCTTCATTGTCTTCATCTAAAATCAATACATAAACATAGCCTACATTGATATGTTCATCTAGTTAGATGTATTTAATGATCACAATAAAACTACAAAGTAAGATAAATCTAGGAATTTTGTATTAACTATGTAAGAAGATATATTACCTAGTTTCAATAGATCTAATACATTATGAAATTCAATGGATGATCGCATCTATGTGATTTGTAGAGTCGTCGAGAACTGATACGTGTCAAGTGGGGTTAGACTTCTTAACGACCAATCATCAACCCACTCTTTTGAGTCACAATCATTTCATGCTCTAAGTGTACATGAAGAAAAAAAGCATGCCATCTTCCATGTATGGATAGTCCATATACTTGCATTGGAGCTTCTAAAAGAGTGTAGCTTGATCGTGTTAGTGTACAATAGTCCTCATATTTTGTAATGTTGGTATCATCTAACAACCAAAAAAATGTATGAACTAAAGAGGTACCTTCATTACCTAGACCCATAGCATGATTGCACTACTGGACAATTGATTTTTCATCTATGAACTTTGGAATGTCTTTGTAATTTAACCCTTATTTTGATACATGCTCATCCACCATCATGCTCCCTGTTTCCATGCCCAACCTGGTGCAGGGGCACCCAAAATTTTTCATGCCTCCAAGGATCAAGAAGTTGTGAGTTTTTTTTTTTTCATGATGTTTTCATGCAATAAGATCTAGAAGACCATTTCATGTTTGTTTGAGTCTAGTTTGAGTCCCTAGGGGTAAGTTAGTATGCACATACAAATGTTGTCAAGCAACTTTTTGCATTTTTGTCTAAAGTGAAGATGTAGTTGTTTTGTTAATGGACATAATTTGAATAATGGTTGGTAACCTTTGTGATGGTTGGAAATACCTTAAAAGGTCTTGTATCATCGACCATGAGGTTGGCTGTTGACGTTTTTGAAGATTGAAGCAATAAAACTCTATTTTTTTGCATTTTCTGAATGTTATTTTATTGCTCTCCTGAGTTACATATGGATCTATACAATCTAGTGATGATGTAAAACCAATTGTGGATGATTGTACACTGAATATAATTTCTTTTACCATTAGTTGCATGTAATTTCATTGAGTTTCAAAGGAGTTGTGTCCATTTTACTTCAGACTGATCAAAACCCTAGTTAGGGTAACCAGTGAGGGAATAAAATGTAATAATCTACACTCCACCTAGTAGAAACTTCTAAAACTTGGTGGAATGGAATTTGTTGATGTGAATTTTGATAGTTCTAAGTTGCAGATGTAGGAAATGGAGTGTGGCACATGTGGAGAATTTTGAAGGTTTGATATGTTCATGTATCAGACCTAGAAGCCCTAGTTAGTGGAAGAAATTTTTTGTTTGCAATTAGGGAATGATCTATGTGTTGGGAGTATTTTTTGAGGCCTTGTAGCATGTGTTTAAAACATTGAAATGGAAGTAGAGACCCTAGAACCAAAACACCATGCTGCTACCAAGCTTAATTGTACCATTAGGCCTAATTAGAATGAGGAAAGTCAAAATTAGAGCCCCTCTATACAAAAGACCCCTATCTAATTTTGATATATGTATGCTCGAATGGGAAAATGGGTATCTAAAATAGGTTTCCTTTTTAGTGGACCAGGTCAGTGTCAAAAATTTTATCCAAAAATTCCCTTTTGAAATGTTATTAGAAAAACGACGGTTTGTGAAGGAAAACCCATCAATTGAGGACTAAGAGTTGAAAGAGTGGTTGTTTTTGTGTGTGTTAGGAGATTGCTTACCCCTAATCTATATCACAAACTCTAAGAAATTCCACATATGTTGAATCCTATGCATCCTTCTCAACCAGTAAAACATTATGGAGTTCTTGAATTGCAGTGCACAATTATCTAACCATAAGATATGCTAACTGAATGAAATGACCCTACTAACAAAATTAGTGTAGAACATCTAAAAGTAACCTTGCAAAAACTTTGTAGAATGTGTGCAATCATCATTGATGTAAAAGTGATACTCCCTCAATACCTTCCTGTTATCCTCTATACTACCATTTGCATTAATAAATGTTATATGCACAAATATATCAACCTATGTAGAGTTGTAGTATTGTGATTGCACCTCATTCTATGGTTGTGGTGTGTATTTCTCCATGAAGTCAACAACTAAATGATGCTATGAAGTGTAAATGTGTCCCTACATAACATGAACTACAAGTCTAACCATCTAGCTCTTTGTGTATGCCTTGCATACTCATAGACCATGTGATCATGAAAAAATTCCTATAAACTGATACACTGGAATATTACCATTGACCAATTCACACTTTTTTTCTTCCTTCCCATTTTTTTGACTAAAAGCCACTGCATTGTATTTTCCAAATTCTACAATTTCATTTCCAACTACATGTGTATTGTCCATGTGTTGGAAAATTGGCAAATGTTGCATGCCAGTACAATGAACACATGTTCCATCCAAACATGATTTTAGGGAAAATATTTGACCATTCACTCTTTCACATAAAATGCTAGATAAGAAACCCCTTGAAGATCTAGGTGGAGGCATTATGTTACATTCTTGCAAAACATTGTTAGTATTCATATCAAACACACACTCATAGAATTTGGAAAATAAATGACTACATGACTAAAACTTGTAGTCACAACAGCTAAAAATGACTAAATTCTACTCATTTTTTGCAACACAACTATAAATGACTAAATAAATGGCTAGTTTTTTGCATCAAACTTTGATTTTTGAGAGAAAATATTCCTATCCATCAATTTAGGCTTTAGTCGACACGTATGCATACAAATTTAAATATATTTTATAAATTCCTAACAAAAATCAAATGATATAAGACCACCATTTTCCCACAGTTTTCAACTACTGGTTAGTTAGAAGAAATAGTGTTGGAAAACAAATAGAGGTTGAAGGGTTTTGAATATGGAGATATTGAGCAGTAATCGAAGGGATTTCCCAATGGAGGAATCTCCTACTAGTAGTGCTTCAAGGTACGGGTCTAGAATGTAGCCAAATCTATCCTTCTATCAGACAACTCCCCACCTAGAAGTATGTCTTGAGGATTTTGAGCTTTTTGTTGTGGATCATCTCAAAGGTAAGCAAACAATTCTTTATTTTTTTTAGGGTATTTGAAAAATTTGATGTTGGGTGTTTTCGTGAAGTAATATTTGGCTATTTGAATTTTATGATGCTAGTTGCTTTATTACTGGATATCTGGGTATGTTTAAAAATTCATTCTTGATAATTTTTTATTGGTGTTTGGGTATTTCGATGTTGGCTTTTCACTTGAAATTGGCATTTAAAAAAAATAGTAGTGGATATTTTTCACTATCAAGATAATGTTTTTTTTTTGAGAAACAAATGAGGTTTCAACCTTTCTTGGTATTATACACATTTTTCTAAATTTTGATTTTTCTATCATTTTTCCTTGGCATTAAAAAAATTGATGTTTGGTGAACCCTTTGTTATTGACTATCTTGGTATTTAAAAAAATATGTTGGGTGTTTTCTTTATATGGGTATTTAAAAGAACTGGTATTGGGTATTTTTTTTCTATTGAGTTATGGTTTACATTTCTACGGAGGACTAGGGTTTGTACCATAGTCATTCTCTTACCAATTTTGTTGTTGGTATTAAAAAAAAACCTAAATCTTGGGTTAGAAAATTAGTTGTCTTGGCAAGGTGTGGTATGATCTTGGATTGTATCCTAGAGTGTGTGGGAAGCTTGTGTTTAATCATTAAGGTATGTAAACCTAATCAAGGAAATTTATCCTTAATAGCATGGTTCTTGCTTTAATACTTCTCATAATGGTTATTAGCATATCACATTATTATAGTTTGTGGTAACCCAAGATTGCATTCAAGTATGTATTAAACTTGGTTTGTAGTTTAAGTTGCACACTTTTAAGTAACATTCATAAGATTTGGAAAATATTGATCACTCTTTAGAATAGCCCATTAAACATGGCTTGTGCTTGAATGCACTACATAATTGATATAAAATAACCACTTTTCATGTCAACCAGAGATATAGGCTCTTTATTGCAGCAAGAGGTAATCGTTCTTGGATCATGCTATCATGATGCAGGAGCATCCAGTGGTGTAAGGGCAATCTTGCATCACCCAAAAATAGTGAAATTTCAAGTTTATCATTTTTCAGATGTTTTTACATTTTTGGATACCCTTTTCGTCATAATAAAATTCCCAATTCATGGTTTTTATTTTCTCTTCCTGGGTGGAAAGATATTGCAGTTTTTGTTGCCCAGATTTGCACCTGAAAATCTTCCGAGGGGATTTGAGGCACTTAGAGCTTTCGGATTGCAGT
>VDFB02281492.1:570298933-570377115 GCA_007258455.2 Sequoia sempervirens | reverse complement strand
ACCTATGGTGTATGAGTCCTAGTATACCTATTTTCAAGCATTTTCTGCAGATCTTGGTTTAGCAATTTCAAATTTTGAATCTTAAATTGGGACTAAATCTCCCCTACTAGTGTATGAGTCCCAATGTGCATTAAAATTCATATTTTTAGGAGTGTAGACCTTAATTCAAGCATCTTTAGTTTTCCAAGTGCTCCTCTATCCTTTCTTAGTTCATTATTCTGATATTTGGTTTCATATCTTTAGTTGCATAGTTAAGTTTGCATATGATTTGCATCTTCTTCTTTCCAAGCCCTTGCTTGGTGGTGAATCCCCTTTTAGCTTGAATCATACCCCTAGGACACCCTATTACAGATTTATTTTCCCAATTCCATCCTTTGATTGAGATCTCTAGGGTTTCCTTTAATGAAACTTGAAGGAAATAGGTGGAGGAACCCTAATCACCCTTTAGTTCCATCTCCCAAAAGATAGAGCATCCATTTTCTTCATTTCATACATAAAATGGAAAAACTCCATACAAGCATGGCACTCTAAATGTAAACCAAGTTTAGTCTCACAAATATTTATCAAGAGGTGTGTTACTAATCATACATATAAGTAGAGAATAAACTAATCATATACTATCATGGAACAAAGAGATGTAAACAATTTGATTTAAAATATTTTTTCTTTCACCATTTTAAACCATTTCCTATTCTATAGCAAATAGATTCAAGGTTTATAAAGTTAAATTTGAGATTTAACATCAAGTATCAATGAAACTAAAAATATAGTCATAAATAATTTGTTTAAAATAGAAAAAAAATCATATAAATTTCATACTTTAATCATCCACTTCCAATCAAAACTATCATTTACATTAAGTAAAAGACCACTTTCAATCCTTTATAATATTTTATATCACCCTCATTCCAACTATTCCTCAATGTAACAACTCAATCAATGTTACTTGAGGAGTCCTATGGCACACTCACAAACTCCCTCAAACATTTTCATTTATAATTAGGACATATAATGGCAGAGAGGTCTTTGCATACCTAAACCTTCCCATGATTCATAAAATGCATTTCAAATCTTATAATGAAATAATTAGTTTCTTATAATTTCTTTAGGACTACCCTTGTATAAGAATTTGAGTGTTGAACAATTTCGATAATATCTTAAAATAAAACATATAGAGCTAACAAATTGTCCCTAGAACTCATAACATGCCATTAATTTTTAGCAACCTAGTGCCCTACAACAAACACCATTAGTCTATTTCAAGCATGTGAATAGCTTTGGAAACATGATAACTAGATTTGATTATTGATTGTTGGTTACACCAATTAGAATAATAATAAAAACCTTGGATTTGTTCATGTGGGGAAACTAGAGGAAGTGGTGTTCTTCAATTGAATACAAACTCATTGTTAGTCCTAATTTTTTTCATTTTTTTGCTTTGAAATTAATGCAAGACAAATACCCATGTATTATAGATCAAATTTATCTTGACTGCCACACATAACATAAGCATTACTACAAATGTCACATGCACTTTTCATATCATTTATTCTAAGAATGGACCTTATAAATGGTTCTATGGTTGTTGAAATAATAATAACAACCTATTGAATTTATAACATTACATTACTAAAGGCCCACAATACTCCATTTAGCGCATTGCCCAATATTTTGAAAACCACCTATGAATTCACCTTTCCTACCATATTCTTTGTTGTAGCAAAAAAACCTAGAACCATGACATTATGCTCATTAAAATATCCTTAATACTTAAATCCTTTGGATTGTAGAAAACTGGATAGTGTAGGTGGGCATAATAAAATAACTCATTGCTAAGTACCCAATAAAGGATAGTTTAATTTCATCACAATTAACATTATATCATAACATCATTTGAACAATCAAGGGTATTCTTAGTAGACATATTAGGTCCACCGCTACTAGTTGTTAGAAATACATAGCTTCCTATTAATCATCACATACATGGAATTATTTATATAGATTCTATTGGTCCTTTAGACTAATCAAGGTTATTGATGCAAGAGCATCTGAGTTCACAAGCAATCCACATAACCAAAAATATATTTTCTTTTCATGTTCAATAATTTGCATTTTTGGTGTAGGTTTGAGCTTCAAGAGCATATTGTGAAGTGTTATAAGGATATTATTATTCATGAGGAATTCACTTCTATTTCATACATCAAGGTCAAATGGGGTGTTTAATGTGATTTATAAAATTGCATAATTTTAAGGTTTTAAGGGTTGAAATAGTCTAGCTACCATGGTGGAAAGGGATTTTGAAGGAAAATTAATTAAAATTAGTTAATTTTCTCAATTTGTATGCCTAGTGAAGTATGCATAAGACAAGTGACTCTTAGCATAATTCCATTTTGGTCTTATTCTTTAAATTTTGGTTCCTAAAATGGAGAAAAAATGAGTATTTTTTAGAAAACAAATTAATGACTTCAATTTCCAATTTGGGGTGAATGAGCATGACTTGATTATTGATTTTATCTATTTTTAAAATACATATAGAATAACAAGATGTTTGATATGGTACAAAAACTTTGGATGACAGTTTTGGAAGCAACAAACTATGTTTTATTTCATTTTCTATATGGATTTTAAGGGTCAACGAAAGAGAAGATTTGGAAACCAAGTTTTGGTGTTTCACATAGTTGAAACCCTTTTTAAATACAACCTTTAATGGTGCAAGAGACATCAATTAGAAGCAGAAAGTTTGAGGAAAGAATTTGCAGGTTGCTCTAGAGGATTGCATGAAGGAAGGTGTAGAAAATTAGCTTTCCAAGAGGAGAGGAATAGAAGAAGAGAAGAAAAAGGTTGTAGGTGTGTTTTATGCATTAAAGGAAGCCATGGGAGTTGTAGGATGAAGGGAAATATCAGATTTAGAAAGAGGAGTGAAGCCAAGAAATTTGAATGCAAAAGAATTTGAAGATTTGAAGGCATGAAGTGCCTAAAAACCCTTGTAAAATTCTTGAATTTTATTTCTTGTTGAAATCCTCACTATATGTAATTGTTCTTGAGATTTTTTTTGTTTGGATGTATAGTTTAAAGTGATAATAAAGATATGTTTCAGGTTTTGTTACAACATATATGTTGTCCTTGATATATGTGGAAGAAAATGGGTTGGATGAGATACTAAGGCTACAAGATTGGGTAGTTTGATAAGACCCCCTAATCTTGCCTACATCAAATGGTATCAAAGCAAGTATGATGCTAGAATGTGTGTGAGGAGAAGGATTTTAGATTTGAGAGAGCTAGGGTTTGATGAGTTATGAGTATTTGTTTTTTCTAATTATTTTGGGTTGTCCTCCAATAGAGATAAGGTTGGGTAGAAGATGTACAAATTTTCTCCACTATGTGAAAGTGGGTAGAGGGGGGTTTGAGAGGTACATCTTTTAGAATCTTTTTGAGTAGAGGATAGTTGTGGTTTTGTGTAAGTTTTTTTGTAAATTGTGAGTGGGTTGAAAGTGTTTGTATAAATGACAAGGAAGAAGAGTATAAGGTTGGCCTTGGGTAGGACTACAAAAATTTATTTTATTGAGAGGAGAGAAATAATTTTAGAGGAAAAGAGTTGGGATATTCAAAATAAGTGTGCAAAAATATCTAGGAGGTTAGATGTCTTGGAGGAAAGTATTATGAAAGGAAGGATGAAAGAAAAAGGAAAGAAGATGGGAGAAGTTGACTCCTATAATTTTTCTAATGCTATTTCATCTGTAGGTAGAAGAGAAGATGAAGCAAAGATTCCAATAGATAGCAATGAAAATAAGAAATTGTGAAAGGGGATGAAAAGGAAAGAACAATATTTTAGTCAAAGAATGTCTTTTAGAAGGTGTGTAAGTGGATGATATTGCAGCAGTGGCATGTCTTAGTAAAGGTATGGATATTTTGATGAATGAGGATGTGAATGGAGAAGATGTTGCAGCAATAGAAGAAAATGTGAAAATAGAGGTAATGGTTAATATTTTTCATTTTTATGATGATGAAGATGATGTTGAGTTGTGTGTAGATGAGATGATGAAAGTAGAAGAAGAGATTGATGAATGGGTAGAAAGAAATTTAAACGGGTGTAGAGAGGAAGTTCAAATAGAAATCCTTAGTTTCCATTATATTGCTAATTTGTATGCAAGTGTTGTAGGGGATAGTGTAGATAAACATTGGTGGAGGAGGAAAGATTGTGGTGGGTTGGATCCCACAAGAGAAGAGAAGATGGAAAAATGTATTTGGTGGAGGAGCTTCATATATGGTGGAAAAAATTCTAGAAGTGAAAGAGGGATTGGTAAACACATTCTACAAAGGAAGATAGGAAGAGTTCCAAGTATGTGTTGGAAAAGGAGAAGAAATGATTTTTTATGGTACCTATGAAAGTATTGGAGTATGTTGAAAATAGTTTATTATTTGAAAGTGTGGTTCAACCACTCAACTCCATTTTGTGAGCCATGCTTACAAACTTCTTACCCAATGTGTTTAATGCAGGAGCATCCAGGTTCACAAGTAATCCTACATCACCAAAAATATATTTCTTTTCATATCCATTCTTTTGCATTTTTGGTGTAGGTTTGAGCTTTAAGAGAATATTGTGAAGTTTTGTAAGGATATGATTATTTTTGAGGACTTTATTTCCATTTCATACATCAAGGTCAAGTAGGGTGTTTAATGTGATTTATAAAATTGCATAATTTCAAGGTTTTAGGTGTTGAAATGGTCTATTTACCATGGTGGAAGGGGATTTTGAAGGAAAATTAATTAAAATTTGGATTCCTAGGGAAGTGTGCATAAGATAAATGACTCTTGGCATTCCATTTTGGTCTTATTCTTTCAATTTTGGTTCTTAAAATGGAGAAAAAAATAGTAAGTTTTAGAAAATAAATTAATGACTTCAATTTCCAATTTGGGGTAATGATAATGACTTGGTTATTAATTTTATCCATTTTTTAAATGCATATACAATAGCAAGATGTTTGATATGGTATAACAAAATTGGACGATACTTTTGGAAGCAACAAACTATGTTTTATTTCATTTTTTACAAGAATTTTAAGGGTCAACAAAGGAGCATATTTGGAAGCCACTTTTTGGTGTTTCAATTAGTTGAAACCCTTTACAAATACAAACTTCAATGGTTTTAAGAGGCAACAATCAGAAGCAACAAGTTTGAGGAAAGAATTTATAGGTTGCTCAATAGGATTGCATGAACAAAAGTGTAGAAAATTATATTTCCAAGAGGAGAGGAATAGACTAAGAGAAGAAAAAAGTTTCAGGTGTGTTTCATGTATTAAAGGAAGCCATAAGAGCTATAGGATAAAGGGAAATATTATATTTACAAAGAGGAGTGAAGCAAGAAATTTGAAGGAAAAATACTTTGAATATTAACAGGCATTAAATGCCTAGAAACCCTTGTAAAATTTCTGAATTTTATTTCTTGTTAAAATCCTCACTATATGTAATTATTCTTGATGAATTTTATTGTTTGGATGTACATATAAATGTGATAATAAAGATATGTTTCAAAATTTGTTACAAAATATATGTTGTCCTTGATATATGTACAAGAATGTGGGTTGGATGAGATGCTAAGGCTACAAGATTGGTAAGTTTGATAAGACCCCCTAAATCTTGACTATATTAGTTCTTGATATAGATGCCACATGCATCATATACTTGCATGTGGCCTATTTAGAATAATTCATGAGGACCCACCACCATCACTAATGTAGATCTATGTGGCATCAAGAAATGGTCCACAAAACTAGGATCCATATACATCACCACATCATCAATAGTCAACCAATAAGAAATTATTGGGTACACATTACACCTAGGCCATGTTGAATACACGTTATGAATATTAAAATCCTTAGTGCATAGATGATGGCTGGGAATGATTGGCTTGGCCAACTCCCTAATACAAAGTGGAATTTCTACTAGGTAGTAAATCAATTACCATGCATTTAAAAGTCATTCACCACTTAGATAGTAACTATCACTCACTAGTGAATGTCAAAGATAAATGGAATTGAGCCCCATAAATATTATAAGGGTCTTGCTATTTTTCTATATAGCCACATGACATAATAAATATGGTCCATAAAATCTAGTCTCTGCTAAGATATGACCACAATTGAGTTTTTCCTAAGGAGGATATGCAACATTTACCTCATATACCACTTATACACATTGGGATAACCATAGATATATTATATAATGATAATGAACATGAAATGTGTGAAGATCAAATGATTGATGGTAAGAGTGAGCAAGATCTAATGAACAACACTTAATGAATAGCGAACATGTATTTATGTGAAATTATTAATAACATAGTGCTAACTCCATTTTACATACTGCTAACTACATTTTACATAACCACTACCTATCAATGTATACATACTTTGAAAATATGAAATTGACACCATAACATAGGACCCCAACCTTAGCACTAATAATAAACACACATTCAATGGTAATACTATACATGGAATGGAGACTAAAGGTTACACTAAATACCTTGAGTCTCATGACAATCTTGTGAGCCTAACCATGAATTTTGATGGCCCAACCATAAATGAAAAGAGATTCGATTATCATGTTAGGCTCATCCTATAATAATTAACCTAAGATATAATTCATAACCATGAGTTCTCAAGAGTTTTTTGAGATGGAAGGTTTAGTCTTACAAACCTAACCTAGACAATAATATTAATGTATTGAATTCAAATCTTCTCCTTTCTATATTTAACCTAAACTTAATATGTGTTTTCTTGGCCCATAGTTTCTATTTTTTTTATCTTAAATTAGAAATTATTATTTTTTATGTAGAGGCCCTTGATTGCTAGATGTAGTATGAACAAAAAATTATTAGATCATAAACACAACTAGTCTAGCTAGAATACCTTCTTTTATAAAGAATGAATAGAATTGGACTTGTTTCATTGGTTTATAGTTATAAATGTGGGTACATTGAATTGTTGTTAAGAATGCATTTAGGGAATTGGTTCTATGTTAAGAATGTATTTCTGCATGGTGAGTTAAAAGAAAATATGTATAGAATAACCATAGAGAATTGTGAACCAAGTAAAAAGAATCTTATTCCCAAGTTTCTATTTTTACTTTGATTGAAGCGCACACTTATATTATGTTTCATACCAATATTGATGAGTACTTATAGTAGGAAGATTTTACAAAAAATATCTCTAACCTATTTTTTGTGTTGAAATTGTGATGCTTGATTTTAAATATATTTTTGTTTGGATTACATAACAATTAAAATTAATTATGTCTTAATCATTTCATGTTTCAAACCTATTTGCAAGATATTTCTTCATAATGTGTTGATGAAAATATCAAGTCTTATTTTTCCATATATTGTATTATGCATGTCTTACCATTTGACAATCATCAATGTCAAATTTATGAATATTGAAGTTTTAAGCAATTCTTCCTAAAATTTTATCCATCAATCAAATCAATATTCAAAAGAAATGTGACATTCTCTTTGCTTTAGTTTAATACCCTCATCTTATAACTAGTAGTTAATCTATGTGAATGAATTTATATATATTATAATATTTCAACTTATTTTCCTATGTATTAGTTATTTGTCTATTGAATGTTATTTAATAATCAATCAAAATTATTTATTATAAAAATTACATATAATTTTATCCTCATAACTACTATCTCTTTTACAATTGTATGGAATTTAATTTTCTAGCGAGAATGATGATATAAACATATTTTAACCTAAATTAGCTATAAAAAATACCCAAATAAGGTAAGGTCTTGTACAAGTCATTTAAATGGGAAAATGAAGTAGTAAAATGTTCATACTTGAGTTCATAAATAATGTACGACTTTTCCTTGAAGAACTATCCTAAGAAAAAGACACATAATTTATTAAATTACTTGTGAATATATTTTAAAATAAATACTTAATTATGTCTATTACACTTAAAAAATAATATTATATTAAATTTATAAAAAATAATATAAAAGTTTTAAAATTTATTGGTAAATAAAACCATAAAAAGTATTTTAAAGTAAATTTTTTAAGTATAGATTGAGTTGATGAATTATATTGTATTTGAATTAAGAATAAATTTAATTATAAATGTATATCTACTTGAAAATAATATAAAATATACAAACATAATTTTCTTGAAAATAATTTATAAAAAATTTAAACATAGAAATTATATTTTATTTAAAATATTTTAAAAATATTTAGTTATATTAATATAACTTATTACATTATTTATTTTTATAATATAATCTTATTATAATTTGATTGTTTGATAATAAGTATTACTTTTCTCATAGAAGTAAAAGTAATAAATATTTTCTATACAACTCAAAATAAATAATACATTTTAATAGAATAAAATCTACTAATCAATAAAATAAAAAATTCAACATTCTAAATATATTAAATTTGTTATTTAATATATTTTACATTAAAACTATTTCATATATATTAATATTTTTATCTTGTTTACTTCTAAAATTTGATATTAAATCTATTATTTTTAGTTATATATACATACATAAACTTAGTCTAATATATGGACATTTACTAAACTAAAAGAGTGAAGAATCTTCTATAATTTGTTTTTCTATGTTCAAATGATTTATTTATAATAGTATATTTTTTTAATTTAACTGTGTATAATTTATTTACAGTTCAATCCAGAAAAAACACACTGTTATCAAAATGGACTAGAAATCTTTAGTCATTTGGTGAATGGTTTAGGCTGGGTAGAGGCAAGATTTTATCGTTGGACGTATAATGTATGTTATTATACATTCTATGGATACCAGAAAGATATTTAGTAGTAGAACGGATAAAGCTGGTAAGCCCAGTATGTAAAGAGTGCATGGCTCTCATAAAAAAAAGCTTGTACAATTCAGAGACTGTTTATGGGCAGCAGATATCATATACAACAGACAGTCAGCATTCTGTACCAATTGGAATGTGACACTAAAACTCATAAACCTTGAGCCAAGAAGTGCATACCTAACTATCCTCCATTTAGAGAAGCTGCTCGGTAACACAATAGTCACTTAGTTTCCAATAGTATCTGCGGCCGCTATATTATTTGTAGTCAAATACTTTCATTTTCTTTGTGTAGAGAAGAATCCATCCATGCATTTTTCTGAATTCAAACTTGAAATATCTGTGAAGTTAGTTCGAAGATGGTCTTACGGTTCTACGGTTTGTCGGTTTCTATATGAGTTGTATATAAGCATTTTGAATGACAAGGTGAACAACAGTTTGGTATGAGGTTTTAAAGTAGAATGGAAGCTGATGTTTTTCAGTAATTCATCATAAAAGATAAACTATTGATTATGTATTCTGTCTACACAGACTAAAAATATTCAGCATTCTGGGAAAAGATAGGTATTAATTGGATATTTCTTTCGCTGTCAATACATAATTAGAGTTCTCCATTTTCTTTGGGTAGCTTAAACCTTGCAAGGTTTTAAGTGTATTTACATTAACCGTTTTACTGGCAGAAAAATTCCGCTTGAAACAAACGCTTTGACCAAAAGATTGGCCGCCTTACAAACCCTAATTTCGTTGTCCTTGTATGCCGTTTAGTTATTGATGCCCGATTTACCATCAATGAAATAGGATCCATTGCAGGCAATCGGTCGACTGTTATAAATGATGGGATTCTTTTGACGCAAGATTGTGAAGGACGAAAGGTCATCTGCATTTGCAGATGCGAGCTCTCATTCAAATGTCTCCTCACTACAAGCTCCAGTAGTACGACTTTTCAAGCTAATTTGAGTGCTGTTGAGGCAGAAAGGACCTACAAATTTAAGTAGAGTATCCTTGAAGCGGAATAGTCACTGCCATTCAAGGCTCCGTTATGTAGTACTGGGCAGGTAACGAGATCGACCTGTGACAAATTTTGTGCGGATCGAATCAGTATTTATGCGAGTACTTCCGTAGCCCTAATCAGTGAGAAGAGATGTGTGAGAGAAACTACGTGATTACGTGTACAGAAAGGATACAGACAGGCTTTTCACTGCAACAGTTAAACCATTGATGTTTCGTTTTCGGCACACGGTTTTGTATTCTTCTGAAGTCCTGTCAGAGCTAAATAGTGATGGTCGATTTTGCGAAGTTCCAGGCTTCGCTTTTGAGTGATACAGTCATTCAAACACTGACTGAAGTTCCAGGTTACGTTCATTTGCTGGCATAACATTCAGTCTATGTGGACGGACTTACAAGCGTTATTCTGAAACATGAGTGAGTTTGAAAATGTTGGTAGTAAGGGATTTAAGGAGTCGAAAACTATTTGCAGTTAAAGCTGAACAGATTTGGGAAAACATAAGAACCCATTTGAAATGACATCCAACGTAACAGTGAAGAAAAATTCTTTACAGATGTAAATAAAGTACAGAACATGAGCATTCCAAGTTTCAAAGTGGAAAAACAAGAAAGAAAACAATGAAAACCAAAATCCTTCAACTTGATTTTGTGTCTTCTGTGTGATAGATAGTTTAGCCATGTCTTGATAATCATGTCAATTCCTAAAGAAAGCAATTAAACCACAGCATAATGTGTACATAATATATGAATGTGCTGACCTCGTTCATCCGTTAGGAAAAGAGCTGGTTAAAGAAGTCGTCCATGACAAAGCTGCTGCTGCTGCTGCAAAATTAGTGTCAATAAGGAGGCCTAGCGGGAGCCCAAGCATAGGCATCGGAAGGCAGTTGAACGTTGAGCAAATTGGGTGGCAGGTTATAGATGGGCATATTGGAGGGATCCGTTAACTGCTGCTGCTGTGAAGCGGGTCCTCCACCGGGATTCTGCAAGGGCATGGGCTCTTCGTCATCCAAAGGAAGCCGTTCATAAGTAGCATTCACGAAAGATGCGGCAATGAGCACAACTGGGCCAGAGGCCACAAGCGCACCGACGACGTTCCCTCCCACAACCTGCCCTTGTCCCCCGGCCAAATAAATTGTCAAGCCAGTGGCCCCGGGTGGCGCAGGAGGCGGCATGAAGGCACCGGAGAGGGACAGAATCTCGAAGCGTCCATGGAGCGTCACAATTGCACCAGGTGCCGCCGGCTGCCTGAGCGTCACGTTCGTCACCGTTCCGCTACCGCTGAGAATACAGACCCCGCGCATCCGCCGTCGCGCATAGGTCGCCACGCTTTCGCCCACATCGCACCCGTTTGCAATCTCCAGAACGTGAGCGCGCAGCGCGTTCGCACTGTCCCGAGTTATAATAATGGGCGGCCTAGGCTTATTTTTGGAGCCCGGCGGGCGTCCCCTGGGGCGCCTCCCTCCGTCCCCGACCTCCTGCACTGCCAGACTCTGTTCGCCCTTTCCATTTGCATTTGCATTGTTGTTGTTGCTGCTACTATTGTTTTTCTCCTCGCGGCCCCTCTTCTGGCCCCTGCCGGGTCCGCTGTCCCCGCTGTTCTCGTCCTCTGGAGGTGCGTGCAGGTGAAGAGAAGCGGGTAGCTGAGAACTAGCGTAGAGTGAGGGGGCACCTGGATCCATCCCCGCCATCGACGCATTCCCCGCCCACCACTTGGCCGCTGCCAGGACTGGTTCTGATTTATCACGAAGTCACTATTTCTCACTAACCTCTCCCACAAGATCCTCCTCCTCTTCGTCCCTAAATTTTTCATGCACAAACAAATTTTAACACCCGGCCGAATTTATATCCCGTCACAACTCACTACATAATTCCTAGTCACTGGAAAACCTAATTGCGGCTCTGTGTAAGAAATTTCTGAACGCACGATAGGGAAACCTCTGCAAATTTTTGAAGTACGAACTAGTACGTGTTGGAACTTGGAGCTGATGATAACTACTGCTGCCGATTCAGAGCCGCCCGGAAGAGAAAAAAAACTGGCCAACACCGTGCGCACTGAACGGGCAGATGCAAAGCCAAAGTTTCCGATGGTATAGTGAAAGAATGAAAAATCTGGGGCAGGAGCTTCTGCAGTAAGGCCCTCTATATCATGATGGGTTAACGAGCCCGCCCAGCGTGAGGTTAGGGTTTGGACGGGTCATGGTGAGCCCTCACTCACCGCGGCGCCGGGGCCCGCTATTGTCCGTTTCTTTTAAACCACTCTCCATTGCTTTGCCATTTCTCATATATCCGCCTTTAATGTCCCGAATCACGTGCGAGTTGAGGTCAAACCCAAAGAGGGAACGCCATGAGGAGACATTCTTATGCGTAAGCTAACCCGTGGGTTGCTTGAGCTTGGAACTGTTAACCATGGGAGCTCATTCCGGCCGGAGCCCGGGGCTGGACCTGGGCAGACTTTATCGAAAGCCTAAAGTCCTAATCTATGCTCATAGACCTCCACAGATCTCTTTAGCTTTTCATTGGGGGACAATATCTCGATATGTACAAAGCACGGCTCATTTTACGCTCCTTGCCGGGCCCCATATATCGACCCGACCCAGTCACCCGGCGCTTTGGTTGGTTCCTTCACCCGGTCAAAACGCGCTCTGTCCCAAAACCTAGTCCTCGTGCATCCTGTTATTACTTTGCTTCTGCCCTAGAGTAACCGTCACCTGCAAGTTAACATCGATGGCATAATTCCGTCACTTTTCTGACGGACGATCCCACTTCTAATCCTCACATTCTCTTCACAACGTCCTACTTGCCATGCCCCTACCCTTTTCTCTATACCTATCTTCTGTCTGCCAAATAGAATACTCTTCACAGAGATTGAGCTCCTGAACTTGCCTTTATATTTAATTGCTTTTAACGCCATCTATAAATCTTGTACAGCGCAAATTTGAGGCCCTCATTAATGCTGAACGTCTTTTTTAAGTCAAACATTTCCCCATTTTGGGGGACGTCGCTTCAGACAACTATCTTCCATAAACTTATCTCAATATCATATTCATGTCTTATCTCTCTCAAACTGCCACGTACATCCCACAACATCGCGGTCACCCCCCAAATATTTAATTACATTTATCACCTTATAACAAAGATAAAACTCCTATTTTACAAATGGTAGCCGCCATAGTTAGCATTTTTGAAATAGGATTGTGTAATGGTGAAAACTGTAAATCCATCACCTGGTTTTTTTAATTTTGAGTTTATATGAGTATTTTAATTATACTAATGTTATATTTTTAGTTTTGATTTTTAAATCTATTTTTTATCATTTTGTATTAGATTTACAAGTATATTTTTTATCTAAAATATTCCTTGAGTTGCAAATTTGAATTTTGGATTTTTGAAATCTAAATTTAAACATAATTCTATTGACTGCCTACTACTAATTGATATGAGATGATCTTATGTACATTTGTTTTGCTTTGTGTGCTTAGTTTTTGTATTTAAGAACATTCATTCATTGTCAAAGAACTTAAGTTCAACAAACCTATTAATTGTTAACTAGAAATACACTCTAACCTTTTTTTTTTTAACAAAAATAGCATACTAAGTTATTTAAAAAACTATCAACATAAGGAAGATGATTTTTTATTTAGCTCTCTCAAACTACCATGTACATCCCACAATGTTGTGGTCACCTCGAATATATAATAACATTTATCAACATAAGGAGATGATTTTTTATTTAGCTCTCTCAAACTACCATGTACATCCCACAATGTTGTGGTCACCTCGAATATATAATAATATTTATCACCTTATAACAAAGAAAAAATCATGTTTCACAAATGTTAACTATGGTGGCTACCATAGTTAACATTTTTGAAATAGGATTGTGTAATTTGGTGAAAATTGTAAATCTATAACTTATTTCTTCACGTTCTAAATTTCTATTTATTGTTATTTTTTAGATATTTTAGTTGTGATTTTTAAATTATTTTTCATCATTTTGGATCATAGGTATAGATTAGATCAAGGATACTTTTTAGTCATAAATTTGAACCTTGGATTTTTTAAATTTAAATTTTAATATAGTTTTATTGACTCCCTACTACTAGTTGATGTGAGATGATCTTGTTTATTTTTTCTTTGGTTTGTGTGCTTGGTTTTTGTATTTAAAGACATTCATTCATTGTCAAAGAACATAATAGAAATTTATTAAGTATTTCTAGACTTTATTTATAAAAGGAAAAAATAAATCTAGTAACATTCTTAGAGATTAACATCACCACACATCACTCTAGGTTCATTGCATGTTTTCTTGTTATCTTTGACATTTCACTCAAATCCATTAAGTTGGTATTGTGTGCATCAAAATAGGAATGAATAACCAAAGTCAACACAAAAGACCTCTTGAGATCAAGCCAAAGTAATTTGCTAAGTTCTAAGATGCATATCCTAATGAAGATTCTTATCAAGGGTTCAAGGATCATCCATTAGAGATCTCACTAAGAAGCATCCACTTGTAATGTCAAAAAAGAACCTTGATATTAAATCATATTCCTCCAAAAATTGTTATCTTGGGAAATTGTTCTTATTTGGTATTGTTTAGAAATTCAAGTTTTGTGCTATTTGTGTTTGATAGTTACACTAGGTTGTGCAAACAAAAAATTGTACCACAATAATCTTCCTCAATAAATTGTGTTAGGAAACATAAGAAAAGATAAAGAACTTATGGATAGATTAAAAAATGTTCAATGTAACAATCAATTGAATTCTAAGTAATTTATGTATGTAGGAATATAGTAGTATAAATAAAAAAATATTTGGATTTTTTTAATGTTTTATTTCATTTTATATTTTTGATAGTTCATACTAACTAATATGTTCAATAAGGTAAAACTTTAGTTAACGAAAATGTGACTATAATGAATTTTATGCACTAATGTAGATATTCTTATATGTCTCTTCCTTGGATGATATTCATTAAAGCAAAAAATTTAAATAATTGATATTGTAGGAAAATGTAAATGAAGTTCTATTTATTCAAGTTATATGTGATGTAATCACTGAGAGAAAAATACATATGATGTATGTGTATATATCAAAAAAAAAAATCCTAGTAGAATAAACAATATTTCCAATAAAAAACATTAGGGCCACTGTTGCGAACAATCACAAAATCGCTAGGCATAACACCATTATCATCAATGCGATGGTGGAAAAGCTTGAAAAAAACCAAAAGGGTTCACTGGTCGTGGATTTGGATGTGAACAGGGGAGGCAGCAGATTGGCTGGTGAAGGGATTTCGACTCATACCCGGGATAACATTAAGAGAAAGACCCCGACGTCATCACATACTACTCAAATTCTCAAGCAGGGGTTACAGGACATGCAGGATGTTGAAAAGGAGGCTGAGGAGTTACTGAACACCTTGGAGTAGCGGGGTGGAGTTTGTTGCTGGTTTTTTTGGGCGGTCCTTTTTTGGGCCCTTTTGTCTCTTGGTGTTGTCGTTTCTTTTTTGGGACAGCCGTTTGTTTGTTTGAAATTTTTTTGTTATCTTTAGTTGTTTAAACTCTGCGGTTTCAGGTCCCTGTAAAACCTATTTTTTCCTTTTCAAAAACAATATTTCCAATAAGGGAATTAATAAATGATGTTACTTTTCAATTTTCCTAGTGAACAAATGTAATAAATAGAAATACAAAAATTATTTTTTATTCTCAAAATGAGTTATGAATGCTAATTTTAATAAACATATGTACAAGAAAGACTTGCACTTTGCAGTGGCAACCCTAGAATGTTATCAATAGAAACAGTGAAGAAGGTAAATAATTTGTGACCTTGAAAGGGAATATATCAATTGACATTTCAATACTAATGATAGTTTGAGTTGGTCAAGTATTTAATGTTCATTATCAATAATAAAGTGAGTATTCATTAAAAAAAATGAAAAAATAAAAAATAAAAAACTTATAAAAGAGTCTTAAAATGTTAAAATGGAGAAAGTAAAATAGTTTATAATTTTCAACAAGTTTTATCAATATTATACCTATATTTATAGTATGTAGGTGGTGTTATTATTGTAAAAAAGTATATAAATATAATTTGGGAAGCCTATGGATCACTTCTAACAAATATTAGATCTTTTAAATATGTAAAAATATACGGTAGAATGACTATCCTACCATGCATATCAATATTAAATAACAAAAATGCAAGAAAATGCAACAATTTTATAGGCCTTAGAAGGTAAGATTCTAATAAATATTTCAATTTTTAAGGTTTTTAAAGATTTATAATGTTCAAAGGCTTTTCTATAAGTATGGATGAGTTGATATGAGCATAAAATAATGTGCAACTAAGAATTTGGATGTTGCAATAAAGTGAATGCAATAAGTAATTATTGATTATTTTATTCTATGTTCCAACAAGATAAATAATATTTTCTAACATACAAAATTGGGTACAAGGTATAAAAATAACTATTTAAAATAGTGGTAACATTTCAAAGAGCATAAAATATTGATTGGGATCCCAAGGATGACATAAAAAACAATTGCATTCATTGATGTGGGAAGGTGATGATGTTTTTATTATAGAATTACTTTCCTTCTTCTCAACCCCTAGGGAGCTTTGATTCTTGAAAGATATTAGAATCTCATGAAAATGTCTCAAATAAACCTAAAAGAAAAAATATAAAGAAAACTACACAAATATAAGTTTGTAAGGTAATATAAACATATAGATATTATTAATATAAAAAATAAAACCAATCTAACATTATGTTTAACTAGAAATCCATACAAAAGTATACAAAAAACCAAGTTGCATTCTTGTAAATTTAGAGTAGAGAATTGATGTAATTCTATGAAGAACTCTTAAAATATGTCCTTAGAGTATCCCATAGTATCTTCATCCTTCCAATATACTTCTTCTCTAGTGTGAATTTGGATAGTACATTATAGATGTAGGTAATTTAGACTTGTAGATAGATCAATATAAAGTTAAAAGAAATGGAGTCAACATAGGATTATTCTAGTAGTGAAAAAGGATAAGTTCCAATCCTTTGGATATTTAAAAGTGTTAAAATTATGTGAGAAAACTTGTTAAAATGAGGTTGAAATAGATTTTTTATTATGCTAGGGTTGAGAATTTAGGAATTACAAGATAGGATGACATAGTAAAATGTTATGAATGGGATGGTAAGTTGAAGAGACATTCATGATTACTTCTTTTTGAAACAAAAGGAAACTATTTGAATTTATAGTTAAGTGGTATCATAATTTCTAACCAAAAAATGGGATTGTTGTGTTAAAAATAGAATTTCTAGGGTTGTTTATGAAATCATTATGGTGATAATATAAATGAAACATATTATTATGTGCCAATTTCTTCATGGGTGGTAAATTTCACTCAATTTTAGCTAGAAAAATATTTTTTTAAACTATAATAAGTGTAAGGAAGTACCTATGGGTATCTTAGGGATGAATAGGAGGTCTTAATGTATGGGACTCTATTCTCAAAAAATGGTTTCGATGGGATATATCTCATCATAATATAGAAATGTTGACCCAATTTATGATGTGTAGATTTTTTATTTACATAATGTTCCATCATAATAGATGAATTACATAGCTAAGTAATCATCATATTCAAAAAAATAGGTGAGGGTGGGTCATGGGGATATGCTTAGCTACTCTTACCTTGTGAAAAGAAGTTTTTTCTTGCTATCTACTTACAAAATTAATAGAGACAATATCATGGAGGCATCATGAAATGCTTATTGCAATTAAAATAACACATCTTAGTTTTCTAAACTAGAGACCCAATTTTCTTGTAAATTATTACAAATAGAAAGCATTAAAAATGGTAGACAAACAAAATTAAAAATGCATAAAATTTACACCATTTTTGCTAGAAATAAAATGATATATGATATGTATTTTCAAATAATTTATAATGCTTTCTGATTTAGTTTTATAAAGCCATTTAATTTTCCTATAAACTACCTAAAACTACTTATGTGAATGTAACTTCCCAAAAAAAAATTATTATAAACGAACATAAAAACTAACCTTTATCCATTGTTTAATATCTATTCTATAATCTAACTATTGATGTAATATTCCAATATTCCCCCCTTATTATGTCAATTTGAATGAGGGTGGAGCATTGCAATAGTTGAATGCAACCCTTTTCAAGAATTTGTTGAAGCACCTTCACAAACCCTCCTCACTCACCCAGGAAACACTAGACCGACTCCATCAATGGATCTCATGATTATAAAACTTGTAAACTTCTACTCAACATGAGAGAATATAGAGTGTCCCCATCCTCCTTAAACAATGAGAGAACAACTTTCCTCTAAAATTTTGCATATCCTTTGACTGCACGTCAAATCCCTCTTTTAGTGCTATGGAAACAATGCCTTTTCTATTGTACAAAATAACCCCAACCAATGTAGATATGTAAAGTGCACCAACAATAAAAATCAAGGGAATCCAATCCCCCCTTTTCTAGGAGACACAAATATGAAGTGGTTTCTCTCTTGCAATGAATCATCTCTGAACAAGAAGCTAGTTCAAGATGATAAAAACCATCTTACCTCCATTTCATCCAACCTCTTGTTGGACCTTGTTACACTTTTCTACTAATTTTTGCCACATCATGGGGCACTTATCAATCCACATGATAGGTGGATTGCCTCTTCCTTGCTTATTAAAAAAGCAAGCTCATATTGCACTTTTTAAGTAACTCTAATGTGAATTAGGATGATCATTATGTGCAAGTATTTTTTGTATTATCACAATGTTTTTGTTGTTATGATCTTGGATAACAATCCTAACAATATGTGGCCATATGGAAAGCTATTAATTTCAATCACTAATTCACCCTTACAAATATTTAATTTGAAAATTAAAACCCCTTCAATCTTTAATATGTAATCAAATCTGAGCCCACATATTTTACAAAAAAATGTTCTATTAACCCTTCATACACCCTTATTTCTTCATGTTATTAAAGGAGTTGTTCAAACCATTAACATATCACAACCAACTAGCATGCATAATTTTGAGCCCCTTGTAGTAACAGAAAATGTATCCATTTTCCTTACTTGATTTGGGAATAATCTTCATTGAATTAACCTAATTTTGCCTAGGTTTAATGTTGTAATGTGTTGTACACATTCACATTGACCTTGGGCCCTTTTTAATAAAATGTACCTAATTTGTACCCTCTTTTAGGTGTTGTAAAGTGTTGTAACACACTTTCACATTTATCTAGGTTCCTCTTAATTAATTGTGGTTAATTAGAGTTAATTAGGCCCTTTAATTCAAATTTAAGCCTTATTTGTGACACCTCTTGAGGATCCATCCCAAAACCCATAATTCAAATTACATAACATTTAATTGGGAAAATTTGAGGTCCTAGAAATTGGTGCTAGGACCCATTCACCCTAGGTGGTGAATGGATCCTCTCTCTATAGGACCCCCCTTTCTTTGCAGATTCTACATGGTTTTTGATGTACTTTCATTCCCTGAAGATAAGATCTTGGAAAATTATGCCAAGACCCATTCACCCTAGGTGGCGAATGGGTCCTTCCTTAATGAGGACCCCCGTTTTGGATTTAATTCTAGCAGGAATTTAATAACATTCATTTCTACATCTATTATTGACTTGAATTATTTGAATTTTGGGGTTAATCTCTTGATTTAGTATAAATAAGGGGTTAATTCACATTATTTCTCCTAACAAGACCTACAAGTTTACAAGAGTCCTAAGCATTCAAGTTTTCAAGCATTAGAGCATTAGAAGAGAATTTTCAAAGGCATTTCAAGGTGGATTATCAACATTTTATTGTAGCAATTCAAGATCATTTCATCATGACAAGGGCTTAATGCATTCATGCATGTTGTTGAGCTAAGATAGTGAGTGTAGAACTGAAGATCTACTTGCAAGCATTGTTCACATATTACTCAAGGATCAAGATCTACATTCTTCATGGCCACTATAGGTTAGATTGTAGATTTAAACTCCAAGACAACTTCCAAGGTATCAACATTGCATCATTTCATGTTCATGCATCAATTTCATTATTTCATCATTTAGTTTAATTACCTACGAGGGGTTTGAATTAGGAAAACCCCTATTCACTAACAATAAATAATTTTTTCTCCTCTTGAGAGTGTGTTTGCAGATTTATACGTTGAAGATCAAGTGGAGAAGAAGTTTGGAGCAAAGTTACAAAAGTTGGCAAGTTGCAAAGTTGACCTTCATAATACAAGAACAAAGAATTGAAGCTACAAAATTTGTTGTAGGTTTTCAGGAGCTGACAACCGAGAATCTAAGAGTACAGACATCAAAGAAAATAACCTAGAGCTTAGTTTTAGAAACCCTAATACGGACCCATTCGCCAGTATTGGTGAATAAGTCCTTTGTGCCCTAAAAAAAAGCTTCTTGCAACAAGGTACACATCATTTTGAGCTCTAAAAACTTCTCTCATAATTGCTATAATAGTTAGGGTTAGTTTTGATGGTTGACCCCATAGTGCAATGGTTAAGTTGCAAGTGTAATAGTTGGGTTGTCTAAGGTTTGAATCCCATGGTGGAGAGTGGGAATTTCGTAGGGAGAAAGCAAAAACATGGTCAATAAAGGAAGCAATGGTGGTGGATATGGAACAGTTACAGTGGGTAGGCGATAATGGATATGGTGGTGGTGGCAGTGATGGCGGTTTAGAATGGTAGGGATGAGGTCTCCCGAATGTGGCCTCATTGGTTCATACCTCTAGTCAAAAGAATTCAGGGTGCTTCCCCTTAGCAGTGATTTATTGAGCAAAAAAAATAGTTAGGGCTAGTTTTTGATTTTCATTTGTGTAATGCCCCACCATGTAAACCCCAAAGGACACTATAATATCAAATAATTAATATAGCACAATTTTTTTTTAAGTAAACTAATATGAGTTACTAGTTAACATTCATTACTAGAAATGAAACCATACAAATGTATGTATCAACTAACTAAGTCCCTTGGGATTACATGAGTGCCTTACATTTGAATATCTCTAACATCATCCCTAACCCATAACGATGATTAACTAACCACAATGATATTACACTACATTACATCCTTCACACTTGTGAACTTAATTATAAATATTTCCATAGATACAACACCATTAAAGATCATATATTATGACCCAATAACCACATAATAATACCAAGAATCTATAAACATAACATAAACGATAAGCATTCATCAATGACCATAAATTAATGCCAAAGATTACATTCATTACATTTATAATATGAAGATACATCGTTCAAGGATTACATTAATATAATAGTGCTTCCCAACATGAACGAGAATAATACAGTAACATGGGATAATACAACTGAAATGAATGAGTACAAAGCATCAAGACTGGTTCCAACTTTGGTACATCTCCAGAGTCACTGCAAATGGTACAACTCTATAAAACTTGATCTTCGGTTGGGGACCCAATGGGGTGCATAGCACATTCCACCCGACCATGTGGACCCTAAGGCCCACCCCCCATGCTAGGAGATGACAAGAAGGACCCACAACTTAAAACAATCAAGTGAACAATGGCTAACAAGACACCACAACAAAAGCAACAACCAACACAAGGCAACATCTAATCCCAGAGGAACAAGAACAACAAACACACAAGGTTGCTAAAGGGAAGAGTGTCATCACATGGCTCGACATGGGTTACCTAATGTGAATCTTCATAGGTTACTAGCCCCCATTCTGGGTTACCCTGGCAACCTCAACTAATCCTCAACCCCCATTCTTACACATGCATAATCAACTCACCTCTCATGAAGACAAGGTAGTTGATTTTCCATTCTAGGCCTTCTCATCTCAAGCCTATACAAGCACTTGAACCATGAGAGAGGAATCCATTATCTTATATTAGTGTGATTAATACCCACTCCCCTAACTATTTATTAGGTTATCACTTGATTAACTCAACTTACGCACGAGTTACCCTAGATACCACTTAGGGTTCCGACCCCCGTGGGAAGCCACTCTCCCTTCTAGCAACAAAATCTCATAACTACAAATAGGGCAAGCCACTTGCACAAACTACCAAATCCAAAAGGTAAATACATCAAGTGAGGCATGCACCATCTCATGCTAGAACTTCATAGTCAAAACAACTTCCACGTGCAAGGCTAAACCCACTAAATAAAATCGAGCATAAGAATAATTGTTCACAAAGAATCAACATGAAAACCAATTACAAAGAAACATTTTTCCCCACCTCTAGAAGCCTAATCACTGACTACCCAAGAAATCACAATTGAGGGTAAATCAAAACCAATCATGGATTTCCAAATAAATTTCTACATGAATTCAATGAATAAAATCTCCCCAAATCAAAATAACTCAAAAGGAAGTCACATTGAAATGGAACCATCAAAATTATCCTTTAATCCACTAACAATTACAAGGTACTAAATTTAGAGAACACTTAAAATAATCAACCATGTTGCATTTATTCGTTCATGATAATATTATTTAAATAATCAAAGAAACTATTCAATCATATAATACATATATATATATATATATATATATATATATATATACATATGCATTTTTACACAAACAGATTGATCTTATATATAATTCATGATAAATATATTTTCACACCCTTAATGAAATCATATTAATAATTAAACTAACTCTTATAGATATTAAACCACACATTATACACAACAAATCAATATTTAATTTCATTACACATTCAAAGTAACAATTTCAAAGAACATTCTAAATAATTTATATGAACCTACACCAACAAACTACTTTTAATCATAATCATAATATATCCATATATTTATTTATACATACATATATATACATATGTATATATATATATACATACATACATATACTATATATATTCCATTTAAATACTCTACTATATAAAAAGAACAGTATTATATATTTTTATTTTCAACAACTTGGTGTTGTTTATAGTAATTGAACTCATACTAAATAGAAACAACATATAACCAAACCCATATATATATATATATATATATATAAACCATAACAAACCATGAGATAACACAAACAATCTTGTTGTCCCTCCTAGAATAAAAAAAGATTACAAAGTCAAAGAGAAAGCAGTTGAACAACCTACTATTGTCTCTTCTATTCCTCCCAAGGAAGAGAAGGAACCTACAATTGAAAAAACCACTATTACACAAACACAAATTAATAATAGATTGAAACAAAATTGAAATGCTATAGAGTGTAGGCATAGATGACATGCTATTGCTCGTAGATTACAAACTCAAGAAGACAAGAACAACATATAAAATTTAAATCTAAACCTTCTTGAAGAAATGCATGATGACTCTATACCTTCGCCACAACATAAACAAGAGCATTCCATGGACATTTTCATTTGACCTCCTATTGTGATAAATCTAGATGATGACATTGACATTGCAAAGATTGATTTGCAAGTGCAAGATGAGTTGAATACATTTTTTTCTCTTATATGATCTTAGATGACAAATCTCTTAGAAAGATTGTTGAACTTTGACACTTGCTCTTGTCTTTTTAACTAGTTTTCCACCTTTCGTTTATACTTACTGAGATTTGGTTGAGGACGACCTACTTTAGATTGACTCGCATGTGCCTAACTAGTCTTTTGCATTTTCAGTTTTCTTTATGTGATTGCATGTGCATAATATGATCCCCTATGTTTTTTTTGACATATTTGTTTCTTTTTGTGCATTCCTCTATATGCACCTTCATTCTTCTCTATGTCGCAAGCATTTTCCATTTGTCTTGTGTTTTCTTTTTGGGGACGATGCAAGGTGTTGAGATATTTAGGTCTCTTCCACATGTTGACCCAAAAGCTTTTCCTTTATCTTTTTCATTTGTCTTGTGTTTTCCTTTTGGGGATGACACAAGGTGTCGAGACATTTAGGTATCTTCCATGTTGAATCGAAAGGCTTTTTCCTTTGTTTTTGCTCTCTTTGTGTCATTCTTCCAGTTCTATGAGTATTTGGGGAGTCATGATAGTTCCATGCTCTATGAAAACATTATATCAAAGACATACTGACCTCAAATACATAGACCCCTTATGTATTTGTGGGGGTAACCCTTCCTTCCTATTTCATGATGCAGCTTTATTTTGGAAACATATGCCTTAGCATAGGTTTTTCGAGTAAAGCTCTCACGTCTTAATAAAATCATTGGCTACTTTAAATAAATTGCTCACAGTAATGGTGTAGAAACCACTTTAAAGTGTGGGCATACATCGATGACATTTTTTAGAAAATTTCATGGCGTGATTTTTTCTTTTTTTCTTGTGATGTGTCCTTTTCTTGGTGGTTTCATTGGGTTTGATGTCCTCCAAGAGTGTACAATCTCCCCTTCACGTCATGATGTAAATGAGGCATCCCATGTGTGACGATCTGACATCCTTGACTTTTCCTCTATTGGAGACATTAGACATAATGCTCCCTAAGAAGAACACCTTACACAAACAAAGAAAAATTCCTTTTAACAAAATATTACATACATGACATTACAAAATCATTTAAGAAAGAATTACATTGTGGTGCCTTATTGAAGTTGTCAGGAGGATAACTTTAGTATTGTATGGGAGGGTAATATGATTCTCTCATTTTCCACCTCATTGTAATAACTCACCTAGTGGATAGATTGAGGTTCCACTACCCCAGAGTGAGCATACACATATTTTGGGACAACTCACCTAGTGGAAAAACTGAGGTTCTACTACCCTAGAGTGAGTAGACACATGTTACGGACAAACAACCCTGTTCCACATCATGTTGGGACGGTTGTGCTTGATCCTTTGTTTTTATTTTTCTTAGTCTTTAACAAAGTATGATTATGTATCTTTGTTATTGCTACATACTTAAGTGTCTTGAATGTCTAATTTATTGTGAGTTTGACATGGGGTCATCCTCTCACTAATGTGGGAGAAAAATATAGTAACAGAAAAGTATCATTTTTCCTTACTTGATTTGGGAATAATTGTCATTGAATTAACCTAATTTTTTCTAGGTTTAATGTTGTAATATGTTGTGCACATTCACATTGACCTTGGTCCCCTTTTAATAAATTGTACCTAATTTGTACCCTCTTTTAGGTGTTGTAAAGTGTTGTAACACACTTTCACACTTATCTAGGTTCCTCTTAATTGATTGTCATTAATTAGAGTTAATTAGCCCCTTTAATTTAAACTTAATCCTTAGTTGTGACCTCACAAGGATCCATTCCCAAAACCCATAATTCAAATTACATAACATTTAATTGGAAATATTTGAGGTCCTAGAAATTGGTGCTAGGACCCATTTTTCCTAGGTGGTGAATGGGTCATCCCTCTAGATAGGACCCCCCTTTCTTTGCAAATTCTATATGGGTTTTTGATGTACTTTCATTCCCCGAAGGCAAGGTCCTAGAAAATTGTGCCAGGACCCATTTGCCCTAGGTGGCAAATGGGTCCTCCCTTAATGAGGACCCCCTTTTTGGAATTAATTCTAGAAGTATTTTAATAACATTCATTTATTGATCTGGTGTTGGCTTGAATTATTTAAATTTCGGGGTTAATCTCTTGATTTAGTATAAATAAGGGGTTAATTCACATTGTTTTTCCTAACAAGACCTAGAAAGTTTACAAGGGGCCTATGTATTCAAGTTTGCAAGAATTATATAATCACAAGAGCATTTTTCAAAGGAATTCAAAGGTAGATTATAAAGGTTTTATTGCAAAAATTAAAGATCATTTCATCATGACAAGGGATTAATGCATTCATGCATGTTGTTGAGCTAAGATAGTGAGTGTAGCATTGAAGATCTACTTGCAAGCATTGTTCACATCTTACTCAAGGATCAAGATCTACATTCTTCATGGCCAGTACATGTTAGATTGTATATTTACACTCCAAGACAACTTCCAAGGTATCAACATTGCATCATTTTATGTTCATGCTTCAATTTCATTATTTCATCATTTGGTTTAATTACATACAAGTGGTTTGACTTAGGCAAACCCCTATTCACTAATAATCAATAAAATTTTCTCCTGTTGCTCGTGTGTGTTTGTAGATTTATAGGTTGAAGATCAAGTGGAGAAGAAGTTTGGAGAAAAGTTACAAAAGTTGTCAAGTTGTAAAGTTGACCTTCATAGTGCAAGAACAAAGAATTGAAGCTATAGAGTATGTTACAAGTTTACAAGAGCTGACAACAAGGAATATGAGAGTGTAGACATCAAGGAAAATAACCTAGATCTCAGTTTTAGAAACCCTAATAGGGACCCATTTTCCACTAAATTCGAATGAGTCCTTTGTGCCCTAAAAACAAGCTTCTTGCAACAAGGTACACATCATTTTAAGCTCTAAAAACTTCCCTCATAATTTCTATAATAGTTAGGGTTAGTTTCTAATTGTTATTTGTACATTTTGACCCTCATAATTGAATGTTTTGTAGAGAAAATTAGTGGTTTATCATTTTGATCCATTCACTTTGATAAAACCCTATATATATATATATATATATATATATATATATATATATATTTCTCCATGTTTGACCCCTTAACCTATTAAAAACATTGAAAAGGGAGGATATTGTAGACACCTAAAATGTGACCTTAACCTAACCACACTTGATTTTACCTATCATAAAATTTAATTAAATAAATATTTATTATTTATTTAATTAATTTAACCTTTTCCTCTATCCTAATATTTAATAAAATAATTTTTTATTATTTATTTAATTAATTTAACCTTTTCCCTTATCCTAATATTTAATTAAATAAATATTTATTATGTATTTAACTGATTTATCCATTACCCTCACCCACCACCTTTAATTAAATAAATTTTATATTTATTTAATTAATTATATCCTTGTCCCAAAATCCTCCAGCTAAATTTATTAATTAATTATCAATTAATTAATTAATCTAAGCTAATTAATTACCATTACATTTCCTCCATTACTTAATTCCACCTCACCATCAATCCTTGTCCAGTCAATCCTAGCCCTTGAATCCATCTACATGGATCAAGATCTAAACTTGTCACCATGTGACAAGAGTCCTAACCTACCTATCCTACCCCTTTCTCATGCATGTGAGAATATCTCTGACACATGTGAGGTCACCTACCTCTTATACGTGTCATAGAAATGTCACTTTCCCAAGCTACCCTACCTCTTACATATGTCATAGACATGTCTCTTTCATGGCCATTCCAATGTGTGCTCACACATGTGTGAGCACACCTTGATCTCACACATCCTTTCCTCTTGGGACACTTGTCACAAGGCTAATCCTCCATCATCTCATTCAATCTTGTCCCTCTATTTAGTCAATGCATCTTGGCCATTGATTTCACCCATCAAAAATCCATAAATTGAGCATTTACTCTCAATTTGATATGCCAACCTTCATCCAATCTTATGTTGTCCAAATTTATATTGAATCATCTTTGTCATATCATCATATGTCTAGTTTGATAAGAAAGCACATTTCATCTATAAAGAGCATATCAATCGGACTTGGGTGCATCCTATTCTAGCTCAATCATGGATTTTGAAGGTGATTTGGTGTAAATATTTATGTATTTATGCATTTATATTATGTCTTTTACTTTATTTCATATTAATACCCTTATTTTGTCATGCCCAGTGTGACTCATGTCCCTATTTTCACCTCTTTTTGTGAGTTTTTGATTAGTTTTAAGTTACAATTTTTTGTTTTGTGCTCTTCTCTATGATTCAACACTTTTAATTGACAAACTCATACTTTTGTAGTGACTTTCGATGCCTCTAGTCTAAGAAATCATGTGTGGCACTTGGTTCTATGATTCAGTACTTCTGTTTGACAAACTCGTGCTTTTGTCATGACTTTTGGAACCTCTATTCTAAGAAATTGTGCTTGGCACTTGGTTTTTGTGATTTGATGCTTTTTTTCAACAAACTCATGCTTCCATCATGTCTTTCAATGCCTCTATTTTGAGAAATCATTCCTAGCACTTTTATCTATGATTCTATATTTTTTTTGGAACTTTTGATGCTTACATTTGATAAAAATATGCTTTTTCAACAACTTTCAATGCTTTTGTTGTGAAAAATAGTGCCTACACTTTAAAACAATTTTTTTTTTTAAATTCTTTATAGAAACGTGCCTTTGTTTCATAAATTTACACTTTTATTTCGTAAAATAGTGGCTATCCTTCATAAAATGGCACCTATGATTCATAAAAGGGTGCCTATGTTTCTATGCAAACCCTTAAAGAGTAGTTTTATTAAAGTGGTAATAATGTTTGCCTCACATATTAGATTTTTAAAATTCAGATTACGTTGGAAAGCTAGTTTAGAAATCTTTTTTGTATCGCAAGTGGATTTTCTAGATTCTTCTCCAAAAGTCAGGTGCACTCAATCAATGTTAACCCTTAATTTCAAATTTCAAATGCTCATAACTTCTTCATACAAAATCATTTTTTAGCAATATTTTTTTAATTTATCAAAAAATCATAAGGAATCCATTTTTTATATCTATTTTTGCTTTAAAAATATGTTTTTGGCATGTTTCATCCACATTCAAAATTGGGCTTAAACTTAACCATTCATATTTGGATTGGGGTTTTAAAATAAATATCTTGTAATCCCCAAGACTCACTTATGTATTCTATCCTCTTGCACTTAGTGTGATCTTGAGGATAAAAAATAAGTGATATTGCTTTCTTTTTTTAGGGGGGCTACCTAGGGATTTCATCACCCAAGGGGATGACCTCAACTCTTGTGTTTCAACAAAGTATAAATAATGGAGGGTGAATCGAAAGACAAACCTCTTGGAATTGGAATATTTTTAATGTGGGCTAAGCCTCTAAGAACTTTATACCATAGAGAAGTGAATGTGGAGAGTGGGTTACCCTCTCCTCTGGCTATTTGGTAATATTCTCTTCCATCTATGGATTAGGCCTCATGTACCTTTGTGGTAATAGAGGATACCCCTATTTGAGTTAAGACTTTTTGGTCATCTTTCCTTGTAGTGCATTGTGCTTGAAAGGATTGATAATCCCACTTGAGTTAGGCTTATTCATGTGTCTTATGTGCTTGAATTTTTAGATCACCCTCCCAATTTGAATCCAAAAGGGAGACATAATCCAAATTGATTCATAAGATTTTTTATTATTCAATTATTTTCTTTTGCATTTTCATTCTTAATTATAAAGTCTAAAAAAAAATAGAAAAATAAAAACCAAAAAAAAACCAAAAAACATCAAAACACTTCAAAAAAAAAAAAATCTAGGTGTCCTCCAAGTAAATCTATCTACGTCATATCCAATTCAAAAATTTCAACCCAATCATCTCATCATAACTATTCATATTCATCCTAGTCATCCATCCCTCCCTAATCAACCTCTTTTCATTTGAATCATCCCATCCTAACCATCTCTTTCAATTCTAGTTGTCCCCCTTCTCATCCTAATAATCCTTATCATCTCTAATACAATCCTAATCATCCATTTTCATTTTAATCATCCCTCTTCATCCTAACCATTATTATTCTTCCTAACCATTTCATCTTAATCATCCACAATCATTCTACTTATCCCCCTTCTCATCCTAATCATCTCCCAATCATCCTTTTCCATCCTACTAATCCCTCCTCATTCTATTCATCCCTTTTCATCATAATCACCTCTTCCTATTCATCATAATAATTCCTAATCATCTTAATCACCTTATCCTAATTGTCCATAACCATTCTAATCATAATCACCCCATCCTAATCATCACAATCATCCTAATTACCCCGCTAATATTTCTAATCATCCATCTTGTCCCAATCATCTCCCATCATCTAATCCATTTCATCCAAAATATCCCAATCATCTCAATATATATCCTAATCCATTCTTAATCCATCATTTAAGACTCTAATCCTAATTAATTTTCCTAATCTAATCAAAGTCCTAATCCCTATCCTAATCTTTCTCCATAATCCATATTAAGATTCTTCTTTCTTAATTCACTTTCATTCTTCATCTTGGTCCTAATATCCTTTATCCATCATCATCCTTAATCCACATCCTTTACTATCATCCATAATATCCATCATCATCATCATCATTTTAATCCAATCCCCTTGTCAACCTAATCCCATTTGAACCAAATCCTAGTTTAATCGATCTATCCTCATCCAAAATCTAATCATTTATTATCTATCTATCTATCTCAACCATACATCCAATCCCTATTCCTTAATAAAAAATCATCATTTGAACATAAAAATTTGGTTAAGGAATTAATCTCCTTCTTACACCATATCCTTTCATCATCACCCAAATATTTTATCCAAGGATCATGTCCCTAATCTACTATCATCCATTTCAAATCCAATATCTCAATTAAAAATCAATACCTTAAGTTGATTTCATCTTTAATCCAAAAATTCTTAATAACATTAGTGTATCTAAAGTATATTCATCAAATACAATCAATTCCTACTTAAAATAACTTTTCCTATCTTAAGTAGATATCAAATCCAATCAACTCTTTCTTAAAAATTTTATTCTATCTTAAGTATAGAGAATATTCCTTAACCAAATCAAATCATTTCAAGGTCTTGAAATTTGATCCCTAAATCTAATGTCACCTTTCATTATATTCATCCTTAGGTACTATGCTTCTAAACCCCAATCTACTCTTAATCCATCATCTAATTTCCACCATCATCCAAAATCAATCCCAAACTTTCCTCTTCCAATCAATCATCTACCATGTCTAACAATCTAATCTATCCTCCATCCAACATTATCTATTATAATCCCCCCTCATTCATTCCAACCCAATCCAAAATCTTGAACCTATATCCTAATCCAACAAAACGGAACATCATTCTCAAGGTCAACCCAAATTACATTGATGATGATGATGAGGACAACCTTTTTTACCAACCTCAATATTATCCCTATGATGATAATGAGATTCTTGTGGACCAAGATGAACTCTCCCCATAAACCATCTCCTCATATATCCAATACTTTACCCATCTATTTTCCAATCACCAAGCCTTCACGAATTTTTCACTCACCCATTACTTCAATTTAATGAAAAAATATGTCATACTTGGGTGTTTTCTTAGCATTGGTTCAAAACCTTCACCATCCCTAACTGCACCAAATTCTAATCCATCTCATATTGTACCCATGCCACACATTCCTTTGACAAGGGAAAGCAAACCCCCATCCAAATTTCCCCTCAAATCCCATCCACATCATCCTCATACACCATTATTGATTTTATCCTCACTCACCACTTTAGTAATGAAAAATATCCCATGCTTGGGTACTTCATTAGTATTGGTGCAAAAATTCCATCATCCACACCTCCACCAAACCCTAATCCATCTCTTATTTATTAACCTTCCCCTTCCTTTTACAAGGGAAACCAATCCTCTTTTGAAATTTTCCTCTAAACTCATCCACATCCCAAATCATCATCTCTAAATCCTTTTCAAGGTCCTCATTCTCATCCTCCATTTACCAACCTATGGAAGCATCCACTTTTCATTCTACTTGTTCATCTCCCACATCCTTACAATCTACATGACCCCAATCTTGCATATCCACTTAATATCATTCCTCTCACGACTTCCTCCAAGGACCATCAGTAAAGGAGCCTAATCCCCAAGAACCAATAAAGTTTTGCAATCTTCTCATCTCATTCATCCACCTAAATCTACCATCCCTCCACCTACCCAATTTGAAGAATCTATCCAACCTTCCTCCACTATCACACCATCCAAACAAATCTAAACATTCTAAGAAGTCAATCCAAATCATGCCAATATGTACCCTAGCTTAAATCAATATCATATCCATGAGCACAAAATATTAGATCAAACATTAACATCCACCTCATGTAATTTTTTTTATATCCATAATAATCCTATGTTTGTTCATGATATCTTTGATAATCCAATATTTGATCATGATCTTATTTTTGTTGAGGACATCCAAGATTATCTCACTTCATCATATGATCCCCTTCCATCTCATGATCCATATCCAAATCAAGAACAATGTATCCCATCCATCCCATTTAATAATCCCTTTCCACATCAAGAGAAAGATATCCCTTAATCCCCCTCTCATGATCCCCTATCTCCCACTTCATTTAATGGCATCCTTCCATGCCAAGATCGAAGTACCTCTTCAACTCCATTACATGATCCCTCTCTAAATCAATATCAAATTGAACCTTCCACCCCATCTAATGATCCTCTCCCATCTCATGATCAAGACACCCCTCCCACTCCATTTCATGATCCCATTCCATCTCATAACCAAGAGTACACTATACCATCAACTCCATCCCATGATCCTACCCCAAGTTAATATCAAAGCGTCCCTTTATCTCCATATCATGATCCTATCATCCACAAGATCCCATCACTTGTATCCAAGTTACCTATGAATCCCATACTTATCAAATGTGTTCCTCCACTTTCATCCAAGATGGTTTACTCCAAGACCCTATCATTCCTTCCATGTCATATCCCCCTCAAAATGGACTCACATCTTGCTTGTAAAATAACAAGTATTGATCACATTGGAAAAATGATTTGTCAAAATATGTGTTCGTTGGGATGAGTTTTCCACATTCCATGAATTTGTTTTTTGCAAGCTTCTAGATTCAACTGTGTATGTTTTTGTGTTAGACACAAAAACATACATAGTTGAATCTAGAATCTTGCAAAAAACAAAATATGTGTTATCAAGGAAAATAGTTAGGCCTCCATGGGTAAGGGATATTAGAACCCATTCATATCAATGAAAATCCAAATTCCCATGGCCTTAGCTACCAAGCTCAAGATGTTGGTACTCCTTCCATCCATCCCAAATCCAAAATCCTACCATTTAAATACCAACATTCACATTCCCCATCCTCCAAATCTATTTTTGGCCCTTGTATTCTAAAGCCCAATCCATCATCCCTTCCATATATTTAGGTCCCTATGTCCCAAAACCAAGTATTTCATCCCTCCATCCATTATCCTCATCACTTTGATTACAAATTCCTTTTATCCCATCCCAAATCAAGATCAATCAGGGAACACGTCATTGAAATCCTTCCACCATCTTACCTACATATACCTATCCATAAGACCTTCATATAATCCCTTCCCATACACCGATCTGATTGCTATTGGAAGAAATTTGGATGCCAAATCTAAAATGCATAAATCCAAATATCCACATAAATCCAAGGATCAATATGTCCCATCAAAAATATATGTAAAACAAAGAAAAATATTATCCAAAATAAAAAAAAGTTAAATCCAAAAGGCCACAAAGGCCCATGAAGCCAAAATAAAAGTTTAAAACCTCACAGATTCCCAAATTACTCATAGAAGTAATGCATCTCAAAGAAAAATCTAAATTGGCATCCAAATTTTCTAATCCAATAGCTCATCATCCACTATCCTAAGTCTTCCATGAACCCATCCATTATACAAAAATGATTTTACATCATTCCATTCCTATCATCCAATCCTTTGCATAAATCTATATCCCTATCCATCTTCCGACCATTTCATCCTCCTTACTGTCATTCTACTAACATTTGTGAGCATACCTCCAATTTCCATGGTCTAATGGAGCACATCTTCAAGGGATACCATTCATGGAACTAGATGCTTTATTCCTTCCTCCATCTCTCTATCATTCATCGACTATCTTCAAAATACACCTATCCACATCCTTATCATTATCCATCTTCATCCATATTATTCCAAAAAAATTAAAAAATACAAAATATGAAAAAATAAAAAATAAAAAAAGTATAGAGAAATAACTCATCCAATGGTGAAAATGACTTCTTGTGACACCTTGGGTAAGTACCATGATGAAAACCTAGCAAACAAGCATCATATTTAAATCCTCCATCTCTTGCACTCTAGACTTTGGGGCAAGCTTTATCCATACCACATATTATTTGCATCTTTCACTATCCTTCATCCTATGTAAGTCCATCCTCCCCTTCCCACCTTTGATCTTGAAAAAGTTAAGGATCTTGAAGCATCATGTTTCCTATCTACCATCATCTTATACAATGCTCCAATTTCCTCCATTATACTCCATCTCATATCCCTCATCTCATTTCCTTGGACTCACATCCTATCCAAATCAATCCACCTTTCCTATATTTGATCTTGATGAGGAGCCTATGAGTCTCCATGTTATCCTCCATACATCCATATCTTATCCACTTGATCTTGATCATCCTATCTATATCCTCCATCCTACATCCCTCATCCTACCTCCATCCTCCCTTCACATCTTTGATCTTAAGGAGCGTCTATGTTATCCTTACACTCCAATATGCACCATCCCATATCCTTCATATATTTTTATCCATTCCATCCATATCATTTCCATTCATTCTTCCTTTTCACCCTTGATCTTGATAAGGGATAGGGGAAAATATCCATGCATGCTTTGGACAATGAAAAATTTTATACACTATATATCCATGTCTATTATGAACTATTCTTCCATATCCTTTATGCACCATCATTCTATCTCATGCATATTTTCTTGTCATCTTCTATCCTCTATTGCATTACCTCTAGTGTGGGACATCTTGTTCCTTTGCAACATAGTCCTTGGATCTCCATCCTCCTATCCATCATCCACCATCCCCTTATCTCCTATCACCATCCCTCATCTCAATCCTTCTCTCCTATTCAAGCAATACAATCTTATCCCTCATCATTTCATCCTTGTCCCAAAGCATGGTTCCTCCTTATTATTGGATCCCATCCATTCCTCTATCCTAATCATCATATCCTCCATCCATCCTTCCAATCCAATTATCACAATCTAGTCCACCCAATGAAATCCATCCTAATCCATGCAATTTAATCTTGCAATCTAGTGCATCATCTAAAATCAAAGGTCATCATTTTGATCCATATCAACTGAAATCAATTGATCCACTATCCAATTAGCATCATAGGGATGTATCCTTCCCAATCCATGAGATTTTTCTTTTTGTTAACAACACAATCCTCAGGGTACGTATTTTTCTTATCATTAACTTTTCTATCCTTATCCTTATCATCATCATTATCATCAATCAATAAATCCATCAATCAATTTTTAGCTTGACTTGGAGAATAGTCCTTGTTTTCTTTTGGTTCATTGTGCATGCTTATTTTTTACTTGTGTGTGTGTTATCATTGTTTGAATTTATTATGGTCTTTGCACTCTATTATCATAGGGGTATCATGATCTTCGATATAATTGTGTTATAAGGAATAAGTTTGCACTTGACCTTTTGATCATGTACTTGGCACATTGTCATACTGGTTCCTTATATCTTGGTGCATAATATCAAGTATAATATAAAATGTAGGTTTCTTATGCCATTGTAGCATGATGATCATCCATCCTCCCTCTTCATCCCTAATTTTCCTATATCTTCTTATCTTTCATCCTCTAGTCCTCTAATCCATTTCGACAACACACCTGTATTCTTTGAACCCACATGTCCTCTCGAGGGGGCATACCACTACCTCCTCATCATCCTTCCTCATCCTCACTAGTGACTAGGGAATCATGTCACTAGTCCTTATCTCTTAACTACCCACTATGTTTTATTCTTCTTTGAAATGATGTTACTTCTCTTAGTTGCAACATCATCTCAAAGAGGGGAAAAATATACACATGAAATGTAGCCTTAACCTAACCACACTTGAATTTACCTATCCTAACATTTAATTAAATAAATAATTATTATTTATTTAATTAATTCAACCTTTCCCCTATCCTTATATTTAATTAAATAAGCATTTATTATTTATTTATTTAATTTAACCTTTTCCTTTATCCTTATATTTAATTAAATAAATATTTATTGTTTATTTAATTAATTTATCCATTAGTCTCATTCACCACCTTTAATTAAATGAATTTTATACTTAATTAATTATATCCTTATCCCAAAATCCTCCAACTAAATTAATTAATTAATTCTCAATTAATAAATTAAATTAGGCTAATTAATTACCATTACCTTTTCCTCCATTATTTAATTCCACCTAACTATCAATCCTTGTCCACTCAATCCTAACCATTGAATCCATCTACATGGATCAAGATGTAAAATTTTCACCATATGACAAGTGTCCTAACCTACCTATCCTACCCCTTTCTCACACATGTGTGAGCATCTCTCACACACATGTGATGCCAACGTACCTCAGACATGTCATAGACATTTCACTTTACCAGACCACCCTACCTCTTACATATGTCATAGACATGTCTCTTTCATGGTCTTTCCAATGTGTTCTCACACACGTGTGAGCATACCTTGACATTACACATCCTTTCCTCTTGTGACACTTTTCACAAGACTAATACTCCACCATCTCACTTAATCTTGACCCTCCATTTAGTCAATGCATCTTTGCATTTGATTTCACCCATAAAAAACCTATAACTTGAAGAATTTTCTCACTTTGATCAATCAAACTTCATCAATCTTATGATGTGGACATATTTATATTGAATCATCTTTATCCTACCATCATGATGTTGGTTTGATAAGCAAGCACATTTCATCTATTAAGAGCATATCAATAGGACTTGGGTGCATCCTATTTTAGCTCAATCATGGAGTTTGAAGGTGATTTGGGGTAAATATTTATGTATTTATGAATTTATATTATCTCTTTTACCTCATTTCATTTTCTTACCCTTAGATATTATTATTTTTAACCAAATTAATAAAATTAGGACACTATGAATATAATTGAGTAAACTATGAAAATGCAACGAGAATGAGAGTGAAACCCTAATGATAATTTTTCAAATTTCTACCCTAGAAATAAACAAAAACCTTCCCTCTCATGGTTTCAAGGTAGCTCAAGACCTCTACATGAGTAGAAAGGAACTTAAAATTCAAGGAAAAAAAGGAACTCAATGGCCTTTCCAAGATGGAAATCATGGTCATGGCCTACAACAAACCTCAAGAGTGCATATTTAAATGCATACATGGGTGGTTTGTGATATTTCCATGGTTTAATGGGCCTCCATTATGGTTCCCACATGTTTCCCTATCTCACTGATTCTCTACTACTCCATCTTCCTCTTAGTACAGGCGACAAGACTTTGTCATCACTTTTCCTAACACTCTATCATTGGGTTCAAAGCCTTACAGGTAGAGTCCATGAGAAAACACAACCTATCATCTATTGGAATCCTTGCAACATGAGCATGAAGTATGGATGATTGTGTTGGTTATTCCTATGTTTTCAGTGATGTCAACATGGTGATAACTATATGGGAAGAGTGCTTGGTTTATTGGAAGTTGTTCTCTGCCAGTAATACCCTTTTGTGATGGATTAGTGTGTTGGTATTTGGGTCTAGAATTCACTGCAAGATCTGATATGGCTATAATCTATTAACCATTTTTTCTTAACTCATTAAGACAACTATATCCTGGATCTTGAGACATCTTTTGTTGTGAGCAGAAAGTTATCTCGATGATAAAGTTTAACTATGTATCCTAATATTGTTCTATGTGTGGTATATTGTGTAAGAGAATCCACATTCTACTTAGGTGAATATTCTTATGCTACGGTTTTTTTGATAGTCTCGATGTTGGTAGTATGATGGGAAATTAATGTGTTCTCATATTTGAAAGGTGTTTTCTTTGAGGATTATTTGTTAGTTTGGAGATTTGTGTTCTATTCTTAGCCAACTCAGTGTATGCAATATATTATGAAGAATAGTTATGTTTTATGGAGGTTAGATGACTTGGTATAATGCACTACATGGATAAAATGCTTAAATCTTATATGGTGCCAATGAAGAAGTTTTTGATTATTTTTGTGTTCATCGAATTAGGTTGACCTAATTGATGAATAAGATGGACTTGTATATATATAAGATTTCTTGAGGAATGAAATGAGAGAGTGAAGAAGGAGAAGAAATTGTGTAGAAGAAAAGTGTGTGGAAGAAAGGTCCAAGCCTAAATGGTTTATTAGTTGTGGATCAGTATAGTTTTGTTGAGCGACTATTGTGTGAGGCTGTACTTATTATTTTGAGCTTTAGTGGAACTAAACCTTGCACATTAAATGTTTATCCTATTAGTTCAATCTTTTGTAGTGAGCCACTATCATTGTATCTTGGTGGTTAGCAATCTTTTGTACTCGGGCAATGATCCTTTTAAGGATAGTGAGTCTTGGCAGTGAGCCCCACAATATTTTGTATTTGAATATAAAATATTGTAAGTTAACCCTCACCGTGGTTTTTCCCTTTTTGGGTTTTCCACGTAAAAACCTTGGTGTTCATGTGTATGGTTGCATTGACTTGTTTCTATGTTCTCTCTTGTTATTTCAGTCAGAATTGTGATGATGTTTAAGTAGATTTTATTATGATTTTATGGAATACTAATTCACCCCCCCTCTCAGTATTTCGGTTGTTCAACGATTGTTATCAAATCTTGGTTCCTTGGAAGAAGCCTAACAAATTGAGGAAGGTCCTAAAATTTGAGTATGAGAAATATTTTCCTTTAGAAATAGTCTCTATCGAATATTCAGAAGAAATGGAAGATCTGAAGGACAGGTTGATGAAAACAAATGATTACATTGAAAAGCTACAAAGTAAAAGTTTTGAAGCATGTGATCTATTGGTTGAAGGAGAAAAATAATCTCTAGCCTGCTGCAACAATTGGATGAGAAGAAAAGAATTGAAGAATGTCAGGAAATTGAAATTCAGAGGAAGACGTTTGAATGCATAAAGTTAGAAGAAGAAGTAGAAATCTTGAGATCTGATCTGGAAAAGGAAAGAAGTTTTGAAGAAAAATTTAAGATAAGCTCGACGATGCTTGATGAATTGATTACCTCTGAAAGATTGGAAATGGATAAGAGTGGTTTATGGTTTGAGGAAGGTCAAAGTTCTAAAGCGAAGCAATCCACTAGTAGGAAGACATGACACAAAAATAGACAAATCAAGGAGCTAAGAAGAAATTTCAGAAAACTTCATACCAAACGACATGATGCTAAAAGGTATTTATCCTTCAATGGTGTTTGTTATTCCTGTAATACATTTGGTCATAAGGAAAAAAAATGAAAAATTAAAATGAATGATTCTTTATCATTCTCCAAAAAATGTTCCAAGTGCAAGAAGAATGAATATAAAGTTAATATATTGGATGAAACGGAAAATAGAAAGAAAAATGTTCTTTCCTATAAGTGCAAAAATCTAGAACACCTTGGTAGTTACAACAGAAGAAAGAAAAATATCTATCCGGGGAAGAAGAATTATCAAATCATTGATCCAAAAGAAGAAAGAAAGGAAATGAAAAGGATTTAGAGAAAGGAATCACTAGTCTTATTTGTGGTGACCTCTAGTGTAGATACTCCCATCAATTTCTAAATAAATGTAGTGGCTAAGGTGGATCAATCATAAAAAAATCTAATAAACCCCCTCATTAATACTTGTGTCATATCATGACACAAGTATATTTAATGTGGTAACAAGATTAAGGTATTTTTTAGTCGCATGTGTAAAGGATGAAGTATGTAGAATTTGAAAGATTGGAGGTGTACATAATTCTCGAGGCAATCTACCTACAAGTTGAAGTATTTATTGCAAAATCATTTAGAATGGGAGGAATAAATTCAGATAATTTTAAAGGCTTCTGAATTTTCGAAGAAGTGTGCAAAGGAAGTTTAGAAGGTAATTCAGAGTTTCACGGTTTGAAGAAGATATCAAACAGATTCGAAGTGAGCTCCAGAAGCAAGATATCTATACATTTCTTGTTGGAATTTTTAGAGGTATTCTTGTTTGCACAATCTTTCACTTTTATTGCTATGGATAACTCAAAGGTTGTGAATTGTCAAGATAAAGTTAGGTTGAAGCGATATTTGAGGAATGTGTCAGAAGAGTCTATCGGAGCATTCTATTGCATCCCTCTAAGAGTGTTTCCTACATAAGATATCTATATATTTGTTTACAATAAAATAGAAGAGATCTCATCAAATTAGTTGAGCATGCTTTGGGAAAGTGAATTGAAAGAGAGCCATGATGCCTATAGAGTATTAGTTGAGAAAAATTTGGATGTTTGGAGGAAATTTCCCTTGTTTGGATTTGAGAAGAAATATATTTCAATAGTGTTGAGTAGAATTCATGATGAATCTCTATGGATAGATGAGGCACATTTGATTTCTAGAGAACCTATTAGAGATGTAACTAGTTTGTGTTCCGTCGGACCAAATCCCAAACGAAAGGCTATGGATGAGAAAGAAATAATTGAGGTTACCAGTGAGAATACGAAAGGGAAAGAGATTTCAATTTGAGATCGATTGTTGATTTGGTAACAATATATACTACTATGGTCATTGGTCACAAAGTTTGTATCCCTAACAATGACCTTACAGTTTCTACTGCAGTTAATATGGTTAAAGAGGTGTGGAATATGACTTGTGGGAATTATTTCGTATGCATTTTTGAAGAATTTAAAGGAGATCAAGAATAGTAAGAAGAATACATTTTGGTATAGCAATTTGGTTGTTTGTTTGCTCTTTTAATTTTTGAGATAATTACTGGTAATAGGAAGGATAGAATAGTCAAATTTAGAGCCTATTTCCTATCAAATCAAGAACTTCATGATAAATCTTGGTAGTTCATGTGCACAAGAGACTACCCTTGTTGCATTCTTTGGAACATTTCAGATGAGGATGAACAAAAGGTTTAGGATTCTAGTAAGTGTTGTGGAAAGGTACTTCAGAAGCATAAATTTTCTTGTGTCTATAGATTTTTGTCACATGGAAGTAGTTGAATCAAGGTTAGTTTGGATATCTAAATTGGATTATGAAGAGGCTGAAGTTGATAATTATACTAAAATTATTTTGGAAAGCCCTAACAATCTTGTAATGCCATAAAATTGCACCCCTTGCAATTTCACATACATTCTTGCATCTCCTTTAGTGTCCACTTCCTTAGCATTTTATGTAGGCTCATTTTAGCCCCTACATCAACCTTTTTCCCTTCTCAAGATGCTCAACACCCCTTTTCAGTAGCTACCCTTGCATGTTTTCTTTGCATCAAACCTTGTTCTTTTTCTGTTCATGTTGTTTTGTAGTGTGACATGTCCGAACACTAGCACGTTGCAGAGATGTCTATGCACCAAAATAGCATCCTGCGACATTTCAACATTCAAACAACTGTCTCCGAGCATGTTTTCCACTTGTCACCTCCTTTGGTCAGTGGTAACAGTCTGAGATTCCTTGTAACCACTAGAGAAGCTTCTTTTTGCTTCTCTTCTCTCTTTAAATGTTATATTTTCACTTCATTTTCAACTCTCTTCTACTTCCAGCTTCTCTCTTGCTTTAGCTTTAACCTTCTAATCTCCAAATATTGCTTGCATAGCTTCATATAGCTTGCTACACCAACATTCTTACATTTTTTCAAGCCCTCTTTGCAACATTCTCAAGCTTTTACAACATTCTTTGCAACACTCTTGGCTCTTGCAGCTCTATTGCTCTCTCCATTTGGCTTCCTTAAGCTTTTCAACTCTATCTCCTTCACTTCATGCTAGTGAATATCCTGGGATTCCATATCCCCTAAATAATACATCTCTACTTCGTGATATGGGTTCTCCTCCTCAAGCGAGAATTGCTTTTATCAACTACATTTTGTTATACAGGTTCTCCTCCGTGAGAAAGGTTTGCTTGTATCACATCACATTTGCTTACTTTTCACTCTCTATCTTTTGGTTGTCTATGGATGTGGGAACACCAAAATAGGGGTTTGACTAAGGCAAACCCCTATATAGCCCCAACACTTTCTCTAGATATTACACATGCAGATTTTGAAGACATTCACATACTAGAGGCTTCATCACTTGTGTGGTTGTGAGAATTTCCTTTCTATCTCTTATTATCTTTCTTTATCATTTATTCTTTACTTTGCTTCAATTCTATCATATTCCGCTATTTTCCTATGCTTTAGAAGTTCCTAGCAATCAGAGTAGAAGTAGCCACTCTGTCATTTTCTGTGATAAAATCTCTCTCTAGTACATATGAGACACCAGCGTGCCTCTAGGATGTTTGTATCCTGCACTATTATCCTTTGGCTAAGAGCTTGTCAGTTTTTCCAGAAAATCTTCATGACCCACTCTTTTAAATTCTAGAACTCTCACCGCCGTTCTTAATGTATTTTAGGGAAGTTCACTCCATGAGGCACTCTAAATGAAGAGAACTCATGAGTATAAAATCACCCTTCTCTACATTTTGTTGAACCCGACATGAAGAGAGTATTTTTTAAAAAAAAAGGAATTTATTTACCCCTACTTGGTGGGGTCATAACTTTTGACTCGGTGCTCAGAATTCAGAACCGTTTGCACCATTGGAAAGATCTCCTAGAGAACTAGTTCAATCCCTAAAATACTAGTGCCTTCAATAGTTGAATTTTATGGACTGATGCAATTTTTGACCTCAAATTTCATTTTGAAGACCTCCAAAAATGCAAATTACTAGGACCTAGGAAATAGCAAAAAAATCTGAAAATCTAGATTTGCGATTTTTCTTAGTTTTGTTATCAATTGGCTTGTTTATTCATTATTTATCATATTTAGCTTACTATTTGCAAAATGAATTTAATATCCTCTTTTGTTAGTTCAATATCTAGTTTTATTCAAAATGTTAATGATGTTCCATTTCATGCATGTGATGGTGACTTGGCTTTGCCTATGTCACTTGATATCATTGATCCTTCTCATGAAAGTCCTCTTGCTTCAGAGGATATTTTGTTGCAAGAAGATGAAATCATTGATACCTTTATTAATGTTAGTCTACCTTCTCTTCATTCCAATGTACTCTCTTTTAGATATGATGCATTTGTTAATGATGAATTTCATACTCCTTCCAATGCACTCTCTTCTAGAGATATTACATTTGTGAATGATGAATCCCATATTTTTTCTAATGCACTCTCTTCTAGAGATGATGCATTAGTGAATGATGAACCTCCTTCCACATCTGCTCCTCCTTGGATCAATGTTGAGAATGTTTCTTCAAATAATTATTCTCCTAGTTGTGATGAGTCTATGAATATAATCCATGTCTTTGCTACCCCTCAAAGGCCTAAGAGACCATTCATTTACGTGACTCCGGCTAGTCCTTCTCCTAAAAGGGTTTTTTCTATTAATGGTGTTCCATTTGATAGTGAGTCTCCTGATCTTCCTAAGGATCCCTCTTATAGAGTGGTAGTCCATACTGGTAAGAATAGAATGAATGAACAACCAAGCCTTCCTCAAGCTCCTAAACCTATGACTAAAGCACCCAGTTATTACGATATTGTAGATCAACTTTGAGTTTCTCCGGATAAGATCTCATTGTGGGACTTTCTTTAGCCTGCTCCAGTTTATCAAGATATGCTTTAGGGAGACTTGCAAAAGATCCTCTTGCCTTCTTCCACTAGGCCTATAGATGCTGATGTGTTGATAGCAAATATTCGTACAAATTTTCTGAATATTACGTTCTATCTGTAGGAACTCCCACCTTCGGAAGAACAAAAGAAATAAGATCCTCTAATGATCATAGTCAACATTAATAATATTGGCATTAGACATACTCTCGTTGACCCTAGTTCAGTGCTCAATGTATGAAACATTGATCTATTGTCTAAGATTAATATTGATTCATCTTCTCTTAATACTTTTGTTGACATTTAGGGTATGTGTAGGATCATGATGGGCCAAAAAGTGGTGATATGGTGGGTATGTGGTTGACGACTTTTTTTTACCCAAAATTGATGAAACGAAAAGGGTTTTTTAAGTTGATTCTCAAATTTCCACCAATATAAATTATTCTTTACTTTGAATTTAATAAATAATTATTATTCATTTTCTATTTGAATTACAACTAAAGTCTTGATTGATAGGCTGATTGAAAAATATCTATAGCTTTCAAACAGTATCACATCTTTTTAATTTGAAACATGCGTCACATTATATGCTTTGCATCCTATAGGATTAAAAAAAAACATTTAATTTCATGAAGTTTTGACCAAGTTAAGGTGGTCAAACATACTAGGTTTTATATTTTTAAAAGTTGTAATAAAAAATTCATAATTAATTATTTACTTTGAAAAAAATTACAAAAAAATATGCATCACATTGGTACATGAGTCCTCTACTTATATCTAAAATATTATAAAAAAAATATTATCATTTTATTGTGGTTAGGGTGGTTAGACAGACACCTACTTATTTTTTCCCTGAAATTTAAGTACTACTGCATTGAAATTTCAAATTTTCACCAAATAGATTTTTTTTACATCAAGTTGCCTAACTCTGATTTTTCTAAATTTTTCGCCACTTAAGGGTCTACTTTTTCCATGATGATCCTACACATACCCTTTATGGTTTTGATAATTTCGGTCGACAACCTTTAGGCATGATAGTCTTGGCTTTGAGGTTGGGACCCGTTACTATACCTACCCTTGTTTATGTTATGTCAAAAAAGCTACCTTATAACCTTCTTCTTGGTAGGCCATGGATTCATGCTATGGGTGCATTCTCATCTACCTTGCATGAATCTATTAAGTTCATTTGTAAAAATTGAGTAGTCACAGTCAAGGCCGACCCTGATGCTATGCACTTATGTGAGATGGTAGCTACTGGTCAGGCTTCAGTTGTGCCTATTCTTATTCCTTTAGTGTCTTCCAATGTGTCGATGTTTACTCTAGTAGTACCTACTAAAAAGGATACTCTTGAGATAGATGTTCTTGAAGAAGATCCTTCTGAAGAAAGAAATCTTAAGTCTACTCTTTTACTTCTCAAAAGAATGCATGTCTTGTTGATGATTTGGGTTCCTTAAACTTTACAAAATCCTTCATTGCAGAATATAAATTCAACCTGATCCACTCAGACCTTCCCATAACATCATCCACACCTACTATCAGAGATGGTTATTCTTTTGTATCATAGGGTAGTCTGAGCAATAATTGTAATGTTCTTAGTGTTGACCTCCTTCTGAGGAAGATGATCATGCCTCTGCTAAAAAGGATGATGGTGATCCCATAGAGGGGTGTGATCCCCATTGTTGGAATGATGCTCTCTATGAAGATCCTCCTTCTTTTCAAGATTTGCAAACATGTTATGGCCTCGACTTTAAGCTTGTCTCTAAATATGGTTATAGGCATAAAGGTTGTGGGTGGAATGAACAAGTCATTCAGGTCCCTATAGATTTTGCACACCATAAGCATAATTTGGGGCTTTGTTGCTAGAATGAACCATCTAAACAGAAGCCATGGTTGAGTGACATGAATTCTTCTCAACCTCATTCTGTTGAAAAGATTCTTCCTCCATTGTCTTCTATATGTGTATCTTCCTCTCGTGAGTAGTCAAGTCTTTATCCAGAAGAGAAAGGGTTACTTCCTGCTCCTCATCCTTTATCTAAGCAAGAGCATATTTTTTTGCAGCTTCTAAAAGCTCACTTAATCACTCTTCCTTCTCCTACATGCAAGAAATATCATGAACATAATAAAGAAAAACATTCTTTCTTTGCATACCATTGAGTGCTTGGCCATTCCACTAGTGAATGCAAGGCCTTGAAAGATAAAATACAACTTTGTGATTCAGGTGCCATCACTCAATTACTTGTTGATGCACTTGCCTCTTCTCCAAATGACAAGCAATATTGAGGGTCACCTCTATCTTGCATGTTCTATGTACCTTTCATGGTTCTCCTCCCCTATATGTTGGGGGCAGTGATGACTTTTTCCAAATATTTTTTTCCTTCTAAGGACCCCCTCTCTTCTCTATATCTTTCAATTGAAGCATCCCTTGAGTGGACCCCTTTTCTCTTGAAGGGTTCCTGAGGGACCCCATTTGAGAGCTTTTCTCCTTCATATGAATTCTATGGCATCTGGCTTGGGGGTAGCCTGACTAGACCTCGCTTTTCAAATAGTGCATCCCTTGGAGTGGACTCCTCTTCATTTGAAGGGTTCTTGAGGGACCGCTTTGAAAGTTTTCCAATCTATCAATGATGTGCATAATTGTCTACTTACTTGCTTGTGTGCAACTTTCACTTTGAAGGTGTGCTTGTGAACCCACTTTTTGACTCTACGGAGTTCCCTTCCTTGGGTTTCCTCCATGTGAGAGATCTTGGGGGATACCTCCCTATAGGTCTACGGGTTTGTAGGGTACTTCTTCTAAGCTTCCTCCATGTGAGAGATGTTGGGGGTTGCTCCCCTACTAGTCTATTGCTCTATAGGGCACTTATTCTGAGCTTCCTCCATGCGAGAGATCTTGGGGGTCACTCCCCTACAAGTTTGTGGGTATGTAGGGAGATTTTTCTAGGTTTCCTTCATGTCAAAGATCTTGGAGGATACCTTCCTTGTAGGTCTATGGGTCTGTAAGGTTTTTTTCTCAGTTTCCTTCATGTGAGAGATCTCGGAGGATAACTTCCTTGTAGGTCTATTTTCCTATAAGGTGCTTATTTCATCAAGTTTCCTTCATGTGAGAGATCTTGGGGGATGCCTCCTTGTAGGTCTATGGGCCTATAAGGCATTTTCATCTTCATTTCCTCCATGTGTTTGAGATCTTGGGGGAGGTCTCCTTGCAGGTCTGCGGGCCTATAAGGAACTTTCATCTTGGTTTCCTCCATGTGAGAGATCTTGGGGGAGACCTCCCTTGCAGGTCTATAGGCCTATAAGGTGCTTATTTCATCAGGTTTCCTTCATGTGAGAGATCTTGGAGGACACCTTTCTTGTAGGTCTGTGGGTCTGTAACATGCTTTTTTAGGTATCCTTCATGTGACATATCTTGGAAGACACCTTCCTTGTAGGTTTGCAGGCCTATGAGGTACTTACATTCTTAAATTATCTTTCTTCTCAATTGTATATACAGGATCAAAGATTTGCATCTCCTTCATCTTGAGTATATGCTCTTTCTCTCTTCCACATCTTAGATTTCTTCTATGAATTATTTTTAATTTAGGAATGACATATAGTACTGAGACAACTTTTTACATTGAGGTCTCTTTCACTTTGTTGACTCAAATCCTTTAGTTTTTTGTGTGCTAACACTGTTGTTTGGTGTCCGTTTTTCTTGTCTAATGCATTTTTTTTGCAGGTCTTCAGCCTGTGGGCATGCTTCTATGGTTTGAAGAGTTTTTTGCTTCATCTATAGTATCTTTTTGGCATATGATATTTATGTTTAGTATATTTCCTTTAGTGCACATATTAGTGTAGATTCATATGCCCGCTAAAGTGGGGAAAAAATGTAATGGCATAAAATTGCACCCCTTGAAATTTCACATACATTCTTGCATCTCCTTTAGTTTCCACTCCCTTAGCATTTTGTGTAGGCTCATTTTAGCCCCTGCATCAACCTTTTTCTCTTCTCAGGATGCTCAGCACCCCTTTTTAGCAGCTACCCTCGCGTGTTAGCTTCACATCGAACCTTGTGCTTTCTATGATGTTTCAATGCTCAAACAGTTGTCTCTGAGCATGTTTTCCACTTGTCACCTCCTTTGGTTGGTGGTAACAGCTTGAGATTCCTTGTAACCACCCAGGAAGCTTCTTTTTACTTCTCTTCTCTCTTTAAATGTTATCTTTCCACTTCATTTGGAACTCTCTTTTTCTTCCAGCTTCTCTCTAACTTTGTCTTTAACCTTCTACTCTCCAACTCTTGCTTGCACAACTTCATATAGCTTGCTACATCAACATTCTTACATCTTTTCAAGCCCTCTTTGCAGAATTATCAAGCTTTTACAACATTCTCTGCAACACTCTTGGCTCTGGCAGCTCTATTTCTTCTCCATTTTGCTTCCTTAATCCTTGCAACACTATCTCCTTCACTTCATGCTGGTGAGCATCCTAGGATTTCATATCCCCTATCTATTACATCTTTACTTTGTGATACGAGTTCTCCTCCTCATGCAGGGATTGCTTTTAGCATCTACATTTTGTGATCCAGGTTTTCCTCCTTGAGCGGGGTTTACTTTTATCACATCACATTTGCTTACTTCTCACTATCTCTATCTTTTGGCTATCCGTGAAGGTGGGAACACCAAAATGGGGGTTTGACTGAGGAAAACCCCTATACAGCCCCAAAAATTTCTCTAGGTATTACGCATGTAGGTTTTGAAGACATTCACATACTAGAGGATTGATCACTTGCATGGTTGTGAGCATTTCCTTTCTATCTCTTATTCTCTTACTTTATCATTTACTCTTTACTTTGCTTCAGTTCTATCACATTCCGTTATTTTCCTATGCTTTAGAAGTTCCTATCAATCAGAGTAGAAGTAGCCACTCTGTCATTTTTTGTGATAAACTCGCTCTCTTGTCTGTACAAGATGCGAGCATGCCTCTAGCATGCCAGCGTGCCATGCTGGCATCTGTATCCTATGTTTCCATCCTTTGGTCGATAGCTTGTCAGTTTTTTGAGAAAATTTTCATGACCTACACTTTCAGATTCTAGAACTCTCGCCATTGTTCCTAAGGTAGTTTAGGGTAGTTCGCCCCATGAGGCTCTCTGAATGAAGAGAACTCATGAGTAGTGAATCCCCCTTCTCTACAAATCTCAATGTAGAAGGTACCTCCAGTAGCGTGACTAGAATAGGGAAGAAAAGGAAGAGTGTTGTTAAGAAAGAAGTTGTAGAAGGAAGTGAGCTTGAACATGAGAATGAAATAATAAATATTCAAAGAGATTTGGAAGAATCACAAAAGGTTATTCCTGATGCTATTTTTGATTCATCTATTTCTGTTGTGGAGAATTTTTGTGGCATGATTAATTCTTTGAAGGTCTACATCTCTGGACTTGAAGTGTCTATTGGAATCAGGTATGATGAAGAAAATTTGGAAGATATAAAAGGAAAATGTGTGGATGCACATGAACTACTTTCTTTTTACCTAGATTGGTCTTATAATACACTAGATATGAGAAATGAGATAAGGATGAGTGAGTCCTGGTTGAGCACTTAGGCAAATACATATAGGTTAGTAGAAGATAAAGATAATTAGAGGTGATCCTACATTGTGAAACTTCAAAACAAGTATTTTCTATGTAGGATCAAAGGATAGATGTTATCAAGAAGTTTTTGGCACTCAGAGACATGATTAAACACATACATACTTCAATTTCTAGTGCTCTTGGTTGTATTGGTGAATTATCAGAGGTTGATCTTAGTCCCAATACTTTAACAGATGGTGTAGAGTCCTTAACTAAGCTTGAGCTATTTTACAAGACTATTGTAAGTGCAAAAGGTTCATGGGAAGAAGGTAAAGCAACATGAAAGGCTTTCCTGGAGAGTCTCAGAGGTTCTTCTTCAGGTTAATTCAAGTTTGTGTCCATATCTTTTTGGTTACACTTTGATGCATATATACATATATACCCAACCCCTTCCTTTTTCATTGATTTCAAAGGGGGAGAGATAAAGAGATGAAGAGAGATAAAGATATGGAGAGATAGAGAGATAGAGGAAAAAAAAATTGTGAAGAACAATTTTTATAGGGGGGTATTTAGAATATTTAGTTGTGGTATACTGGAAAATGTTTTTGTCATGCACGTTGCCATCAATGCCAAAGGGGGAGATTGTTGGAATCCTTGCAACATGAGCATGAAGTATGGATGGTTGTGTTGGTTGTTCCTATGTTTTCATTGATGTCAACATGGTGATAACTATATGGGAAGTCTACTTGGTTTACCAGAAGTTGTTCTCTACCAGTAATACCCTTTTGTGATGGATCATTGTGTTGGTATTTAACTGTCTGAAATTCACCACAAGATCTGATATGACTCTAATATCTTAACCATGTTTTCTTGACTCATTCAAATAGCTATATCTTGGATCTTGAGATGTCTTTTGTTGTGAGCAGAAATTTATCTCAAATAGAGTTTAACTTTATATCCTACTATTGTTCTCTGTGTGGCACACTGTTTGGGAGACTCTGCATTCTACTAAGGTGAACATTCATTTGCTACAGTTTTGTTGATAGTCTCTATGTTGGTAGTATGATGGGAAATTAATGTGTTCTTAGATCTAAAAGTTGCTTTATTTAAGGATTATTTGTTGGTTTGGAGAGTTGTGTTCTAGTCTTGGCCGACTCAACGTATGCAATATATTAAGAAGACTAGTTATGTTTTATGGATGTTAGCCAACTTGGTATAATGTACTATGTGGATAAAAAATTTAAATCTTATATGGTGATGATGAAGAAAGTTTTTATTATTTTTGTGTTCATATAATTATGTTGACCTAATTGATAAATAAGATGTACTTGTATATATATAAGATGTTTTGAGGAATGAGATGAGAGAGTGAAGAAGGAGAAGAAAGTGTGGAGAAGAAAATTGTGTGGAAGAAAGGTCCAAGCCTAAATGCTTTATCAGTTGTGGATCAGTACAATTTTGTTGAGAGACTGTTGTGTGAGGTAGTACTTCTTATTTTGAGCTTTAGTGGAACTGAACCTTGCACATTGAAGGTGTAACCTATCAGTTCAATCTTTTGGAAGTGAGCCACTATCATTGTATCTTGGCAGTTAGCCATCTTTTGTACTCAGGCAATGAGCCTTTTAAGGACAGTGAGTCTTGGCAGTGAGCCCCATAATATTTTATATCTGGATATAATATATTGTGAGTTAACCCTCACCATGGTTTTTCCCATTTTGGGTTTTCCACATAAAATCTCAGTGTTCATGTGTATGGTTGCACTGAATTTCTTCTATGTTCTCTCTTGCTGATTAAGTCATAATTGTGATAATGTTTAAGTGGTTTTATTATGGTTTTATGGAATACTAATTCACCCCCCTTGGTATTCCAGATGTTAAACATCATCTTATAGCTAGCTTCATTCCATGACAATAGAGAAGAGGAACCTCCAAAGTAGCCTAGCTCCTAAAGTGTCTAACTCAAACTACTCCTTGGTTGGTGGAACTGGTGTATAAGTGTGTATCTCTTAATATTTGTTGCTTCCCTTCATGTCCATCCTCAAAATCTATGCACTCATATGTAAGATATTCAACTATACCCAATCCATTAATATTGTCAAAGCATGGGTTCATGATTAGTGGTCAGAGGCCTTTGAAATTTTCTACATTCATGAGTAAATGCGATACTTTGTTGCTATTTTCAATTTTAGAGTAGACTAGGATAAATCCCTCAAAGGAAAAACATAGTTTTTTTAATGGGAAATGTTTATACCTCCAACCCTAGACTCACAATTTCAACCCCAATTCGGTATCACTTCAATATATACCATTTTCAATTCAATTGAAAAACCTACCCCTTTGATACAGGGACCCATAAATCCTCGAATCCCTAGGTAACTCCATTGGCATCTTCCAAAGCATTGATTCAAAATTTTCCAAATATTCTTGTAAGCCACCTAAAATTTGTGTCCTCTTGAATGCTAAAAAATTTCTCCCCAAAGCCCTAGCCATCCACACCAAGAGAGGAGTTTGGAAATAGTAGATTGCATTGGTGAATCTTATTTCTTTTTGTTCCTTATGTCATTCCCTTTCCCACCCAACCTCACAATGCCTCACAAAAATTCTACTTTGTGTGTCCCTGACTTCAGATCATGATGCCCATGTCTTCCTCCCAAAAATTTATCATTGCAAGCTTCCTCTCTAGCCAAAATCCTAAACCTATCCCCACACCAACACCCTATTCCTCATAATTTCCAAACTCTTTCTCAACCTCTCTCCCTATTCAAAATGTAGTTGTGAAGTCCATGGGAGTGTCAAAGTAGAACAAACAAAAAGGAAACATAAATATTTGCAGGGAAATTTTTTCCATTCCACACAAGAGGTTTCTATTCAAACCCAAACTTTGGACCAACAAAGAGGAAACATCATTCAACCAAAATTTTCCCTTATATGGCTTCAAACATTGTCTTGTTAGATTTAGCTTACACAACAAATGGAAAAAAGGCTATAGTAAAGGGTATCCATGCTATCAAAGCAGGGAAATAGAAAATCCACAACTTTGGCCAAGGTTACACTAGCCAATTTTATTCACTCACAAAGTCACCATCTCTTACCATTTTAAATCCCTTCTCAATATCGATCGAATTTAGTAGGCATTAGTAGCCACAATAAAGGCCTACCAAACAAAAATGAGAAAAGCTCTCAAGAAGGCCAAGAAATAATGACAAAAAAGAAAATGACAAAAATGGTAAATCATCTTTTCTACAAGAAGGCTCAATTTTTTTGATCAATTGGTAGAGGAAGCATTAAACAATAATCTGGATTATGATTTTTCACAAACCCTCTCCATTGCATAATTAGTTAGGCCATTGTATCACATTCCAACTACGACACCCTCAAACAGAGGCATGCTCCTTAAAAGAAAGAAAACCCAAGATGAAATAGTTGCTAGGATCTAATCCACATTGGATAAAATCATTAGACTGAGGAGAGAATGTTCTCTCCTTAAGAGCAATGAGTTTTATCATGGAATGTTAGGGTCTTGAATGCCCCTAACAAAATATGATTGATAAAGCATCATTTAGAATCTTGTGAAGGAAATATAATCATGTTGCAAGAAGCAAAATTCATTGTTGATCAAGAAAAAGGAATCCTTAGTAAATGGAAGAAATGCAGATTATTTCATTCTCTAACACAAGGAGCCTCAGGAGGCTTAGCTTTGTTATGGAATCATAGAAATACCAAATTTCAACTAATGCTCTCAATGCAACACTGAATGCTTATGAAGGTAACTTCCTTTGACCTATGCTTTTGGTTGATTAATGTTTATGCACCCACATCAATAGTCAAGAAAAATATCCTTTGGGACATCAGATCCCCTAACTATCAAACCTAAAAGAGGAAAAAGTTCCTTTGGGGGCCGATTTCAATATAATTCTACATCAGCATGAAAAAAGGGGGGCATAATCCCCTCCAAAGGTAATGGAAGAATTCTAGGAATTCATATCATAAAATGATCTATTAGATTGTCCTCCTCAAAATAGTATATTTACATGGACAAATAGGAAAAAATACTTTTTCTTAATTACAAAATGGTTGGATAGATTCCTAATTTCTACAAAATGGTCAACAAAAATAGCTCCTATTGATTCATCCATCCTTTTATTCTCTGGTTCAGATCACTTCCCCATACAATTTGACCTAACTTTACAATCACCTCATCCTAAGTCATACTTAAAGTTTAAGAAAATGTGGTTTAAAATACCCCCATTTCCTACCTCAACTTAAAAGTTGGTGGGAAAACACACTGTTTATTGCTAGATCTAGAATGTTTTAGTTAGCAAAAAATTTAACATTTATCAAACAAAAAATCAAAGCTTGAAATGAGTAGCACTTCAAGAATATTTTCATGTAGAAAATAACACTTCAAACCCAACTTAATGAGGTCAATGATCATATCACTATAATTTGCATGAATAAAACCACTTTCAATCTACATAAAAATACAATCAAAACTAGAAGAAATCTTGACAAGGGAAGAAATATATCGAAGATAAAATTCTAGAGAGGTCTAGCTCAAAGAAGGAGACAAAAACACTAAATTCTTCCTCTTATCATCAAAATTTAGACAACAATCGAATTATATATTTAGCACTAACTCCCCCTCAGGTAGAAACTTGAAGGAAAAAAAACCATTAGTTAAGAAGCAATCCGTGGACTTTTTCTCAAACTTACTAAGTGATCCAACCCAACAAACTGCACAAGAAAATAATATCATCTTTGACAATTTTTACTAGCATATTCCCTTGATAATATCCATAGAAGATAATGAACTCTTTCTAAAACCTTTTACATTAGAAGAAGTAAAAGAACTAGTTTTCTCTAGGCCAACAAACAAATCCCTAGGCCTAGATGGGTTTACTACCATATTCTTCCAAAAAGGTTGGGAGTTCATGGGGCATGAAATCATATTATATTTAGAGCAATCAAGGAAAAATGGTAAGATCTTAAAGGAACTAAATAACTCATTCATAGCATTAATTGCTAAAAAGTATAACCCCTCTACTTTTATTGATTTCAGGCCCATATTGTTGTACAACACCATTTATAAATTTTTTCCAAAGCAATTACTATTAGACTCTCCAAGATCATTCCAAGAATTATATTGGATAAAAAAGGTGGCTTTGTCCTAGGAAAGGATAGAAAGGAAGGGGCCTTAATAGCCTATGAAACATTGTATTCCATCAAGGAATGTAAAATCCCAACAATGATTATTAAAATTGACATGCTGAAGGCCATTATAGATTAAATTGGGATTCCCTTCTAAAGTACTAAATTTTTTTGGCTTTTCTCAAAAATGGTGTTGATGGATTAGTTCATGTATATCGCAAACCGAATTTTTAGTCTTGGTAAACGACACTTTGTAGTGATGGAAAAAGTATCCCTTTTCCTCATGTAATTTGGGAATAATTGATAAAATGAGATAAGTAATGCCTTAGTTTGGTAGTGTAATATATTTTACATATTCACATGAATTTTGAGCCCTTTTCATTAAAATTTGGTTTCTTTATGCCTTAATTGGTCCTATTTTACATCCAAAATCCTTATTAAATGCATTTTCCTATGGATAATATCGATATTTAACAAATAAAATATCATAATTTAAGGTTTGAGGTTATGTGTTCTAGATCTAGTGATCTAGGTATCATACGCCCCTTTGGGCGTATGGGTCCCACCTAGGTCTCAAAGCCTGGTTTCAGATGTTACATTAAATAATCCACTTCTTGGATTTTGTGTCCCAAGCTTAAGCCACTGGGACTCAAACACCCAACCTAGCATATGAGACCCACTTTAAATTGCACCTATTTTAATTCAAATGCTTGGTAGAATTTTATTATCCTATATATGATGTTAGCTTGTAGTGTTGTAATTTCAGGAAATTTGTCATAAACAAGTATAAATACAAGGTTATTTCACATAATTTCTCCTGGTAATTTTAATGAGAAAGTGTGATCTAGCAATTCAAGTATTCAAGAGAATTCAAGAGCTGATTATCAAACATTTTGGAGCATTAATTGAAGATTCAAACATCATGTCAAAGCCCTCATGCATCATGTGTTCTTTTGAGCTAACATTGTTAGGAATATCATAGAAAGAAACATCCAAGAACAGTAGTGCCTTCGATAATTTTAATTTCATCATATTGCCTCAAAGACACAAACTATTATGCCACAAAGCGGAATCAAACATAGTTCATTTCCCACATTGAACCTTAGAGAAAAATTAATGCTAATTAGACTAGTTCCAAACAACAACACTAAATAGATTCAATCAAGTAGAACCATTAAACATTAAAGATGGAGCAAAAGATAATTACACATAGATTTACGTGGGGAAAACCCATTCGGGTAAAAAAACCCACACTTCAAAAGCCCATATCGCCATTGTATTATTCAGTAACAAAATAGTTACAAATATAATTCAGGCTCTAAGACTTTATAGAGTTTACATCTTGTTCCATTCTAGAGAGAATCTAGCAGCATAACCCTATTCTATTTCCCTCTCTCACAACAATACAAAACGTTCTAGGGTTTTATAACATTCATTCATAACCCTAACCCTAGTTACAACATTCCAACAAGAAATGGTTCGGTTCAACTTCCAACGAGCAACTACAGTAAACAGTCAATAGCATTCCATATATTTAATAGAATATCAAAGAGTTAATTTCTCCAACCACTTCACAAAAACCATGTGAAACAAGCAATATATCACCATATGGATGGGACATCTTATCACCTCCCACCGATACAAGATAGTCACTCTGATGTTCACTATACCGGTCGGTTATGTGCAGGATCATCATGGAAAAAATAGGCCCTTAAGTGGTGAAGAATTCAGAAAAATTAGAGTTAGGCAACTTGACGTAAAAATTTGAATAAGTTATCTATATTATTTCAAAAATATGTAACAATAAAATTTGTAGCAAATTGAATTTAGTTTCTAAACTACTAGGTTTATTTTAAGAAAAAAAATCTATTTGGTGAAAATTTGAAATTTCAATTCAGTAGTACTTCAATTTCAGGGAAAAAATAAGTACGTGTCTGTCTGACCACCCTAACCACAATAAAATGATAATATTTTTTTATAATATTTTAGATATAAGTAGAGGACTCATTTCTCAATGTGATGCATATTTTTTTGTAACTTTTTTCCAAGCAAATAATTAATTATGAATTTTTTATTAGAATTTTTTAAAAATATAAAAACTTGTATGTCTGACCACCTTAACTTGGTCAAAACTTCATGAAATTCAATTATTATTATTTTAATTCTATAGTATGTGAAGCATAGAATGTGACACATGTTTTAGATTCAAAAAATGTGATATTGTTTGAAAGCTATAGATGTTTCTCAATCAACCTATCAATCAGGACTTTAGTCATAATTCAAATAGAAAATGAATAATAATAATTTATTAAATTCAAAGTAAAGAAAAATTTATATTGGTGGAAAGTTGAGAATATCCTTTAAAACCCTTTTTGTTTCATCAATTTTGTGTAAAAAAAAGGTTGTCAACCACATACCCTACACATACCCATCATATTGCCACTTTTTGGTCCATTATGTTCTTGCACATACCTAGTCCACATGGTCCCTACTTTGACATTATTACCAATTCAACCTCATCGCCATATCAGTGAGGTGTGTCGTCTCCCACTAATATAATGAAGTCACACTGATGTAGTCCATATCATTCCATGTGGTCCCTACTACCTAGTCAACATGGCTTGCACCAATTAGTGCTTCTACCTTGACAACTCAAGTCCCACTATTATCATCGGTCCATTGAGGAGACCTCACTCTGAGTCCCACCGACCATTACAAGTCTCACTGATAATGTTTTCATTGATCCATCCGGGAGACACAAGATAGAGTACCACTGACGAGACCAAGTCACACCAACAAGAGTCACCAACATGCCCACCACAACCCATCGGTCTATCGAGGAGACAAACTTTAAAGTCCCTTTGAAGTAGCCACATCCCATTTATGAAGGCCCCAATTGCTAAGTCACTCGAAAAATGAACTTTAGAACCTCTTTTCGGAGGTTACAAATTTTTGAAAACTTGTCACATGCTGACAATGAAGAGAAGGTCACAAAGTTGCTAAGTCAGGAGGTTAAAAAATTTTAGAACCCCACAACTTAAGTTAGGAAAACTTAGAAACCCATGACTTAAATAGAAAACCATTTCCCTCCAAAGAGATTTTGATTAGACTAGTAACTTTGTCCTGGTGATATTCAACTGTCAATTCAACAATGCAGATGCCTGGACACCAATACATTTGAGGCACTATATCTCAACAATCTCCCATTAGTTGAAGAACACACTGCCTACCAATCAATGCATGAATCCTCTATATCATCCTCAAAACCTGCAACAACATCTATGATGTCTACCATCTCATGCTACAATTACATCCATCCTCCAAAGAAAAGGAACAAGCCGTGATGTACATATGCACCAGTCTATTCCGAGACACCGCCATCAAAACCAATTGACAGCAAGGGTTTCAACATACTGCCACCACTCCACTATGCTCACAAGCTATACAAAAGCATGACAATATCAACTTCAAAGCTTCAACCTAAAAAAAATCTTGAAGACTTTCTCTAGAAACAAGATAGAACACTAGGTTGAACAACAACCAAAAAACTGACTTCTCCCATCCAACTAAACAAACCACATGATTGAAAATAGCACCCACAACAAGTGCTAATCCATCCAATCTTAGATACCTCCAAGGTATCCTCATTAGTAAACTCATGCTAGTAACACAAGAAACCCATCAACCGTAGATACAAGCTCCATGTACAAACTAGTCGAAGAAGACCAAACACATCCAGGAACTCCCACTACATGGGTAATGTCAAATTTGAAAGCACAAGGCATAATGAGTCTACCAATAGTATAACATAGAGAGTGCAAACATGTAGTTTCAAGGAACCATCTATAGTGATATACAAAACTTGTAAATATAGCTCTCACAACAAGTCTTCATAGCTTTTCCAAGTTCTCCACACCCAACAAAGGAAAAAGATTAAGAAACTTCATGTCGTCACCCAAGAACATCAGTGAAAATGTTCACATGACCACAAACTAGTGATCACTACAGCTTTGACCAAACCTCAAACCAATGTAATGTGAAACCAAACATCTAGGAAGACAACCAATACCAAAGAGAGTAACTATGCACATCATGAACCTATAGAAAATCCTCCTACATACACCTCTGAATGCCAACTGTGTCATGTATGATCTCCTTCAAAACCCCAAGAGAAAAGCCTTAACAACATCCAACCATTCAATCACCAAGATCAAACATAACATATAATTAGCATGGATCTAAGCCTCTCAAAGAAGATCAAACTAATTCATTTCCCATTTTAGGAAATATTCCTAATGCATCTCCTAAACTCAACATCAATGAATGTAATCACAATGCATAAGGAGATAATGGGTATGTGCGGGATCATCATGGAAAAAACAAGCCCTTAAGCAACAAAAAATTCAGAAAAATCAGAGTTAGGCAACTTGATGTAAAAATTTGAATAAGTTATCTATATTATTTCAAAAATATGTAAGAAAAGAATCTATAGAAAATTGAATGTAGTTTCTAAACTACTAGGTTTTTTTTTTAAATCTATTTGGTGAAAATTTGAAATTTCAATTCAAGAGTACTTAAATTTCGTAAAAAATAAGAAGTAGGTATCCTGTTTGACCACCACGAACAATAAATGATAATATTTTTTATAAGATTTTAGACATAAGTAGAGGACTCATGTGGATGTGATGCATATTTTTCTTGTAATAGTTTTCAAGCAAATAATTAATTATGAATTTTTTATTACAAATTTTAAAAAAATATAAAAAACTCGTATGTCCACCTTAACTTGGTCAAAACTTCCATGAAATTCAATTTTCTTTTTTTAATCCTATAGTATGCAAAGCATAGAATGTGATGCATGTTTTGGATTCAAAAAATGTGATACCATTTGAAAGCTATAGATGTTTTTCAATCAACCTATCAATCAACACTTTAGTCATAATTCAAATAGAAAATGAATAATAATTATTTATTAAATTTAAAGTAATGCATAATTTATATTGGTGGAAAGCTGAGAATCTCCTTTAAAAACCCTTTTCATTTCATGAATTTTGGGTAAAAAAAAAGTCGTCAGCCACATGTACCCTACAAATACCCATCATATTGCCACTTTTTGGCCCATCATGATCCTGCACATACCCTAACAATGGTATCCATCTCTCACAATAAATCCTTCAGAATCATCTAATAGCAGTTCAAGATCCATATCCATGAAAGAAAGCATAAAACACCTAAGAGAAACAATGGGAAATACCTCTCAAGTCATAAACTTCTCCAAGAGCAATTTCCTCATTGGTCTCTATTGAAGTCACGTCCAACCAAGGTGTAGGCTCCCCAAACTTTCTATTGAAATCTTCATCAAGAGTAACCATAAACAATTTTCTCATAAGAGAAATGCAGCCTCACCTTATTCTCCATGTATCCATAGTACCAGCAAATGATCATCTCATGCTAAACTTGAATCTACATCACTGCATTGTCATGAGGTTCTTAAAGCATATAATCAATGTACCCAAAGCACAAAGAATTACCAAGCCACTGTCAAAATGATCCATTCATCCAAACTAGGAACTTATCATGACATCATGATCTTACCATTCCCCTTAGGAGATTCCATGCTCTAGGTGATCATACCATGGTCTCAAGAGCAATGTATCATGCCAATACTCTAATGTACAAACAAGAGTATACCATGACATTAAGCAAAAAAAATATAAATCAAAATCCCTTGTCAAGCACTGCCAACACCTCAACCAAAGACTCCAAACATCCTCCATGGTTCCAAGATGTTACACATCCTTAAATAGTTTCCATGAAAATGCGAAAGAACCCTTCTACAACAACATAACCAAAGAGTCCCTCATAGTAACATCTATAACACTAAAGAAGATCATCCATCACCAAGTGATGAATCCATAGTCATTGCTAAAGCTCCCACTGAACCGTGATACCGAGCTTTCCAAGAAATCGACCAAACATATTCTATATTGAATATCCTATAGGTCCAATCATTAATATATCCATCTGACAACAATACCAAGTAGCACCAAGATCTCCAAAACCAAGAAGAAAAATACCATCACTGTCAAAAGCTTACACAAAGCAATGTATCCAAGCTATCCATGACATCATGATACACCTCCTATAGGTCCCCATAATTAGCTATTCAGGTACTCAACACCATCCATCCTCTCATCTCAAAGCAACCACACCAATGCATAAGCGACCACAGACAAGGCCAGCTAACAAGTCCGCACTAACACTGTATCAACTGCATGGATATAGATAGTCCACTTTTGAGTTATCACACTATAACCAATGGGTATCTAATCCACCAACCACATAACTCAAAGATCAATCACAATGAACATGCAAACCCATCATCACACTAGAAGTAGCAAAACTGAGATATTAAAGAGAATGTCTACGCAGACAACATGACTTAAACACCAGATCAAAAAACAAATCCAATTTTCCAATCATGTCCACAACTTGAGCACCATATTCTAGGAACCCAACAAGCAACACATGCATGCAGAATTGCAACTATCTCATCTAGAAACACCCTAAGACCCAGGATCTAGAAAATAGTTTAACAGTAGCTCCACATAGCCACAAGTTTTTCTTAACCATGTAAAACTTGCAAAATCACTGTGTTTGTGAAACACCCATGCACACCCATATCCACTTCACATCTGGAAGACCAAGAAATTTGAAACAAGAAACACCACAATGGTTAAACTAGAAAATGGATTATCTTGAATGACTATCACCATAGATTTTTTAAGAAAACCTATAAAAACTCTCAAACCCAAGGAAAAATAATCTAAATGGTGCAAGTACAAAACATCCTTAAAAGGAAACAATAGTTTAGGAACTCTAGGCCCATATCAAGCCAACTCCAAAACCACCAACATGCACATGCATCTGAGAGAGATGAGCCATTGTAGAAGCTTTCAGATCATCCAATGATCAACTCCATAGCCTTCATGCAATCGAGGTATCATAAAAAACTATGCCTTCCAATACCAAGCAAAAAACCCAGCATAAGCACACTTCTCCATGACTAAATAACAACCCAAGGTTCTCCATATCATTAGGGAGCCTCTCACATAGACACCCAATATGAAATATTTTTCGCAACACAACCACGAAGCAAAATACTCCACCCCATGCATCAGGATTATACCACTGCCAACTTACGAGCTTCAAGTCACATCATTTCAATATGAACAACTCTATTTTCTCCATATTCACCTTCTTGCGTGTTGTCTCTTGGAACTCAAACAAATGAGCAAGAATTTCTACTCACCAAAGGATCAAAACATCAGTTGATTCCTTCAGATTTCCTCAAGCCTGCCACACTAAGAAATCTTCATAGAAGGAATACACAAAACCAAAAACACCAAGAATTCTTACATGCATCAACATGCAAGCCACATGTGATTCCATGCAAGAACATGCAACACACATGCAAGTTCATGCAACTCACAAACCTACACATGCAAGAAAAAAACAAATCCTAGAAGAAGGCTCTTATACTACTTTTCGGGAAATATCGGTCATCTTAGAAAGGAACATCCAAAAACAACAGTGCCTTTAGTAATTTTAATTTCATTAGATTGGGCCTCAAAGACACAAACTACTATGCCACAAAGTGGAATCAGATATAGTTCATTTCCCACATTGAACCTTACAGAAAAATTAATGTTAATTCGACCAATTCCAAACAACACCATTAAACAGATTCAATCAAGAAAAACCATTAAACATGAAATATGGAGCAAAAGATATGAAACATAGATTTATGTGGGGAAAACCCTTTCAGGTAAAAAATCCCACACTCCAAAATCCCATATCACCATTGTATTATTCAACAACAAAATAGTTATAAATACAATTCAGGCTCTAAGCCTTTACAGAGTTTACATCTTGTTCCATTTTGGAGATAATTTGGTAGCATAACCCTATTTTATTTCCCTCTCTCGCATCAATACAAAACGTTCTAGGCTTTTATAACATTTTTTCTTAACCCTAACCCTAGTTACAAAATTCCAATAGGAAATGGTTCAGTTCAACTTCCAACAAGCAACTGCAGTAAATGGTCAATAAGATTCTATATAGTTAATAGAATAGCAAAGAGTTAATTCCTCCATCCAGTTCACAATAGCCATGTGAAGCAAGCAATATATTTCCATATCGATGGGACATCTTATCACCTCTCACCGATACAAGATAGTCACTCTGATGTTCACTGTTCTAGTCCACGTGGTCCCTACTTCAACATTATTACCAAGTCAACCTCATCGCCACATTGGTGAGACAACATGTCGTCTCCCACCAATATAATGAAGTCACATCAATGTAGTCCATATAATTCCATGTGGTCCCTACTGTCGATTCAGAATGGATTGTACCAATTATCACTTTTTCCTTGACAGCTCAGGTCCCACTATAGTGATCGATCCATCGAGGAGACCTCACTCTGAGTCCCACCGACCACTACATGTCTCACTGATAATAGTTTCCATCAGTCCATCAGGGAGGCACAAGGAAGAGTCCCATCGATGAGGCCAAGTCACACCAACGAGAGTCACCAACATGCTCACCACAACCCATCGGTCTATCAAGGAGATAGACTTTAAAGTCCCTCTGAAGCAGCCATGTCCCACTGATGAAGGCCCCAATCGCTAAGTCACTAGAAAACTTAACTTCAAAACCTCTTTTCGAAGGTTACAAAGTTTTGAGAACCCACGACATGCCGAAATGAAGAGAACCACAAAGTCGCTAAGTTGGGAGGTTACAGAATTTCAGAACCCCACGACTTAAGTTAGGAAAAATTAGAAACCCATGACTTAAGTAGCAAACCATTTCCCTCCAAATAGATTTCAATCAAACAAGTAACTTTTTCCTAGTGATATTCAACTATTTGTTCGACAATGCAGAGGCCCAAACAACAGTACATTTGAGGCACCATTTCTCAACAAACATTTCTGATGTAGGTTTTCATGATTCAAGCAAGCATTCAAGACATTATCTCATATCAAGATCAAGAGTCAAGATCCACATCCATTGGAGCCATTTCATACAAGATTGCAACCTTGATTTCAAGGGTTTGGTGAGTTGCAACATCACATTTGTTCATTCATCATTCCTTCATTCTATTTCATTTGATTTCAAGGTTTGATTTCCAAAACGAGGTTTGACTAAGGAAAACCCCTATTCCCTAACACAATAACAAGTTTTTACCTCTTCATTTGTGATTTCAGATGTAGATGATTTGGAGATTGAAGATCCTTTGAAGACAAAGTTACAAGATTGAAGAAAGTTATCAAGAAGTTGTTATCTTCACAAAAAATCACCTACAAACCAGAATTCAAACTTTCAGGCTTGGATATTGGACAAGATGAAAGCTACAAAAGATCACTAAAAGATATAGAAATTTTAGTCAAGCCCTAATATTGGGACTAAATCACCCTCCTGGCATATGAGTCCTAGTATACCCCTTTTCTCTAGTTTTTTGTAGATCATGATTTTCCAGTAGAAGATTTGAGATTCTACCTAGATTCTAGTAGTAGGACTAAATCACCCAGTCTAGCGTATGAGTCCTAGTACACCTCAAAAATAAGAATTTCAGAGTTGTAGACCTTGATTTAAATTCATCAATTTTCCAAGTTCCTTTCTATCTGATTTTTGTTTATTCATTTGATTTCATATTCTCAAGTTTTGAGGGTTTAGTGCATTAGACTTTGCATCTTTCCTTTAAAGCTTCATTTTAATGGTGAACCCCCCATTTAATAACATCTAAGGAAACCACCTAGTAAGAAGGTCCCTTTTAGTTTTCCTCCCCTCAATCAACTCACTTTCTTGTGTGATCTTGGTTTGCTAATGAAATAAAGTGTGAAATAGGTCCTATCCCCAAGTTCCATCTCCTAAATGTTTGAACACCTATTTCCTTCGGTTCACACTCCAATTTAAATTTTAAATTCCTCACAAGGAATCAAATAAGGTGATCCTCTATTTCCCTTCCTTTTCATTTTAATGGCAGAATCGCTCAATTGGGCAATAGCAACGAGAAATAGCTCAAGGGACACTTAACCATCAATATGACCCACTCATTATTTGTAGATGATACCATTTTATTTGCCAAATCTACAAACCAAGAAGCAAGAGGCATTAAAATTTTTTTAGAGAATTATTTTAGGGCTTCAAATCAAAAAAATAATGAAAAAATCAATTGTTTTATTCTTGAACACCTCCACAATAGTGTCAACACGTATTCTATCTATTCTTGATTTCAAATATGATGAACTACCAAGATAATACTTGGGTATCCCATTCTTTTCAAGGCCAAGCAAGCCTGAGTTCTAGAAAAAAATTGTGATAAAGCTCAAAATATAATAGCATCATGGAAAGGAAGATGGCTAACAATGACAGGAAAGATCACACTAACCAAAGAAGTTCTTTTAGCTATCCCCAATTACATTATGTTAGTTCTTAAGCTACCAAATGTAGTACAGATGAATATAGAGAAATGTATCAAAAAGTTCCTCTGGCATGGAAATCTTGACAACAAGAAAAATAGCAAGATACCACTAGTTTAATAGAATAAACTTTGTGAAGAATAAAACATGGAGGTTTATCCTTACATAATCTAGAAGCAAGGAATTTGGCCTTTGAGGCCAAGCTAGTGCAAAATATTTTTGCAAAACCTTCTTCCAAAATGGCTAGAATCATGCAAGGAAAATTTATGGACTTCACAATGTTTGATTGTATCTTTACAATAGAAAATCCACTAGAGGGCTCTAAAATATGGAATTTTATCATAACTTGGAGAGAAGTTATTACACTACATTTAACCTGGTCTATATATAATGGAGAAAAAGCATTATTTTGGGAATACCCTTGGAATGAATTCCCACCACTATCCAAAATTGAAGGATTAGAAGAAGTGAGAACATACTTGAAACACCACTGGGGTGTAAAATTAAAAGACTACCTTAATTTAGAAGAGAAACTCCTTTCAAATGAAAAACAAAAAAATATTGATGGTTACAATTTGATAATAAAAAAAAAGGATCAACTATCAAAAATTCTCCAATAGAGACATTTTTTTCTTTCTAGGGAACTTGACAAGCTCATTTAGGCCCCTTCCAAGTCAAGAAACTATAAAGTCATCCTAGGCTATTCATCAATTATCCAACAAGGCAATGCTGACTTAGCAAACTAGCACCAAAAATTATGTTGGGACTCTGGAATTCTTCTAAAAGAAGGCTTGTTTGCTTGGTTACCATTGAATAAGAAAATACTTACCTATGAGAGGCTAGTGCTAGACATGGCTTCAAAACAAAGTTAATTTGTTCACACCCCTCCAAGAATCTTTATTAGCAATTTTCTCTGCATGACCAATAATGAATAAAGATTTCCTATTCTCCTAAATTTGGTTGATAAGCCCTTTAGAACTTATATGGTGTTTATGGTGAGAAAGAAATAAAAGAAGATTTTGGAAGGAGCACCATTTAGTAGAAGATGTAATACGGAAAATAGAAAGTTTCATATTTGAGTTAGTAATGTCTACTCTGTATAACTCAAACACCAAGTGAGAAAATTCTACTCAAATTAGGATGCACAAGTATCTTCCCAGTGGGAGTTCATCCATCCTCCAAATCCAAGAAAATGGTTTCCAAAAACTAAGCCCAACTGAAAAAGTGTAGTATGGATTACACCACCAATGGATGTAGTAAAATTTAATGTTGATGGGGCTTCTCGAGGGAATCTAGGTTCTTTGGGGGCTAGTTGTGTACTAAGGAACCAGGGTGGTACAATTATTGGAGTCCTTGCTCTAAAATTACCGAATGGTACAAATAATAATGCTGAGGCACAAGCACTACTCGTAGGGATAAAATTGTCAAAATTAGTAGGCATCAAATATATATGGATTAAAGGGGATTTTATGATAATAATCAATGCATGTAACTAGAAAAATTTTGTCAATTGGATGTTAAGTTCCATCCTAACCGAAGGTTTCAAAATGTTGCAAGACATTAATTCCAGTTAGTTCATGTATTGATTTAGGGAGGGTCATAAAGTAGTGAACATGCTAGCTAATATGGCATGTGATCTAGTTGATGGTCCATTATAAATCAACCAAATAGATCTTGATAATTATCCTACCCTACCATGCATATCCAACAATGAATTACACCTAATATAAGGGAATTGAGTTCCTAAAATATCCTACACAAATCGTATGTGGTTTAATTCTATTTGAAATACCCACCACCAAGTTGTGTGACCCTTCAGGTGGGTATTTGTTTCTACCCATTTTCCCTTGATGGTCAAGTTCACATTGGATAAAACTATGTAGTATCTTTCGAGCCCATAGGCCTAATTGCAAAATAAAAATTTTGAGGCATCACATGGTGGCCTTAGTCATCTGGCCATGTCCATCGTCATGTTCACATTGGTGCAGTTCGGCATAGCCCTCAAGCATCACAACCACCTCATGGTGCATGGGGGTTTGATTCCTCTCTTGAGGTATCAGGCTCTTACTTCTATCACTGCACCAACTTTCATGGAGGTTTGCTTCTTGCTCATGTTAAAACTCATCACCACATTGAAACATACCAATGCATCTTTCGTGGATGTCCTCTTTTCACTTAAGTTTTGTAATTTTCCACCACACCGAAACTTAACAATGCTCTTATAATGTGTTGGTTGCAAGATCCTAAGATTTTCCATCAATATTGATCTCCAAATCTATGTGAACCCTTGGTTGGCCATTCGCTTTTACTCATGAACCCTTGTTGGTTTAATTCACACTTGCTAATGTTTTGTAACTCCTATTCAGCCCGGTGGCTTAAACCCAAATCGTAAGGTGGTGTGGGGACATGTAGTGTCCCCGTGTGTCTGGCACTATAAGAAATATCCTAAGAACCCACCCTTGCATAAATTTCATGTGTCCTGTTGGTGTAGCCTGGTGAAGGCCACAAGTATCACATATAAGAACAATTACAAGATTGGTTGGCTCTGTTAAATCATGTAGCTCCCACTCGGGGAGAATTAGTGCATAGTGGGTTGTGTTTTGGTGCCACACAACATCCTCGTGCTCCCAACAAAAAGGTTAGTATTTTCTAATTTTCTTAAATAATTACCTCTACATCATGACATGTGCTAAATTTGGGTAGGCTAAGAATGTTGCTTTATCCTACCAAGAATAGCTATTGGATGATTGGTTAGGCCTTTTGGTGGGTCCACCATGTTTGAAGGTCAATGACCCATTTAAGCCATGCCTAGACACTCACAAGTATCCAAGGTTTATTAAAATTGGTGTTAAACATAACCTAGTTAATGCCCTCACTACCTCGGGTCATAAACACGTGGTGACATTACACTCTCTCGAGTGCCCTTTCAAACCATAAGCTACTTCAAACTATGAAAAAAATACATGTTGCATCAATGGCATTGGATTTTGTGTATAAGAAAAGATTGGCATTTTATGGAATGGCTAATGGGATCTGAATTTAATAATGTTGATCAATTTGATGTCAACAAATTTTTGATAATTTCCAGCACAGTCGTTCATTTGGCCACGTTTTAGCTCAATTCCTTTCTGATGGCCAGTTGCTTAAGGGAATTTTTATTTATGACTAAGTGGCTATGGAGTACTTTATTGGAAAATTGGATAGTACTAAATGGGAATAAAGCACTTGGTAGTCACTTCAATATCTCTGCTAAAGGAAGAAAATCTAGAAATAATTTTCATCAGGTGGTTGCATTATACTCCTGCGATGAGTTTCCATGCACCAATATGGTAATAAAGTGATTTAAAGCTACATCACGATCTCTTCTCATGGGAAATAAATTTAGAAACAAATATCCCTCACCTGAAGCATGATAAAATGCAGTAGCTTTCTCTATTTAAAGAGGTATGGCGATACCCTTGCTACCCTTCTTTCCTAACAAGTTGGTTGGTATCATGTTGAGAATAGACGCCCTAATATTTCTCACATGTTCATAATGCTAGATAGCTTCCGTTGGTGCTATCACAAACCAATTTTTGAAGGTGAGCATGAAACACCCCACAAGAAGGGATTTAAAAGCAATAAAAATGATGTTTGGCATTGATTTCATATGGGAAGCATAGTGTTGAAACATAAGAAAAATAGGTGTGTGGATTAAATGTGGGTTTAAAATGTGATATGATGGACCTATTTCTCACTATTTTATTAGGAAATGAGATCGAAACAATGAATTGATTATCAACCCTTAGGTGAATCAACCAAAAGTGAAAATCTTTCAAAACTTTGGGGAGAAAAACTAAAAATAGCAAATCAACACCAAAATGCAATCTAACACTTGAAACAACAATATTAAACTCAATATTTGTAGAACTAGAAAATAGAATGTAGATCTTAAAAGGGAAAAAAACATGTGCACCAGTCACCAAAAGTATTTTTGTAAGTTGATTTCACACTCATTCACCCATGGGTGAATGGGTCCAAGTACAGGGATTTCAAAAATATTTCAAGAGCCTCTAGTGTAGATTTGTAGCTTCTGATTTGTCCAGGTTTCAATGCCAGAAAGTCAAAAATCTACTCTATAGGTTAGATTCTGTGATTTTATGACAACTTTTGCAACATTGACAACTTTGTAAATCTTTCTCTTCAAAAGTTATTCAAGTCTTCAACATAAATCTGCAATCACACACACAAGAGAGAAAATGTTTGTTTTTGGGTGAATGAAATTTTCCTTGGTCAAACCCCATTTTGGTAATCAAACCTTGAAATGAAATAATACATGAAAGAGGGAATTAAGAATTAACAAAGTTATGTTACCACTGAACAAACCCTTGTAGAAACCTTGATAATGGAGATCTTAGGAGGTCTGAAACTTTCATGAAATGGCTAAATTAGATATGGATCTTGACACTTGAAATTGATACGTTGAATGCTTGAATAGATCTTGAAACCTACATCACAATGTTAGCTCCAAAAACATGCATTATGCAAGAAGACTTTGACATGATGAATAGATCTTGATTGCTGCAATAAATTTTTGATTTATCTTCTATTGAATGCTCTTAATCATCAAATTTTTCTCTTGTAAACTTGCCTAAAAACTCTAGTTTCTTGAATTTCTTTTCTAGGATTTGAAATGATGAAATAACCTTGAATTTATAGGTATGTATCCTTAATTTCCTAAAATTCAAATTTCACTAGCCGACATTGAATTATGGATTTGAAGACATTAAAATACTACCAAAAACATAATTTAAATTTAGGTCCAAAGGTCTACGAAGGACCCAATCGCCCATGGGAGGATGGGTCCTAGGTCCGTATTTTTGGAACACACATTGCTCAATGTAAAGTGTTGTGTTCAGGCATTAATTATTGTCAAGGTTCCCCTTTGGAAAATATAATTAATTAGGCTTGTAAATGAATAAAAGGGATAATTAAGGCATAATTAAGCTCATTTTAATTAAGAGGGCCCAAATAAGTGTGTAAATGTAAAGGGGTACATTTAACAACACTAAATTAAGGAATTATTAAGTCCAAATTTAATTAGGAGGGCCCAAACAAGTGAGAAAAAGTAAAGGGTTACATTTTTCTACACTACATTTAGCCCGCACTTTAGTGAGAGGATGACCTTGAGTTAAAATCAAACTAAAGTAGACAATCAAGAGAGGTCTAATTGTACAATCATTGGAAGGATCAGACGACAAAGATCAAGAAGGATGATCAAGCCACCAAGATCTAATATCTCATGGAAAAACCAACAAATGCACAAGGAGATACATACCTATGTTAAACATATATATGCAACAATGAAAAGATACTCAATCATACAATGTCAAAGAATCAAAGGAAGAGAAAGAGGATAAGGAAAAGAGATGGATAAAGCCTCCATTTTCCAACGTGATGTGGAACACACCTCAACTATTTGTCCAAAAATGTTTACAAGTGGAACCCATTGTCCACTATGCAAACAACAATACATGCTCACACGGGCTAATGAAATCCATTTTCCACTAGGTGAGCCCCTAAGGGTAGAAAATGAGAGAATCTTATTAGGCTTCCACACCATACCAAAGTTATATGTCCGATAAATTTAATAAGGCACCACACAATATGAATTTCAAGCTTCATAAGACTTAGCAAGATGTGTTATGCTAAACACTTATGGAAAAACAAGGCACCACGTGCAAGCAAAGTGTGTTATGGTTGGTGGCCATGAAAAGGGTTGAAACTTTAAGCTTCATAAGGTTAGCAAGTTGCATTATGCTAAAAAATTATGAATAAAATCCAAATAGGATAAGACATGTTCAAAGGGGTCTTGCTTATTTCATATAAGGTCTTCTCCTAGGGAACATCATGCCTAATGTCTCCAAGAGAAGAAAAGTCTATGATAAAATATTTGCAACATAGGGAATGCAATGCGTAGCATTACCACTAAGAGGAAAGTTGTATGCCAAGAAAGGTTACACTCTTAGACAACATCAAACCCAATAACACCACCAAGAAGAAGACACATTGCAAGAAGTAAGAAGACCACATGATGAAACATAAGGATATAGTCCAAGATCTCTAAATGATAATTCTAATGTATGCTCCCACTTTAAAGAAATTGCTAACACCATGTTGTGAGAAATTAATTTAAAGTAGCAATTTATAATAAATGCTAAACAAGACATGAGAGCTCATTTGGAAAGCCCTATTCCAAGTCATATGTTTCCAAATGAAGATACGTCATGAAAAGGGGTTGCCCCCAAAATGACCCAAAAATCACACGTAAGGGATCCATGGATTTGGAGTTAGCATATGTCTTTGCTACAATGATATTATAGAGCTCAAAAATGTCATCACTCCCTAAATAACTCATGGAACTTGAAGAATGACACATAGAGAGAAAAAACAAAGAAAACATTTTGGGTCAACATGGAAGAGACCTAAATGTCTCGACGCCTTGCTCCATCCCTAAAAGGAAAACAAAAGATAAAAGAAGATATAAAGGGTTACGACATATAAAATAATGAAGGTACAAATAGAGGAATGAACATGAAGACACGTCAAATAGAATAGTACGGGGGATCACATCATGCACATGCAATCACATAAAGAACAAGACTAGCAAGGTGCATGCAAGTCAACCTATAGCAGGTTGTCTGCATCCCAATCTTGTCCATCTTATGTGGAAGGTAGACAACTAGCGAAAGGGAAAACATCAAATGCAGGCTATAATCAAGGGATTTCTTTTAGGTTTGATTAGGAGTGTTAGCAACAAACAATAAATGACAATGAAACCCAAAGATCTTACAAAACACAAAGGAAGTAAAACACAGAACAATTATACCTGATCACTGATACCTCCATGATTCACTTTTGTAATACCTTCTTACTTGTTGGATGATGTTGCCCTCAGATTGGTCGTACGAGCAATCTGCAAATGCCTAAGTTCTACACCAAGCTTTGAAGGATTTATGCCATATCTAAATGCCTATGTCTATGACTATGATTGCCAATGTCTATGCCTAAACAATTCTAAAACTTGATCAAATACAAATAATAATTGCAATAAGAAATCTAAGTGTGCAAATGCCTAAAATGTAATGTGTCTGTGCGTAATAGAAAAGTGAGAGGAAAATGACATTTTATAGAAAATGTCATTTTGAATGGACGGACAAGATTAATTGATGATGAGAACCTAAAATGAGAGGTCCAGATTAAATCTGAGAATCCCTAATTAGGGTTAGGGCAAATTCATTAATCGAACGGTCAAGATAATATCTTAGATAATCGGATCGACGGTGGAGAATAAATGAGATAAATGAATTAAAGAAATAAAGATTTTCGAAAAATCAAGAAGATAAGATTTTGAATGAAGATCAGATTTGAAAAATCAAGAATCTGCCCGATTACTTGATTTTTGGAAGAATAAAATCCTTTTGAATTTAAATAATCCAAAATGATGATTTTGTGAGACAAGTAAATAATCTTTTTCAGATTATTTACTAAAAAGAGTGAAAGTTAATAAAATGAAATCATTTTAAATATTTTCATTTATTCAAAATGAGAGAAAAATGAAATTAGTAATTAAATAATTAGAAATAATTATTTAATTTGGAAGATAAGGCTGAATAATTAAATAAATTACTAAATTTATTTAATTGTGACAATTAGTGACATATTAAATAAATAAAAAAAACTTATTTATTTAATAATCAGGAAGAAATATACGATGGAGGGAAATTAAATAAATTAAGAAATTTATTTAATTAAGGGAAGACTTAGACAATTAATGACATATTTAATAAATAAATAAAATTTATTTATTTAATAATCATGAAGAATACAAAGACATGAATTAATTAAATAATAATGAATTATTTAATCAATAGTCGAATGTGGACCAAGAACATAATTAAATGTCATAATTATGGTAGGACGAAAGTGGTAAAAATGAAGCTTGTAGGCCTAGGTCATTTTTAGGTGTCTACATTTTGCCCCTCTTTGTCATAATGTCGCTTGTCGCATTGTGACAAAGAAAATAAGTCAAGAATATTCCCCAGTGAAGGTACGGAGTATCATTGCCCCCTCGAGAAATTTTTCAAATGTTGGGCCGGCGACAGAAAAATTTGTAAAGGGTCCCGATAAATCAATTTGATGCCCAGAAAAACATTGGCACAGTCGGTTTCGGATTCAAACGTGTTTAAGATAGTCAACGGGGAATTCAAAGGTAGTCAAATGAGCCTCCAGTAGTAACCCACCTGAGAAAAATGTCATTTTGACCTTATAAATAAGTTGACAAAGGTGTAAAAGTCAATTCATTTCCACTTTTTTACTTTGCAAATTTTGAGAGCCCAGAGCGAAAAGGAGCACAACGACGATAGTTATTCCAGTAGCAGAGCACCGCGGTGAGATCGTCCGGACCTTCAGACGGCCAGAGGGCTCAGAGCCTGCGGTAAGCACCCCTGCCTTGCTTTGTCATTTTTTCATTTTGCGTGTCAAATGCTAGTTTCTAGGGCAAACAACAAATGCGTCGCGATGCATATGCATTCGCGTAAGACACAATCGCTTTCACGTTCGACGCATTTGATGCGTCACGATGCAAGTGCGATAATAAAAAAGGTTGACCGGTGGTTTGCACCGCATTTGACAATTCATGTGACGCATGTGACTTATTAAGTCGCATTTGACTGTTGGAACGCCACAATCACCATTTTGCGGCGTAGTCACTGTTTTGAGCGACGCAACTGCCAAGGCGTGTCGCATTCGCCATGTTGCGATGCAATTGCAAAATTTCATGACGCAAGTGTGATAATGCGACACAATTGACCTATTGAGACGCATTTGATGTATGGAATAACGCAGTTGACTTTTTTCAACGCAATTGCTTGCTTGCGACGCAATTGTCTGTATCTTGAATAGAACTTGTTTTGATGTTTACGTGACCTTAGATGCTTTTGATAGTATTAAAAATTTGTTCAATGTGTTCTGACGACTTGATTTGGTTTTTGCAGAGGCAGCTTGCCCCTATTTATACTAGCGAGAGTAGACAGACGACGTTTCGGTTTGCTGATCAGTTAAGCCCGTGAGAGCGGCGATGATTGATGTGACTAGGTTTATTCTATGTTGCGTTCATGCCTGCCATTCGGGTAAATAGGGGTCTGCTGACAGCGTGTGAGCGGTGGCACTCAGAGACCTGCTCCTTCCACCTGCAGACAAGTGAGGCTACCATCACCTTAGAGGATTTCTACCATATTTTGCGAGTGCTGATTCGCGGGGAGCAGATCATCTATGACCCCCGGCACGGCGACCAGACTTTTCGTGCCTACTATCGAGATCAGGGTGCAGGACTGGGGATTCAAGGCTATGAGATCTGATGGGAGTTCATGGTGGAGCACTACGGGCGCTTCGATGCATTCTTGGTGACTATGATTGCAGGTAGTTTGGTTCCCGAACGACAGGGACATGGGTTCCCTATTGGCTGGGGAGACATCCTGGTGGGCATGAGGTGAGACAGGACTGTTTATGCTTGGGGTCCTTGTTTACTGGGGACACTTTATCACCAGTTACATGATGTTGTGTATAGGAGAGGAGAGAGCATCTCCTGTGGGACGACCATGATGATGATCTGGGCTTGGGAGCACATTGTGATATTTTGACCTCCCATTAAGAGACTGCAGTTGGCCGATGGTATGCCCTATGCATACTATTATGCAGGTGCGTTACAATAGACCCATATGGGCTAGACAAGGTGGTGGTGGCATTGTATCGACACGATGATATCCTTTATCTGTAGGCCGTACCGAGATTATGGTCAGTGGGATGACGAGGATGAGCACTTGAGTCTTTGTAGGTAGTTCAGGTACCTGATTGACCGGACAGTGTAGATGTCCCTAATTATTGAGATGTACTTGCCACAGCATGTTTTGAGACAGTTTGGAGAGCAATAGGATGTGCCCGCAGGGACACTAGAGTATGCTCGATCATCTAGGGAGTACGCGTGGGGGCCAGCTATCCCAGTGGCATTCGCAGAGCAGCAGATAGACGAGCTAGTAGCCTAGGCCTGGGGTTGGAGGGGAGGAGCAGCGGATCCTGGTATGACCGCAGCTTATGATTTATGGTGGCAGACACACAGGCCAGTGCCTTTGACGGATCTGGATGGGCTAGCACCAGTAGACAGATGGTCAATTATTCCGCGAGTGCCATGAGCCAGGCGAGGTGGCAGAGGAAAAGATGGAGGCAGAGGGAGAGGCAGAGGCAGGGGTGGAGATGGAGGGAGGGGTGGAGACGGAGGCAGAGATGGGGGTAGGGGTGGAGACGGAGGTAGAGATGGAGATGATGGTGGAGATGGCCGAAGATGACGACGGGGTAGGCAAAGACAGGTCCGAAGAGTGCGCCCACGTGTGGCGAGGGTAGCACTAGATGCTATCCCCGAGGTTGGTGAGGAGGGGCAGAGAGAGGAGGGAAGATAGGAGGAGGATGTGGCGGTGGGAGGGCAGGAGGAGGAGTTGGTGGTGGGAGGTCAGGAGGAGGAGGTAGACGTGGTCGGGCAGGAGGAGGAGGTGGCGGTGGGAGGTCAAGAGGAGGAGGTGGAGGATGATGATGATGAGGACGACGCCATGGATGAGGCTAAGAGACTTCTCAGATGGCGGATGGTGGAGGGAGAGGAGGAGATTCCGTCCTCCGGATTACCCGAGGATGCTACTGCAAATTAGAGGGTGGTAGACCTTCAGCAGAGATTGTATACCAGCTTGGCACAGGTCAGGGCACTACAGAAAGAGCTAGAGGTAGCTCGGGTAGAGCGAGATCAGGCAGTGATCCACCAGCAGGATGCGGCCCAGTGGTGTACAAAGTTCACGGCTTTATGTTCAGGACCCATGGGGGATATGGCCCAAGAGTTGTCCAGGGTGAGCACGAGACTGGGGTAGTACAAGACTTTGTACGAGCAGGCAGTGCCACCAGAGCGACGGGATCCGACTTTGTCATGATCATAGTCGAGGACAGGCAGTGGCCATAGATCAGGTAGTGCTACTGGCAGCAGGAGTCATACTATTGTCGGAGTGTCTACCTCGACAGGGCACACTTCAGGGCACAAGTCACATCATTCGCGCTGGCATACTCCTAGTCCTGAGTCAACTGGTTCAGTATAGAGATCAGCACAGGTACAACCACCAATTGGTGATCCATCTACTGCTCAGAGTCAGGAAGCAGTGATATCATAGATGTCCTTTACAGTTGAGATGACACCATCCTTTGCAGCTCCATCAGTGGCACAGGTAGAGGTTGCGACAGGTCCTATTTTTTCAATACCAGTGACAGAGTTGCTTCTTCACCATGAGGGGATGATGAGAGTCTACCCTAGGGGCATTTTGTTATTATGACACACTATGTATATTATTTGAGCCTGCGAGCTCCATTTTTGGGATATCCCATGACTTTATCCTATGACATTGTACATTTTTGAGATGATACTATATGATGATGCAGTTTTGATGCCACCTACATGTGTTATGTGATGTTCTTTGATTTAATGCTTTATGATATGTATGATGTATGATGTTAGTTTATGATGCCATGTATGTCCTATGATGCTTATGTTGTGATATTGATGCCATGATAATGATCTGCATAATGTATTTTAGTAAAAGATGCAATGTTGATAATTATTTTAATGCAATGTTTGTGATTATGTATATGATTTGATGTTGTGGATGTTGTATGTATGGACCTAATGTCGTGTTTATATGATCATGTATGCACTTATGTTTTTGGATGTCACAGGATATCATCATGAGGTGGACAAGAGAAGATGATGAGGCTGATGAGAGAAGATGACCAGACTAATGAAAATGCATGTTAATTCCTAGACCAAATCCTTCAAAACTTTACCATAGGACATTAGTATTTATTGCTCTTAATCATCATTGGGCAGACTATCGTAATGGCCAAGAAACACCATGATATGACATAAATCAAGGTGTGCAAGGTCGTACCATCACGTAAGACAGACAGTCACAGACAAGGATGATCATGACTCATACTAGGAGCGTGCTTGCCCCAGTCTTTTTGCCATAATCAACCACATGCAGAAAAAAAAAAAGACAAGGACAAATCATGAAACATCGCTATTTCTCTAAATCCTGTTTCCAGGACATCCTTGAGAAACTAGTAGCATGATTGTCAACATACAAAAAAAAAAAAAAAGTCCTTACCACGATATGTCGTCGTTTTTCTAAATCCCAAAATCAGGACCTCACTGAGAAACTAGTAGTCATGCGTGTCAATTGACATGATACGTCGCTGCTTCTCTAAATCCTGCTTAGTGGGATCTCATTGAAAAACTAATATCATGATAAAAACTAAAAGACAATTGTCAAGTGTTTTCCAAGTGCGTCTGAATATCCATTGTTCTGATGCCAAGATGCCATGTTTGATAATGTCGAGGTGTCGAAATGTTTAAAGTTTTGATGACCTTGGAAAATGTTGAGAATTGGTGAATTCAGGAAGGACACATCCTGAATAATGCCGATGACAAGAGGATTTGATCCCTGATAGTCGTAAGGGGTCCCTCTAAATGATGACGATGCCTAGGAAGGACACATCCTAAGGCATAAATGACAGTTTGTTCTTCAGAAGAACACATCTGAAGAATATTGATGTCATGAAGAGTGATCTTTAGATGTCAAGAGGATCACTCAAAATGTCGAATGACAATGTCGATGCCTAGGAAAGACACATCCTAAGGCATAAATGACAGAGATTATCGTTCAGAAGGACTCATCTGAAGATTAACCTAAAGTTTGACAGTTTGACAGGTTGTGATGATTTGACTTGCTTTGCCCGAGTTTGACTTGTGTTTGACTATATGTCGGTATTGTTATGATGATATGATTGACGTGTTGATGAAATTGTCATATTGAAATAACTGATTATCATGATTTGCTTGATGAGTTTCGTTCGTTTGGGAAAAAAATTGTGTTTCCTTGAAGACTTTTTGTCGTGTGTGCCAGTGTGATGTCATGAACCCTAATGGACTGACCTAATGTGGCCTCGGGGGCTCATTGACAGATGGCCTTGCCTACGTCATACACTCAGAGAACTCGTAGTTCGACATGACCAATGACTTTGTCCACAAGACAGAAGTTTGACTCATGATTTTCTTTTGACAAACCTAAATGGACTGACCTAATGTCTCAAGGACTCAAATTTGAGTCTTTCCTACGTAGAAAGTGCGCAGAGACAACGTAGTTCGAACAAATGACAAAGATTGATTGATATGACTGACTTTGACAAGAGATGACAATGTTTTTTTTTTGCTTTTCGAGCAGTCTGATGTTTTTGTTTGTGGTTTTCTTCAGGATGTTTTATGATTTTTAGGTCTTTCTTCCAGACTTTTTACAATGTTTTTGGTCATTTTTTTAGGGCTTTTTGTGATGTTTTTGTCTTTTTTCAGGACTTTTTGCAATGTTTTTGTCTTTTTTTCAGGACTTTTTGTGATGTTTTTGTCTTTTTTCAGGACTTTTTGCGATGTTTTGTCTTTTCAGGACTTTTGCAATGTTTTTGTCTTTTTTTTTTTTTTTTTTTTTTTTTTTTTTTTTAAGGACTTTTGTGATGTTTTGTCTTTTTGGGACTTTTTGCGATGTTTTTGTCTTTTTTTTCAGGACTTTTTGC